>JAAXCT010001186.1:0-219820 GCA_012490785.1 Eragrostis nindensis | reverse complement strand
AAACCTAAACCCTAAACCCTAAAACCCTAAAAATCCTAAAACCCTAAACCCTAAATGCCGAACACCATGTGGACGTCCTGAACAATCTGGTCACCATTGGAGTTCAGGGCACTGAAGAAGAAGCCGATGGAGTCGGAGATGGCTGCCGACCATGCGTGCGTGCCCCCGGATCCGTCCTTCCGTTCATATCCCGACCGAAACCTCCCATCCATGGTCCGGTCGCATCACGTTGCCGCCATGGCCTGACGCAGATCACCTCCATGGCGATGTCGCCATTGCAGGTCACATCCATGGCGCCTTTGGATTTGCGCATCTAGCAGGGCAAGACGGCCAGAAGGGAGCCACGGCGAGTTGGACTGGGAGGGAGGAACGACCACCACCGCGAGTCCACGACTCTGTCAAGCCGCTTCCTCTTCCATCGGCACTCATGGCACGCCCGCGGCTCCCTTTAACGGCGTCGAGGTCGCCGCCGTGGCAAACCTTGCACCCACCGAGGCCCCCTCCCACTGCATCATCGCATTGTTTGGGCTCAGGCGACGCTCGTGCTAGGGAGAGAGAGGAGGAGCGGGCGACGGCGGTGATGCCTGCGAGGGAGGAAGAGCAGGCGAGGTGCGGCACGAGGCTCAGGCTGAGGAGAAAGAGAAGGAGCAGACGGTGGCGGCGGCGAGTCGCGAGGAAGGAGAGAGCTGGCGAGGCGAGGAAGGAGGAGACAGAGAAACCATGCCCGCGGTCCGTCAAAAGAGAGGCAGAGATGCGAGGATGGGCCGTGACACAGCCCAGTACAATCGAGAGGACGCCCACCCATCGTGAGACGGTAAAAAAAAAAAACGACGTGTCGACTCCAGAGGCAGCCACGTCGTCCAAAACGCCCAGAGAAAGGCTTGGCTCCCATACATGGAGATTAGTATATAACATCCTTTTTGCACATCCATAATTTTAAAGATAAGTTGGATACAAAAATATTGTAAATACCTGAACCAGAGCACATAATATAGATGTGCTGATATTGAGGAATAAAAAAGAAAATGAGAGTTGCTTTCGTGTTATCTGTTTTTTTGTTATCATACATACATAAGATTGCCATCCAAGACTAAAATTTAATAGCAACCAATCAAGAACAAAAAAAATGAAGAAATAGTACAAAATTCATACCTTAATGGCATGTTGTTGACCGAATTTACATATTGGGTCCTTTTCCAATTATGTAGGCAGCACTAGAAGACATACTGAGTCACAATATTTCTTGAACCCATCTCTACAAATCAGTTGCAGTTGTTGAGACAGAGTTACCCAAATGATGAAAGCTACGTAAAAGGTTATATTTCTTTGATATGCAAAGTAAAAAGAGAAAGTGCAAGGCTAAATTCAGATTCCCACTATACAAAAAAAATTATGCCCTTCATTCAGAGAAAAACTATTCAGAAAGTCACTTATTCGGAAAAAGAATCTCCATAGATAATAGACAAAATAACAGCATTAAAAAATGATGCTAAGACATAGATGTCAAACCACACCTGTTTGTTGATTTATTCTTAGGGTGAGCAACCGAGATCTGATATCAATCAGTTGTACAGGCTTTAGAAACAACGTACTGAGAGCAGCAGTAGGAACCATGCATGTATTTTCCTCTTAATGTCGCCATTCATTTGGACAAAAACTGACCTTTGAATGTATATCAGAATCAAGCAATGTCATAATGAAGTATACACATGTCTTGGCAGTTATACAGTTGACCAAACTCTAACAGAGGAGATAGAAGATAAATGCCATGAACGCGTATGAGAAAATCCATGTTCAATCATACTGACCACTTAAACTGCCCAATATCTCACGATCTAGATTGTGAGACATGTACCAATAGCTCAAAATTAACCATCCCATTCAAACCAACGTGATATTTTTTTTAAGAAGGCACCAGAAAAGATATCACACAAGTGGTAGATGATCAGACACCACATTATCTATGACATTGTGCAGTAACAAAGGATGGAAAGTCACTGAATCAGAATAAATTAATGCAGCAGAAGGCAATTGCATAACCACGAGCCACAGCAGAAAAAACAATCAGCAACCTTTCCCACCCTGGCCAATCAAGTCATATCAGAATTAAAGAGAAACCAATCATTGGAACGAGGAGGGTAAAATACAAGTCAAAAGACTTACCCTGTCTGAAGCTAGTTATGATCAAGCCGATGACCCACCCATCTCAATATTACTGGTGGGCTTTTACTGCTTTCATGTTGGCATTGCAACTTGGCAATCTTCTGGTGTATGATTCTCAATACATCTGCATCATTTACAGAAAAGCAGTGGCAAGAATTACTCAGACTAATTGATTGCACTTAAAATATAAAGTTGCAGGTCACTGCAATATCTATTAAGAAAGAAAAAGATGTAACACTTTTCTGTTTTCATTTTCTCAAATTTCAGATTATGATATATTCTTTAGGTGCTAATGAAGTAAATTAATGCAGTCAGCCACTTATCTTCCATCCGAGGAGAAAGTTCATTTAGCAAAATCTCAACAGCAGATGGACGGTCAGAGGAGCTTTGGGACAGTAAGCGTCGTAGCAGATTCGACTGAGCAGTAAATTGTTCTGTCCATGATATTGGAGGATCTCCCTTCTATCAAAATCTGAAAGGACAAGATGTCTTTCCATCACCGTGGCAAATGGATGCCAAATAAAATAAGACTGGTACTGTATGTATCAACCTGACAATCAACACACACAAGAATCTGCTACCCACCGCAGTATCAATATTACCGCCTGTTGCATTGAGAAAACATTAGTCCAGATTTTTCAGCAAACATGTTGTGAAGACACTTTAAATTCAACATATACGATGCAATTGTTCAAAATATAACAGGGAAATCCAATTCCATTCAAAGAGCAAACAGAGTGCATTTTTGTTAGCAAAACCAGTTCGTCCTACCAAACTTCAGTCAGCAGATCACAAAATGGGGAAAATAAGAAGAAATGAAAGCATATGCATAGGCCGTACTGGATAAGTCAGAACATGGAAAGTTTGAAACTAGAAAGTTGCATCTTAGTTTTACTTGATTTTACAATAAAAATTGTCAGGTATCAATGGCATGCCAATTTATTTAGCCTTTAATTTTCACTCTACAGTTTTTATGACATCATATGCTGAAAATTAAAGAAAAAGTCTACAAATCAAAATAAAAGTAAAAAGTTCCTGATACAGAAATCAAGAATTAAAAGTTTCGCAGCAACTTAATGCCTCGATCCAACTGGAGCGTTCAACGTTGGCCTCTGAAAATAGAACGAGCAAGGATACAAGTATATACTCGGTCGTGAATCTGAGCATCGACGAAGTCACCGATGAGGGCCTTCGCCGTGACGGAGATGTTGATGCTGCGCTTGATGTCGATGATGAAGCCTGGGTATAGTCACGGGGCCGCCCCGTGCGAGGACATGCTCGCCATGACCGCGCAAGCGCCTGCATCCTCGCCGACACACGGCATCGTCGGGGGTACGCCTGCCCCTGCACGCGACCGCGACGGCAACGATGTTGTTCGGCGACGGCCCATCGCCTGGCCTGGAGAAAGCAGGAACCACGCAAACTGTCGACGACGTCGAGTAGAGCGAAGAGAAGAGGAGGGGAGGATCGGAGCGGGGGGATCATGGAAAACTGGACGGTTGGAGCCTGGAGTGGATTCGGCGGGTGATATTGACGGAAGGAATTGACGCAAGAGAACCCAAACGCCGCCGTGTAACTGCAACTGCAGTCGCGCCGCAAGAGAACCTAAACGCCGCCCTCCAACTGAACTGGAGTCGCGCCTCGCTCTTCCGCGTGGCAACACTGCTGGCACCTGTTCGCCTTCCGCTCCGCATGGCAAGGAAACCGCTCGACTCTGCTCGAAGGGAAGGACGCGTCGGTTAGTCAACAATGGATGGCCGCGGATCGGTGACGTGGCTGCTGTTAACCCACTGGTGTGTTAGCTAGCACCGGCGAACCGTAAACTTTATACACACGCGCTACTTTTTTTTCCCCTTGGGCAATCAAACTCTTTATTGGTTGAGTTGATTGTACTACTTGCAAACGCCCAGCGAAGAAAGCAGCCAGACATTGCCGCCAATTTCAGCACTGACAATGCTACTAGCAATATCGTGAGCATCGTCATTTGACATTTTTTTCGGATGAAAAGAGGGCTTTCATTACTCAGAAATCATAGTAGATTCCCGAGCATTTAACTGCTCGACACACACTGGCGCTTGCATACGCCACACCGCGGCATGGTTCATTTGACATCTTAGTCTCAATGGATTATTTCATTTTGTTTTTTTTCAATGTGCCACGTCACCAAAAGTGTTTTGAAACTTTCAATAAAATAGCCCCCCTCCAATGGTGAGTTTCAATTTTTTGGGTTTCATAAGCAAACACAATATTTAATTCAGACATGATGTTATGATCAAATGTACCATATGAATTATGTAGCCCCTTTCAACTATCTCCAACCGAGTACTACCATACCAGAATTGATAAATCGCATGAACCGGGCATTGTATGTATCCATCTATAAAATTGATAAATCACGTTGACAAACAATTAATGTGAAATAGAAATTGATTAGTGTCCTTCAATAATCATATATGATGGCAATATGTTGCATATATAAAAGATTACATATGTCATATCATATAAAATAGAGCTGTTAGTTTAGACTAAAATAAACAAGCATTCTCACTGTAATTGACAAAGGTTCAATAGCATTGATACAAAAAGATTAACAAATAAAATTTGTGCGTGTGTTGTAAAGCAAAGGACATCCTAATTTCTTAACCTCTTCAGTTCCACTACACAGTAGGACAAAAATTGCAGGTAGAACATGAGCTATCCTGATATAATCGGTTCTTTCTTACCAATACGAACTCTATTAAACAAGTGCTATCTGACAAACAAGTGCTCTTTGATCATGGCTTCAGAACGAATCGCAAGAGAATAAATTCATAGAAAAACGATGGATATTTGGGGATAGCTACTCGCCCATGAAAACGGACGATACGACAGTCTTCGCAAAAAAAAGAAAAACATGCATTTCGGCTCCTCTCGACCGGAAGAAGTGGCCCGCTAGGTGTCCTACGGGTCATTCCACGTCTAATTTGTGTGAAAATCGCAGAGATAGACATAGATTTGCATGGCTCGGAAACCGGCTAGTTACGGGTGCAAATGGCCGTGGAACGCCCCGAAATTGGCGCCGCACGCCCCGAAATGGAAACCATGTGAAATGTCTTCTTCTACAAGGCCGTGCGCCTTAGCCGCGAAATCAGGCCGGATGCCAAAAATCGATCCGGGGCGTGTGCAATAGCCCACGAAAACGGACCGAAACAGCAGCTTTCACCAAAACCATGCGTTTTAGCCCCTCTCGGCCGGGAGAAGCGGCCCGCGAGGTGTCCTACGGGTCATAGGCTGCTGCCACGTCCAAGTCGTATGAAAATCGCAGAGATAGGGATGGATTTACAAGGCTCGAAAACCGGCTAGTTACGGGCACAAATGGCCCTGAAACGCCCCGAAAACCCATGAAAAACACGTCAAATGTCTTCTACTGTGAGGCCGTGCTTATCTGGGGCTTAGCCGCGAAACCGGGCCGAGCGCCAAAAATCGGCCCGGAGCGTGTGCTATGCCCACGAAAACGGACCGAAACAGCACCTTTCACAAAAACCATGCGTTTCGGCCCCTCTCGGCCAGGAGAAGCGGCCCGCGAGGTGTCCTACGGGTCGTAGGCTTCTGCCACGTCCAAGTCGTGTGAAAATCGCAGAGATAGGGATGGATTTACAAGGCCTAAAAACCGGCTAGTTACGGGCACAAATGGCCCTGGAACGCCTTGAAAACCCATGAAAACCACGTCAAATGTCTTATACTGTGAGGCCGTGCTTATCTGGGGCCGCGAAATCGGCCCGAGCGCCAAAAATCGGCCCGGAGCGTGTGCTATAGCCCACAAAAACAGACCGAAACAGCACCTTTCACAAAAACCATGCGTTTCGGCCCCTCTCGGCCAGGAGAAGCGGCTCGCGAGGTGTCCTACGGGTCGTAGGCTTCTTCCACGTCCAAGTCGTGTGAAAATCGCAGAGATAGAGATGGATTTACACGGTCCGAAAACCGGCTAGTTACGGGCGCAAATGGCCGTGGAACGCCCCGAAACAGGCGCCGCACGCCCCGAAAAACCACGAAAACCACGTGAAATGTCTTCTACTGTGAGGCCGTGCTTATCTGGAGCTTAGCCGCGAGATCGGGCCGAGCGCCAAAAATCGGCCCAAAGCGTGTGCAATATCCCACGTAAACGGACCGAAACAACACCTTTCACAAAAACTATGCGTTTTGGCCCCTCTCGACCGGGAGAAGCGGCCGCGAGGTGTCATACGGGTCGTAGGCTGCTGCCACGTCCAAGTCGCGTGAAAATCGCAGAGATGGGGATGGATTTACACGGCCCGAAAACCGGCTAGTTACGGGCGCAAATGGCCCTAGAACGCCCCGAAACGGGTGCCGCACGCCCCAAAGACCCATGAAAACCACGTGAAATATCTTCTACCGTGAGGCCGTGCTTATCTGGGGCTGAGCCGCGAAGTGGGGCCGGGCGCCAAAAATCGGCCCGGAGCGTGTGCTATAGCCCACGAAAACAGAAAGAAACAACACCTTCACAAAAACCATGCGTTTCGGCCCCTCTCGGCCGGGAGAAGCGGCCCGCGAGGTGTCATAAGGGTCGTAGGCTGCTGCCACGTCCAAGTCGTGTGAAAATCGCAAAGATAGGGATGGATTTACACGACTTGAAAACCGGCTAGTTACGGGCGCAAATGGCCCTGGAACGCCCCGAAACGGGCACCGCACGCCCCGAAAACCCACGAAAACCACGTGAAATGTCTTCTACTATGAGGCCGTGCTTATCTGGGGCTTAGCCGCGAAATTGGGCCGGGCGCCAAAAATCGGCCCGAAGCGTGTGCTATAGCCCACGAAAATGGACCGAAACAGCAGCTTTCGCAAAAACCATGCGTTTCGGCCCCTCTTGGCCGGGAGAAGCAGCCCGCGAGGTGTCCTACGGGTCGTAGGCTGCTGCCACGTCCAAGTCGTGTGAAAATCGCAGGGATAGGGACGGATTTACACGTCCTGAGAACCGGCTAGTTACGGGCCCAAATGTCCCCGGAACGCCCCAAAACGGGCGCCGCATGACCCGAAAACCCACGAAAACTACGTGAAATGCTTCTACTGTGAGGCCGTGCTTATCAGGGGCTTAGCCGCGACATCGGGCCGGGTGCCAAAAATCAGCCCGGAGCATGTGCTATTGCCCACGAAAACGGACCGAAACAGCACATTTCACAAAAATCATGCGTTTCGGCCCCTCTCGGCCGGGAGAAGCGGCCCGCGAGGTGTCCTACGGGTCGTAGGCTGCTGCCACGTCCAAGTCGCGTGAAAATCGCACAGATAGGGATGGATTTACACGGCCCGAAAACCGGCTGGTTACGGGCGCAAATGGCCCTGGAACTCCCCGAAACGGGCGTCGCACGCCCCGGAAACTCACGAAAACCACGTGAAATGTCTTCTACTATTCCGTGCTTATCCGGGGCTTAGCCGCGAAATCGGGCCGGGCGCCAAAAATCGGCGCGGAGCGTGTGCTATAGCCCACGAAAATGGACCGAAACTGCAGCTTTCACAAAAACCATGCGTTTCGGCCCCTCTTGGCCGGGAGAAGCAGCCCGCGAGGTGTCCTACGGGTCGTAGGCTGCTGCCACGTCCAAGTCGTGTGAAAATCGCAGGGATAGGGATGGATTTACACGTCCTGAAAACGGGCTAGTTACGGGCGCAAATGTCACCGGAACGCCCCAAAACGGGCGCCGCACGACCCGAAAACCCACGAAAACTACGTGAAATGCTTCTACTGTGAGGCCGTGCTTATCAGGGGCTTAGCCGCCGACATCGGGCCAGGTGCCAAAAATCGGCCCGGAGCATGTGCTATTGCCCACGAAAACGGACCGAAACAGCAGCTTTCACAAAAACCATGTGTTTCGGCCCCTCTCGGTCGGGAGAAGCGGCCCGCGAGGTGTCCTAGGGGTCGTAGGCTGCTGCCACATCCAAGTCGTGTGAAAAAAACAGGGATAAGGATGGGAGGAATTCCAATTATAGCTAAACCTACACGTCCCGAAAACCGGCAAGTTACGGGCGCAGATGTCCCCGAAACGCCCCGAAACGGGCGCAGCACGCCCCGAAAACCCACGAAAACCACGTGAAATGTCTTGTACTGTGAGGCCGTGCTTATCTGGGGCTTAGCCGCGAAATCGGGCCGGGCACCAAAAATCGGCCCGAAGCGTGTGCTATAGCCCATGAAAACGGACCGAAACAGCAGCTTTCACAAAAACCATGCGTTTCGGCCCCTCTCGGCCGGGAGAAGCAGCCCGCGAGGTGTCCTACGGGTCATAGGTTGCTGCCACATCCAGGTCGTGTGAAAATAGTAGAGATAGGGATGGATTAACATGGCTCGAAAACCGGCTAGCTACGGGCGCAAATGGCCCTGGAACGCCCCGAAACGGGCGCCGCACGCCCCGAAAACCCACGAAAACCACGTGAAATGCTTCTACTGTGAGGCTGTGCTTATCTGGGGCTTAGCCGTGAAATCGGGCCGGGCGCCAAAAATCAGCCCGAAGCGTGTGCTATAGCCCACGAAAACGGACCAAAACAGCAGCTTTCACAAAAACTATGCGTTTCGGCCCCTCTAGGTTGGGAGAAGCGGCCCGCGAGGTGTCCTACAAGTCGTAGGCTGCTGCCACGTCCAAGTCGTGTGAAAATCGCAGAGATAGGGATGGGAGGAATTCCAATTATAGCTAAACCTACACGTCCCGAAAACCGGCTAGATACGGGCTCAAATGTCCCCGGAACGCCCCGAAACGGGAGCCGCACGCCCCGAAAACCCACGAAAACCACGTGAAATGTCTTATACTGTGAGGCCGTGCTTATCTGGGGCTTAGCCGTGAAATCGGGCCGGGCGCCAAAAATCGGCCCGAAGCGTGTGCTATAGCCCATGAAAACGGACCGAAACAGCAGCTTTCACAAAAACCATGCGTTTCAGCCCCTCTCGGCCGGGAGAAGCAGCCCGCGAGGTGTCCTACGAGTCGTAGGCTGCTGCCACGTCCAAGTCGTGTGAAAATCGCAGAGATAGGGATGGATTAACATGGCTCGAAAACCGGCTAGCTACGGGCGCAAATGGCCCTGGAACGCCCCGAAACGGACGCTGCACGGCCCGAAAACCCACGAAAACAACATGAAATGCTTCTACTATGAGGCCGTGCTTATCAGGGGCTTAGCCGCGAAATCAGGCCGGGCGCCAAAAATCGGCTCGGAGCGTGTGCTATAGGCCGCGAAAACGGACCGAAACAGCTGCTTTCATAAAAACCATGCGTTTTGCCCCCTCTCGGCCGGGAGAAGCAGCCCGCGAGGTGTCCTACGGGTCGTAGGCTGCTGCACGTCCAAGTCGTGTGAAAATCGCAGAGATAGGGATGGATTTACAATGCCCAAAAAGGGGCTATCTACAGGCGCAAATGGCCCTGGAACGCCCCGAAACGGGCGCCGCACGCCTCGAAAGCCCACGAAAACCACGTGATATGTCTTCTACTGTGAGGCCGTGCTTTTCTGGGGCTTAGCCGTGAAATCGGGCCGGGCGCGAAAAATCGGCCCGAAGGGTGTGCTATAGCCCATGAAAACGGACCGAAACAGCAGCTTTCACAAAAACCATGCGTTTCGGCCCCTCTCGGCCGGGAGAAGCAGCCCGCGAGGTGTCCTACGGGTCGTAGGTTGCTGCCACATCCAGGTCGTGTGAAAATCGCAGGGATAGGGATGGATTAACATGGCTTGAAAACCGGCTAGCTACGGGCGCAAATGGCCCTAAAACGCCCCGAAACGGGCGCCGCACGGCCCGAAAACCCATGAAAACCACGTGAAATGCTTCTACTGTGAGGCCGTGCTTATCTGGGGCTTAGCCGTGAAATCGGGCCGGGCGCCAAAAATCGGCCCGAAGCGTGTGCTATAGCCCATGAAAAAGGACCGAAAGAGCAGCTTTCATAAAAACCATGCGTTTCGGACCCTCTCGGCCGGGAGAAGCAGCCCGC
The DNA here is from genome assembly GCA_012490785.1 of Eragrostis nindensis. NCBI lineage: Eukaryota > Viridiplantae > Streptophyta > Magnoliopsida > Poales > Poaceae > Eragrostis > Eragrostis nindensis. The sequence continues at coordinate 209,705 of JAAXCT010001186.1, read as the reverse complement.
GAGGTGTCCTACGGGTCATAGGTTGCTGCCACATCAGGTCGTGTGAAAAATCGCAGAGATAGGAATGGATTAACATGGCTCGAAAACCGGCTAGCTACGGGCGCAAATGGCCCTGGAACGCCCTGAAACGGGCGCCGCACGCCCCGAAAACCCACGAAAACCACGTGAAATGCTTCTACTGTGAGGCCGTGCTTATCTGGGGCATAGCTGTGAAATCGGGCCGGGCGCCAAAAATCGGCCCGAAGCGTGTGCTGTAGCCCACGAAATCGGACCGAAACAGCAGCTTTCACAAAAACCATGCGTTTCGGCCCCTCTCGGTCGGGAGAAGCGGCACGCGAGGTGTACTAGGGGTCGTAGGCTGCTGCCACATCCAAGTCGTGTGAAAATCACAGGGATAGGGATGGGAGGAATTCCAATTATAGCTAAACCAACACGTCCCGAAAACCGGCTAGTTACGGGCGCAAATGTCCCCGGAACGCCCCGAAACGGGCGCCGCACGCCCCGAAAACCCACGAAAACCCCGTGAAATGTCTTCTACTGTGAGGCCGTGCTTATCTGGGGATTAGCCGCGAAATTAGGCCGGGCGCTAAAAATAGGCCCGGAGCGTGTGCTTATAGCCCACGAAAACGGACCGAAACAGCAGCGCTCACAAAAACCATGCGTTTCGGCCCCTCTGGGCCGGGAGAAGCAGCCCGCGAGGTGTCCTACGGGTCGTTGGCTGCTGCCATGTCCAAGTCGTGTGAAAATCGCAAAGATAGGGATGGATTTACACGGCTTGAAAACCGGCTAGTTACGGGCGCAAATGGCCCTGGAACGCCCCGAAACGGGCACCGCACGCCCCGAAAACCCACGAAAACCACGTGAAATGTCTTCTACTGTGAGGCCGTGCTTATCTGGGGCTTAGCCGTGAAATCGGGCCGGGCGCCAAAAATCGGCCCGAAGCGTGTGCTATGGCCCATGAAAACGGACCGAAACAGCAGCTTTCACAAAAACCATGCGTTTCGGCCCCTCTCGGCCGGGAGAAGCAGCCTGCGAGGTGTCCTACGGGTCGTAGGCTGCTGCCACGTCCAAGTCGTGTGAAAATCGTAGAGATAGAGATGGATTAACATGGCTCGAAAACCGGCTAGCTACGGGCGCAAATGGCCCTGGAACGCCGCGAAACGGGCGCCGCACGGCCCGAAAACCCACGAAAACCACGTGAAGTGCTTCTACTGTGAGGCCGTGCTTATCAGGGGCTTAGCCGCGAATCAGGCCGGGCGCCAAAAATCAGCCCGGAGCGTGTGCTATAGCCCATGAAAACGGACCGAAACAGCTACTTTCACAAAAACCATGCATTTTGCCCCCTCTTGTCACACCCCAAAATTTCAATTTGAGATGTGAATCATTTTTCAACATTAAATGGCAAATTTCAATATTTTCAAAGGGTTTTTTTAGTTTTATTTAAATTGAATTTATTTTGTCTTAACAAATGTTTGCATCAAGTGATTTATTTTATTTCAGTTGAAATATCTATTAAAAAAAAGTGGTTTGATTGTGAAAATCTTTTAATGAGAGAATTTTAGTTTGTCTTGTAACTTTCAAAATGTTTAATTTAAATTTCCTGTGTTGTTCTTTGGAAATGGTGTGACTCTTTTGTTATTTCCCAAAATCAGAAAATAAATTCTATGCTCCTTACTAAATGGACCTCGAATCCCGAGCAAGTGCATCATGTCCACGTATCATTTGTGATCTCCAGCCTAGCTCTCACAAGCCTTACATCCAACTCTCTCTCAACCTGCTGATCTTGCGGCAGGCCAAGCAACCCAGAAGCAGCAGCGTACTAAAAAGTCACGCCACGGGCCTACGCTAGGGTTTCCCTGGCGGCTAGGGTATCGGGGGCGATCCAGAGTCTTTGATCGTCTCTGATCCGTCTCTGGCTTGTTTCCGGATTGGTTTTCCGATCCCGTCTCGTCTGACTTGTGCGAACGCCTCTCCAAGTCGATCTTGGGAACGGGGGGTGATTAAGGGGGAGCACTGGGCTCTTTCCCACCCGAAGTTCTTTGAGTTCCGTCTTGTGTGATCTTGCGTGGTAATTGGGGACTCTGCTGTGGACGTTCTTCGGGCGGCTGGGATGTCGTCGGGTGACAACTCGCTAGGGAAGGTAGCGGCGGGTGGTGCTCCAGCGGCGGTCGCGTCGGATACGCTGGGCATGAGGCATGGTGGTAACATGGTGGCTGCGGGTGAGGAGGAAGGTGCTGATGCGGGTGCAATCGTGCCGTTCTTAGCGGCACAGAGGCATCATGCGGGTAATGAAGAGGAAGTGCTGGTGGAGGATGTAACAGATGAGATCGATGAGGAGGATGAGGCGGCGGAGGAGGAGGCTGATGATGACGTACTGGAGTTCAACCTGGATGAGCTCGAGGCGCAGGCCCCGAAACGCTGGCTCTCGCTGGCCCGTTTCTTCTCGGTGAAAAGTTTCAATGTCAATGGCCTGTTCTCAGAGATGCGTAAAGCATGGCTTCCTAGGCACCATATTCACAGGAAGGTTCTCCACGATAACCTGTTTGTGCTGGAATTCATGGGCGAAGGTGATTATAATTTCGTCCTGAGAGGAGGGCCATGGATACACAAAGGTGATGCGTTGATCGTCGTTCCATATGATGGCAAGACAAGGCCCTCAGAGGTAGCACTGGACTCTATTCCCATATGGGTCCAAGTGTTTGATCTGCCAGGAGTGATGCTGAACAAGGATGTTGGAAAGGCTCTGGGGGGGAAGCTAGGAAAATTCATTGAAGTGCATTTGGAGGATGGGGATATAGCAGCAGGGAAGTATCTGCGAATTAAGGTGGCCTTGCCATTAAACAAACCCCTGAGGCCATGGCTCGAATTAAAGCTGAGTGGCAAATTATGTCAGTTCAAACTGAAGTATGAGAAGGTGCCCCATTTTTGTTTTCGGTGTGGACGGATGGGGCACGCTGAGGGAGAATGCCAGTTCAAGGGGCATGGATTTGCTGGTTTCGTTTATGGTGAAGAACTGCGGGGCTCGCCGCATAAAAGATTGGACAATAGAAGCAGGAAGATTCATGCAGTGGAGAAGCCGGCTGTTGCGAGAGGATTACACTTCCAAAACCCGCTCCAACAGTTTGGGATGAACCAACAAGTAAAGCGTCCGATGGTGGAGGAAACGGGGGACGAGGTGGAAAAGGCGGTGCCACCAGAGATTGCAAATGTGTTAGCTAAAGGTGTTGGCAAGCTGATGATGAACAATAACCCCTCAATACGTGGCAAGCATATGAAGGTGAAGAGAGCAGTGCCGGGGACCTCAATGGAGTCCAGTGGCTCCTCTTCTTTTGTGAAAACGATGACCAAAAGCATTGACGCTAGAGCTGCCACGTCGTCTGCCCGGTCAAGTGACTCAGACAAAAACTGGAAGCATGTGATAAATCCAAAGGTGGATGAAGCGGCAACTGCAGTGCATGGTGCGATTGTTCCTGTGCAGCGTGCGTTTCAGTCGCTAAACAAAGCACTCGGCATTGACGGCAGCACCCCGGGTGCTCCTCAAGATATCATGATGCTACCAGCTTCCCCGCTGGGGAAGAGGAGTATTACGCAAAGCGATGTCGGTGAAACTGTGGAGGTGAAAGAGGAGGAACAAGAGGATAGAGAGGGGCTGCAGAAGAAGGGACGGATGGACAATGGTTACGATACCCTGACGGGAGCTCATGGCGAGCCCCGTCAGGAGCAATGAGTCTTTTGTGCTGGAACTGCCGAGGGGCGGGGAACTCCCGGACAGTTCAAGAGCTTGTGGCTCTTTGCAGAGCCAATTCCCCGATGATGGTCTTCTTGTCGGAGACCCGCATACAAGACACGAAAGCGGCAAAGTTGAGAAGGAGATTGGGGCTGAAAGGTTTTCTGGGGGCGAGTAGTGATGGTCAAAGTGGAGGCATTGCTCTGTTCTATCACGAGCAGATGGAGGTTGAACTTCTGTCCATGTCGGATAGATATATTGATGTTCATGTGTGTATGGAAGCTGGCGCACCTCGCTGGCGTGCAACATTCCTTTATGGTGAGCCACGAGTTGAGAACAGACATCTGATCTGGGAGCTTCTAGCTGACCTCAAGACAAAATCACAGGAGCCATGGACTGTAATGGGGGATTTCAATGAATGTATGTGGCAGTTTGAGCACTTCTCTGAATGCTTACGCCCAGAGCGACAGATGATGGCCTTCCGAGATGTTCTATCGGCATGTGAATTGCATGACTTAGGTTTTGAAGGTCTCCCGTATACGTATGATAATAAGCAGCATGGCCGAAGAAACGTAAGGGTGCGACTGGACCGAGTGGTGGCGGATAATGATTGGCGGGATTTATTTGCAGGCGCACAAGTCTCTCATCTTGTGGCAGCGCGTTCAGATCACTGCCCTCTACTTGTGACTTTGATACGAGAGGATGGCAGTAAGAGGAGGAACCGCACCCTGATGTACGAAATTATGTGGGAAAGAGATCCCGAGCTACCTGCTGTCATTGAGGAAGTTTGGGGCCAACGTGAACATGTAAATGATCTGGGCGATGTTTGTAAGGCACTGAAGAAAGTATTGATAGAACTGAAGCAGTGGAGCCGGGACAAATTTGGCGGCCTTACAAAGCAAATTGAGATGCTGAGGGAGAGACTAACCACGCTGCGCACTGAAGGGAAGCTGGATTCATGTGCAGATGTGAGAGATACGCTTGACAAGATGAATGAGCTCCTCTATCGGGAGGAAATGATGTGGCTCCAACGCTCGAGAATCTGTTGGCTAAAGGAGGGTGATCGTAATACCAAATTTTTTCATCGCAAGTCAGTATGGAGGGCGCGGAAAAATTATATAAAGAAGCTGAAAGATGACATGGGGGTATGGCGCACCAGGAAGGATGAGCTGCATGGTATAGCTAATGATTTCTTTGACAAATTATATGACAGGGACCCTGCTATTTTCCCGGAGCACGCCATGCATTGTGTAGAGGAGGTAATCTCTGAGGAGGTGAACAGTGAATTATGCAAGCCGTTCACGGAGGAGGAGATCAGTTACTCACTGTTCCAGATTGGGCCACTGAAGGCTCCGGGGCCTGATGGACTGCCGGGACGCTTCTTTCAGCGTAATTGGGCGACACTGAAGGCTGACATGATCAGGGCTGTTCAGGAGTTTTTCAACAGTTCTCACATGCCACTTGGTGTAAATGATACTTCTATTGTACTGATTCCGAAGAAGCCGCAGCCTGAGAGTCTTAAAGACTACCGGCCAATCAGTCTATGCAATGTGGTGTATAAGATTGTGTCCAAGTGCCTGGTGAATAGGATGAGACCTTTGCTCCAGGATATTATAACTGAAAACCAAAGTGCTTTTGTACCGGGAAGGTTAATCACTGATAATGCTTTGATTGCATTTGAATGTCTCCACACGATGCAGAATTGCAAGAGTGGTGATGGTTACTGTGCATACAAGCTGGACTTGGCGAAAGCATATGATCGGGTGGACTGGGGCTTTCTGAAGCGGGTCATGGAGAAGATGGGTTTTCAGGAGACATGGATCCAATGGATTATGGCTTGTGTCACAACCGTGCGGTACAGAATCAAGTTCAATGGTGAACTGCTGCAACCTTTCTCGCCAACACGAGGTCTGTGGCAAGGGGACCCCCTCTCCCCATATTTATTCCTATTCGTAGCAGATTGCCTATCAAAGTTACTGCAGCATAGCCAGGCGAATGGTGGTTTGGAAGGGATTAAAGTGTGTCGCCAAGCACCCATTGTGACACACCTTTTATTTGCGGATGATAGCCTATTATTCTTTAAGGCTACGGGTGATCAAGCGAAGCATATAAGGGAAACCTTGGAACTATTCGAGAAGGCTACAGGGCAATTGATAAGTGCAGAGAAGTGCTCCATACTATTCTCACCAAATGTGGAGCAGGATGTTAAAGATGAGATCTGCACAAGTCTACATGTCCAACATGAAGCTTTCGAGTCTCAGTACCTTGGCCTACCTACTCCGAGTGGTCGTATGAAACGAGGCGCCTTCCAGTCCGTTGAAGAAAAAATGTCTAAGCGCATGGTGGATTGGAGTGATAGATATATTGCCAGCGCCGGTAAAGAAACACTCATCAAATCTGTTGCTCTTGCTCTGCCAACCTATTGCATGGGGGTGTTCAGTCTTACGGATGGTCTATGTGAGGACCTCATGAAGAAAATCCGTAAATACAGGTGGGGCGCAAAGAACGGGAAGAATTGTGTGCACTGGTGCGCTTGGGAGAAGATGCTGCGAACCAAAGGAAAAGGTGGGCTTGGGTTTCGGGATATGAAATCCTTTAACCAAGCGCTGCTCGCTAGGCAAGGGTGGAGATTGATTCACAGACCAGACACACTATGTGCTAGAATTATGAAGGCGAAGTACTACCCGAATGGCCACATCCTGGACACAGTGTTTCCTAGCAATGCATCGGTGACTCGGCGCGCGGTGGAACATGGACTTGAGCTGTTGAAGAAGGGCATAATATGGCGTGTTGGTGATGGTACTAGTATACGCATCTGGCGTGATAGGTGGATTCCGAGACCCCCAGAGTTGGCGCCGTTGGGCAAGAAGAACTCAAGAACGAGAACACGATGGGTGTCAGAGCTGATCGATCAAAGACCAAACTCTTGGGACTTGGGGATGCTACGAAGCCTATTCCATGATCCTGATGTTGAGGAAATTCAGAAGATAAAGCTCCCGTTGAGAGGGCAAACTGATTTTGTTGCATGGCACTACGAGAAGAATGGCATGTTCACTGTCCGGAGCGCTTACAGGCTGGCTTTCTCCGAAAATTTTGTAGACAATTCAGGTGCAACTAGCTTGGCGCCAGATGGGTCGCGGTCTTTATGGCAACTGATCTGGAAGTCTGGTGTAACCCCAAGGATCAAACATTTTGCGTGGCGAGTTGCAACTGGGACCTTGCCAACGAAGAAGAACAAGTTTGTGCGACACCTAGAGAAGGATGGTATCTGTGGAGTATGTGGGCAAGAAGAGGAGACAGAGGCGCATGCTCTGCTCAGGTGCCCGCTCGCGCGCGCGCTTATGCAGGCCATGCGGGTTCGCTGGCCTATCCCAAAAAACTGGAAGACACCAACGCTTGCGACGGACTGGCTGCTCATCATGCTGCTTGAATGCCCACCAGAAGCAAGGGACATGCTGCTACTAATCCTATGGAGGGCATGGTTCGTGCGGAATCAAATCACACATGATGGCCCGGAGATTTCAGTTGAGGGTTCAGTGCAGTTCCTATTGAGCTACCATGCCACACTGCTCACTATCCGACAAGATCAGAACTCGCCGGATGGGAAAGGGAAGGAACTAGGCAATGGTCGCACGGTGAAGAAGTGGGTAAAGCCACCAAGTGGGAGAGCCAAGATAAATGTTGATGCTGCTTTCTCGGTTGATTCTGGACGGGCTGGCGTTGGGGTGATCATCAGGAACGACTGCGGCGAGACAATCCTCTGTTCTGGCCGGGTTGTGTTTAATTGTGCAAGTGCGGAGGAAGCGGAGCTGTTGGCGTGCAAGGAAGGCTTAAACCTGGCTCTACAATGGGTGGCAATGCCGTGCGAGCTAGAATCTGACAGCCTGGTAGTATGCAATGCGTTGAAGTCAAATGAAGAGAACCGATCGCAATATGCCCTGCTGCTTCGGGAGGTCAAAGAGCTCATCACTGAGCTGAGGGAGGTGAGGATTACACATTGTAATAGAACTCAAAATAGGGTTAGCCACATACTGGCGGGTAAGGCATCTAGGGAGATGTTCTCCAAAGTCTGGCTACATAATTTTCCGGACTTTGTTGCAAGCACAATTGCAACAGATTGTAACCCTATCCTAAGTTAATAAAGCTCACCTTTTCCCCTTGCAAAAAAAAAAAAGAAGCAGCAGCGTACTAGCCATTCATGCACAATAAACTTGTCTATTCGTTGCCCCATAATTTGCCACAGCTAGGAGATGAAACTGCCACTGTAATGGTCATTACCGAGCTCCTTTCATAGCTGGCCGTTTCTCCTCTCCCTGTCCTTTTCTCTCCCTTCATTTGGCCTATAAAAGCACACCTGCACGCCCCTTTGCATGGTTGACGACCCCCCCTGCTGCTTCCCTTCCTTTACCCGTTCTTTAGAGGAGAACTCATTCCCCACTGTCTGCCACGACCAGCCACGCCGCCACCAGTTCGCATCCTCGCCCCCGTTGATCTACAACGCTACATGAAGCCAAACTTGGTCAGGATGTGCGCCTCGAAGTTCTCTACAGCATATCCGAAGATCGTGGCAAGAGCTGTCCGGATGCGACCGGGATCGTGTTTGCAATAGCCACTGCTTCCTGTTTCGGCGTATCCAGCGCGCGCATTGGTATTCCCCTTCTAATTCCTCTCAATCACGGAGCTTTCTTGATGAACTTTCTATACCATGTCATGTGCCATCATGTCTTGATCGTTGTCGCAGGAGGATCTGCCGAGATTCACAGCAATGCTTCCATGAACGCCATCCAAAGATCTTTCGCCGCTGCACGCCTCTGCTATGTTCCCAGCGACCATTGGATTGGCATCTCCGTTCCCGATGGTTCAACCAACGAAATACTCCCAAATTTTACCCACAGGTGCTCTTTGTTGTCCTCTATATCATATCCAAGGATCGCAACTAGAGGAGCTCAGATGCATCAGGAATCTGATTCGCCATCCCCGGACCCCTGTCTGTTCGTGTCCAGCCGTAGCGCCCGGTTGGCATCTGCGTTCCAGGCGATCCAGCCAATGGAATCCTTCACAATTTTACCATGAGATGCGCCCCTTCATCCTCTACGGCATATCCAAATATCAGTTCCAGAGGAGTCCCGTGGCTACCAGGATCTTGTTCGCCATGACCCCTGCTCCCGTTTCTGGATGTGCGCAGCACCCGATATGGTAAACCTGTCACTGTTCTTGCATCTATATTCGTTTGTATGATGCACCAGACATACCCAATTGTGGTCCATCAAATATTCTTTCTGTCCACAGGAGATATCCTTGAGATCTATGTTCGTTTGTCCAGGAACGAAATTGCTCCAGCAACTGTCGCAGGACAACCTTGACGTATTCCAGCCACTCGATCTCTAGTTCCTGTGAGTTCCTGTCCAACCATCTTGTCATCATCGTGTCCCCAGGAACATAGAACATTTCTAATCAAGTATCCTCTGTTATCATGCAGCCAATAAGCGGGAACGCGCAAGTCTTCTTCATGCTGTCTGTTCGCGGCCACCACAGAAACTGCGAGCAACCATCTCTGTTTTTCCGCTGCACCCGTCATGTTCCCGCTGCTGCAAACCTGTTGGGTAACACGCTCGAGAATCGTGTAAGGACTTTGAAGATCAAGAACTAAACTCACTGAGCAGCAATACTACTAAAAAGGCAAGTGTCCTTGATCATTTTGTGCCTATTTTATAAATGCTTTGTTTGCAAACATGCATGCTTGAGTCAAATGAATGCGAACCTATGTGTAGGGTTTATTACTAGATTATTTCCATATCATTCCTTGTCGCTTTAGTTTCCTTTACTTGTTTATGGGTAGAATTGCTTAGCCTTGCTCTGCGTCGGGTTGGAAGGTTATAACTTGATTAACTGAACTTCTATCACAAGAGGGTTAATTGGTAATCTTTAGAAACATGATTGGAGCTGAGGGATTTGGGTGATTGTGGTTTGGGAGCTGTGCTGGGGTTACCGGCAGCTCGAGGGTTGTTCGGGGTTACCAGCAATCCCTTGGTTTTGTTGATCACCTAAATCTAAGGACCGGCTCGTGGAGCGACCACCTATGAATACCGTATAGCCACGAGTCCAAGTATGGGCGCGGCTTGGCCTATTAAATAGTGGAACTAGTTATGTGCGTGCCAAATGGTGGTGCGAGGAAGGCGGGTTACGCTGGAATCTCTTCGGGAGAGAGATGTGTGGGGACAGGAGGGTTACTCCTGAGAACCATCTGGCACAAGAGGGGGCCTCTAGGGTGAAGGGTATACTTCCCTATCGGTGGAACCTCAGTGGGCACGTACAAGCTAGAGGAAGCTATTAAAAAGCCTTGTTGTGATCTCCTGGCCGCACACCTAAGGAAGTGTGCATGTGCTTGGCCGGCACGGCATAAAGGAGACTTCAGTCCATCTGGCAACAGGGGACGAAATCACAAACTCGTGGGGAATTGTGTACAACCTCTGCAGAGTGTAAAACTGTCATGACAGCCGTGCTCACGGTCAAGAGCGGCATGGACCCTCACACGATTAGCTGGGAATGATGGTTGGATGGGAAATCACAGTAGGGTAACTGTGATTGGGTGGTGTAACCCGTAGATTTACAGGTAGAGTAACCTGTTGATACGCTGGGGTGCTTGGAACCCTTGATCTTGGCAAGGTAGAGTAACCTTGGCTGTCTGGAGATATATGTCACATAGTAAATAGGAGCTGCTTTTATGAAAAGTTTTACCCCACTGCATTTATGCAAATAAACCCCTGTAAGCCTTTCTGGTTATTAGCCAACATGTCATACTTTCCCCTACTTGCTGAGTACTCTATGTACTCACGTGAACCATGTACCTTTCCCGTTTGCTGCTCAGTGAAGAAGACACTGAAGAATGCCTCAAGGATGAGAAGTGGAGATCTAGGCCTGTGAGTCTTCCGGTCGACTGCCTGTGGAGTTGAAGAATCCCAACGCTTAGATTTAATCCGCTGCAATGTAATCTTTTCTTTTAGACCAGTTGGTCATTCTTGTATCAAAGTTAACGATTTAATAAAGATATTGTTCTTTTATCACATTAATTGTCCTGTGTGCGTGAAAACTCGATCCCGGGCACGCATACAGATCCATTCGGTTTTGGTTTTTTAAAACCGGGTGTGACAACTCTCGGCAGGGAGAAGCAGCCCGCGAGGTGTCCTACGGGTTGTAGGCTGCTGCCACGTCCAAGTCGTGTGAAAATCGCCGAGATAGGGATGGATTTACACGGCCTGAAGACCGGCTAGCTACGGCCGCAAATGGCCCTGGAACGCCCCGAAAACCCACGAAAACCACGTGATATGTCTTCTACTGTGAGGCCGTGGTTATCTGGGGCTTAACCGTGAAATCGGGCCCGTCGCCAAAAATCGGCCCGAAGCGTGTGCTATGGCCCATGAAAACGGACCGAAACAGCAGCTTTAACAAGAACCATGCGTTTCGGCCCCTCACGGTCGGGAGAAGCAGCCCGCGAGGTGTCCTACGGGTCGTAGGCTGCTGCCACGTCCAAGTCGTGTGAAAATCGCAGAGATAGGGATGGATTAACATGGCTCGAAAATCGGCTAGCTACGGGCGCGAATGGCCCTAGAACGCCCCGAAACGGGCGCCGCACGGCCCGAAAACCCACGAAAACCACGTGAAATGCTTCTACTGTGAGGCCGTGGTTATCAGAGGCTTAGCCGCGAAACGGGCGCCGCACGCCCCGAAAACCCACGAAAATGTCTTCTGCTGTGAGGACGTGCTTATCTGAGGATTAGCCGTGACATCGGGCCGGGCGCCAAAAATCGGCCCGGAGCGTGTGCTATTGCCCACGAAAACGGACCGAAACAGCACCTTTCACAAAAACCATGCGTTTCGGCCCCTCTCGGCCGGGTGAAGCGGCCCGCGAGGTGTCCTACGGGTCGTAGGCTGCTGCCACGTCTAAGTCGTGTGAAAATCGCAGAGATAGGGATGGATTTACACGGCCCGAGAACCGGCTAGTTACAGGCGCAAATGGCCCAAAAACGCCCTGAAACGGGCGCCGCACGCCCCGAAAACCCACGAAAACCACGTGAAATGTCTTCTACTGTGAGGCCGTGCTTATCTGGGGCTTAGCCGTGACATCGGGCCGGGCGCCAAAAATCGGCCCGGAGCGTGTGCTATTGCCCACGAAAACGGACCGAAACAGCAGCTTTCGCAAAAACCATGCGTTTTGGCCCCTCTCGGTCAGAAGAAGCGGCCCGCGAGGTGTCTTAAGGGTCGTAGGCTGCTGCCACGTCCAAGTCGTGTGAAAACCGCAGAGATTGGGATGGATTTACACGACCCGAAAACCGGCTAGTTACGGGCGCAAATGGCCCTAAAACGCCCCGAAACAGGCGCGGCACGCCCCGAAAACCCACGAAAACCAAGTGAAGTGCTTCTACTATGAGGCCGTGCTTATCAGGGGCTTAGCCGCGAAATCAGGCCGGGCGCCAAAAATCGGCCCGGAGCGTGTGCTATAGCCCACGAAAACGGACCGAAACAGCTGCTTTCACAAAAACCATGCGTTTTGCCCCCTCTCGGCCAGAAGAAGCTGCTCGCGAGGTGTCCTACGGGTCGTAGGCTGCTGCCACGTCCAAGTCGTGTGAAAATTGCAGAGATAGGGATGGATTTACACTGCCCGAAAACCGGCTAGCTACACACGCAAATGGCCCTGGAACGCCCCGAAACGGGCGCCGCACGCCCCAAAAACCCACGAAAACCACATGAAATGTCTTCAACTGTGAGGCCGTGCTTATCTGGGGCTTAGTCGTGAAATCGGGCCGGACGCCAAAAATCGGCCCGAAGCGTGTGCTATAGCCCACGAAAACGGACCGAAACAGCACCTTTCACAAAAACCACGCGTTTCGGCCCCTCTCGGTCGGGAGAAGCAGCCCGCGAGGTGTCCTGGGGGTCGTAGGCTGCTGCCACATCCAAGTCGTGTGAAAATCACAGGGATAGGGATGGATTTACACGTCCCGAAAACCGGCTAGTTACGGGCGCAAATGTCCCCGGAACGCCCCGAAACGGGTGCCGCACGCCCCGAAAACCCACGAAAACCACGTGAAATGTCTTCTACTGTGAGGCCGTGCTTATCTGGGGCTTAGCCGTGATAGGCCGGGCGCTAAAAATAGGCCCGGAGCGTGTGCTATAGCCCATGAAAACGAACCGAAACAGCAGCTCTCACAAAAACCATGCGTTTCGGCCCCTCTCGGCCGGGAGAAGCGGCCCGCGAGGTGTCCTACGGGTCGTAGGCTGCTGCCACTTCCAAGTCGTGTGAAAATCGCAGAGATAGGGATGGATTTACACGGCCCGAAAACCGGCTTGTTACGGGCGCAAATGGCCCTAAAACGCCCCGAAATGGGCACCGCACGCCCTAAAAACCCACGAAATCCACGTGAAATGTCTTCTACTGTGAGGCCGTGCTTATCTAGGGCTTAGCCGTGAAATCGGGCCGGGCGCCAAAAATCGGCCCGAAGCGTGTGCTATAGCCAATGAAAACGGACCGAAACAGCAGCTTTCACAAAAACCATGCGTTTCGGCCCCTCTCGGCCTGGAGAAGCAGCCCGCGAGGTGTCCTACGGGTCGTAGGCTGCTGCCACGTCCAAGTCGTGTGAAAATCGCAGAGATAGGGATGGATTTACACTGCACGAAAACCGGCTAGCTACACGCGCAAATGGCCCCGGAACGCCCCGAAACGAGCGCCGCACGCCCCGAAAACCCACGAAAACCACGTGAAATGTCTTCTACTGTGAGCCCGTGCTTATCTGGGGCTTAGCCGTGAAATCGGGCCGGGCGCCAAAAATCGGCCCGAAGCGTGTGCCATAGCCCACGAAAACAGACCGAAACAGCAGCTTTCATAAAACCCATGCGTTTCGGCCCCTCTCGGTCGGGAGAAGCGGCCCGCGAGGTGTCCTAGGGGTCGTAGGCTGCTGCCACGTCCAAGTCGTGTGAAAACCGCAGAGATTGGGATGGATTTACACGGCCGGAAAACCGGCTAGTTACGGGCGCAAATGGCCCCGGAACGCTCCGAGACGGGCGCTGCAGGCCCCGAAAACCCACGAAAATGTCTTCTACTGTGAGGACGTGCTTATCTGAGGCTTAGCCGTGACATCGGGCCGGGCGCCAAAAATCGGCCCGGAGCGTGTGCTATTGCCGACGAAAACGGACCGAAACAGCACCCTTCACAAAAACCATGCGTTTCGGCCCCTCTCGGCCGGGGGAAGCAGCCCGCGAGGTGTCCTATGGGTCGTAGGCTGCTGCCACGTCCAAGTCGTGTGAAAATCTGTTGGTCGTTTGTACGCACCCACTTATATACCGCAAGAGGACGGTGTACAGTTGTAGCACTTTTTCCCTTAGAGTATTCCAAGGTTTAATATCGAACCACAGAGAACAAGCGGGACTTAAACTATTATTTAAACTACTAAATTAATACGACAAAAGTGTGTGTGGAAAGGGTGATTAATAGCTAGAGATGAAAGGGCCTGCGGTTGTATCAAGATTATGGAAAGGATTCTCTCCTATGGTTTGGGGTACTGGCATGCAACTCAGGTCATGGTTCAATTGATAGGTTTAGTATTCTACAAGACATGGTGGTTTCGTTCGCCCCGATCCTGTCACGACAAGGTACTAATAGCTCCCCACTGGTTTCTTGCACTATGTAATAAACACGTATTGATCGGATACGAGTTCAAGCATCACATAGACTGAACACATCAAAAGAGTATTGTAAGCGTGAGAGTTACATAACCAGATTTCCCTTGCCATGGAGAGACTATGAGATCTACTCACGCATCATACTGCAACACATGAACATGGGTACAGTAAGACGCAGGATTTTGGTGTGGTCCCACAGGTGCCGATCGGCACGGAGTGTGCCGTCGGCACAGTCTTCCCTTTTGGTGGTGATGATCGGTGATCGCCGTCTTCGCCGCCACAACCTTCAACCTAGGTCAAAACCTCCGTATGTCTGTCCCTCTTACTTCGCGACCAAGATCTCCTCTTTATAGTCTCTTGCGGTTGTGGGCTGGATTTCACCGACTCCGACTCTGATATTTCTTCTGGGCTTCATATTCTCCGAGTGGGCTTTAAGTTTGGGGCCCGACCTCCATGGTGCCGGTCGGCACACGGGCCGTGCCGACCGGCACGGATTCCAATTTCCTCGTTCTTCGGGCCTCCGGCAGCTCTTTACTCGTGGTCTCTTAATTTTCACCTGTTTCCTGCAAATCTTCCGAATACACAGAAACTACGCATATATATAATAATGGGGGTTAATTGTTAGCAATAATGACGTAATAAGGTATTAAAAACACCTTATTTATCATATAAAATGAGTCCATAGAAAGCACCAACAGCTCCCCCACACTCAAATCATCACCGTGCTTTCTTCATGCTAAGAAACAAAAGCTCTCACAAGTCTCTAACTTAGCTATTGTCAATCATCTCATCGAATTAGTATCCCTCCACAAGGCTTTCTCTCGATTTTTGAAAACAATTTTACCTCAAAACTTGAATCGACCAAATCAATCACAAGGCTTATCAAACAAATATTTTTGTCTCCCTTCATATCAAGTAAGAAGAATGCAAAAGCTTCAGACTTCACTCAATCGCTCAAATGTATTTCCTTCCCTCTCCTATTCTATAACATAAGGCTCTTTTGTGGATCTCGGAAAGTAATATAACCAAATTGAATCGAAAGAACAACTAGGTCAACAATTCGCTCAATCATGCCTTCTAAAATGGAGTTTTCATCACATGAATTTAGAGTATAAGCACAAAGATCAAGGAAAAAGAAAACAACCGAGAATGAATGAAATAGAATTAAGAAGGGATCAAGCCTGAAGCATATACAGATCTTTTTTTAGAATTTTAACTCTTCCTGCAGTCTGCTTCCTTTGACATTCATTTTTCTCTTTCCTTTTGACCATTTTCCTTTATTTTTCCTTTTGTGCCGATCGGCACGGCTCGTGCCGGTCGGCACCTGACTTATTTAATTCTTTTCCTTCTTTTTCTTCTTTTATTTCCTTGCAGACTGCTATCAGAGCATATTTTGGATCGGGATCTGTCTAGACTTCACATTTGCTTGTAGGTTGTATCAAGGAGGAGGGAGAAACGATGAAATATCGGTTCTTGGGTAGAAAGAATTTGATGATAGATGGCTAGCAAGCTGAGATGAATAGGTAAAACTTCTCCCTTCTAGCTTAGTCGTAATCAAGAGCAAAGAGTTGACAAAGACGTTTTCCTATCAAAAGGCTTATGTGTAGGCTTCTCTCATCTCATTTGGCTTAGTGTAATAGGTACAAAATCAAATCCTCAGCTAAATGCTTCAACTTATGACGATAGAAGGGGTTTTCGAAATGTGGATATATAAAGCCAAGCGATTATTCAATGAACTCAAGTAGATTGGCAAAACGATCGTCAAAAACAAAATCAAGAATATGGGGTAACACATCGATTCGACAACTAACACTAACTTTATTCAAGACATTGCAATAATTCTTGACCTCGAAGCTTAACTAAGCACACCATCTCAAACCTCTCTAAGAAAACTCTCACACTTTCACACACTAACTCAAACCATACTAAATCGAAGCAAACGACCTTAAGAAGTGTAAGGGCGAATCCCCCACACTCAGACCTTGCAATGTCCCTATTGCAAAAGAAAAACGACTAGACCAACCTAATCCGAAATGCCATGCCTCCTCAACATGCTAAAGATGCTTCGAATGTTCCTCATGAGAAAAGAGTAATCCGCCGCGGCCATGCTTTCCATGTCATCAATCCTTATATCAATGTCCCGATGGTGCCTATAGCATCTCTCCGTATCATAATAGAGACGTTCGATGTTTCTCCTGCAGATTGGGCAACAATTGGCAGGACGATCATGACGCTCATCTCGCAGGGGCGAGTTTCCGTCAAAACCCCGAGGTGCCGGTCGGCACGGCGCCCGTGCCGATCGGCACGTGGCACCATTCACCTGATAACGCAGCCCTGCACTTCCTTGAGCTCCTGCAAGGCCTCCTGTAGCTCCTGCTGCACTGGGTGGTTCGAAATCAGTAGGTTCTGGCTCATCTTCCATTGGTTCCTCCTCGGGATCTTCTTCCGGATCCTCTTTGGGATCTTCTTCATCCTTTGCAACAAGATTAGCTAATGGGTGTTCATGCGCAGGGGATGCCTCTATATAGCTCACTGATTCCGAGGTATATCTTGCTCTTGGCTTTGAAGAAAGACGAGCGGAACGCCGAACTTCCTCTATTTCCTTTGATCGCTTCGGTTGAGGCTCATCATCAGAGGAATCATCAGATATCTCAACAAAATCCACAACCTTAAGGTCGTGCCGATTGGCACAGGGACCGCGCCGGTCGGCACGCCTGCCGTCCCTTGCAAAATATGCTTCTAGGTCTGCCAGGTTGCGTGCTCTCCTCTGTGCAGCATTGTCCCTGTCAATACGCCTCTGAATTTCATCATTAATCGCCTTAGGTGTCATTCGTCCTTTAGCAACGGGGAAGCCATCATCATAGACGAAGGTCGCAGGGATGCATGCAGGATCAGCTAGATAATTCTCAATCTGCCTCTGATGGTCTTTCAGACAGTAAAAACACTTACATCCAAAACCTCTGGTGTTCTTGTGCAGAATCTTCTCTTGGAGATCTTCCCAGACGGTCAGGATGCGTGGGAGCACCCCGTGCCGATCGGCACCTGAGTTGTGCTGGTCGGTACTACTGTCAGAAGTCCTCCCATCGTTCCGGGACCTATGGATGGTCAGAAAGCACTCCCTGTCTAACTCCTCCTTCTCGCTATCAGTTAGGATCGATTCAAAGGTGATAAGATCATCATATGTCAAAGGACGTTCGATAGCGAGAAGTCGATCCATTGTGTACCTATCGGAGACCGGTGTGCTATCATCGATCTTGGATTTACCTTTACGTACTAGCACCTCTCTGACCTTCTTCCGAAGGGCGTCATCCATCTCCTTCTTCTCTCTATTGAACGCATCCGCTTCACTCTTCAACATCCATCGTTGCTTCAAGTGCGACCAGACAATCGGATCGTCCTCGGTAGGGTTAAGGCTTCTGTTGCTGTCCCATGGCAGAGTTGGGCTCATAGGCGAAAACTCGCCGCTGCGCCGATCGGCACCGCCGCCGTTGTGCCGGTCGGCACAACCGTCGTGCCGGTCGGCACCGTCTCCTCCGCCGCCTTGCATTGCCTACGGTATGGTGGAAACTCTGGCGGCGCTCGATTTTTGATGATGAGATCCGAAACATCTCCTTCATATATATATATCCTTAATTCTCTTGATCGAACCGGACTCTATCTCTTAATTTTGGAAGTCATCGGAGCATGTCTTGGAGGAAGGGCAAAAACTCGACCCAAAACGACACGGACTCTCCCGTGCCGATCGGCACGTGCTGTGCCGGTCGGCACGGAGGCAAAATTGCCTCAAACGACTCAATAAAATCAAAGAAACACAAAACACACAGAAAAACAGTAAAAACAACAATGCTTTTGTTTTACGTCGTTAAGCTCGACCACCCAATCACTCAATTCACATAATATATATCAAATGACTTTAACTCAAAAGTGTCGGGTTCAAGATATACCTTAAGTCGTTGGCCATTCACCGTATATGTATTTTGCTTTCCATCCATGATGACAACAGCTCCGGAAGGGAGAATTTTATGAACAAGATACGGTCCATCCCATTTGCTTTTCAATTTGCCTTTACCGAATAACCGAAATCTTGAATTGAATAGTAGCACTCTATCTCCTTCGTGAAATTCCTTTTTCAAAAGCTTCTTATCATACCACTTCGTTGTTTTTTCTTTATAGATTGCTGCATTCTCATAGGCCTTTAGGCGCATTTCCTCGAGTTCACTAATTTGAATCTTTCTTTTTACCGCAGCAGCATCTAAATCCAAATTCATCTCTTTGATTGCCCAATATGCTCTATGTTCTAACTCTACAGCCAAATGACAAGTCTTTCCATAGACGAATTGATAGGGTGTCAAACCTATTGGTGTTTTGAACGCTGTGCGATAAGCCCAAAGTGCGCCATTCAACTTGTTTGACCAATCCTTTCCTTCTCTTGTAACAATTTTCTGGAGAATTCCTTTCAACTGTTTATTAGAAGTTTCTGCTTGGCCATTGGTCTGTGGATGATAGGCTGTCCCAATTCGATGCTCGATACCCATCTTCTTCAAAGCTTTAGTAAACTCATGTCCGGTAAAATGAGTTCCACCATCTGTGATAATAACTCTAGGAACACCATGTCTTGGAAATATGCACTCATTCAACATCTGCTTGGATTCACGAGTTGTACTGACTCGGCACGGTATTGCTTCTACCCACTTTGAGACATAATCCACAGCAACCAAAATATATTCATAGCCATGCGAATTAACAAACGGTCCCATAAAATCCATGCCCCAAACATCGAATATATCAACTTGCAAATTATACTTCAAAGGCATAGCATTACGAGCATTAACATTGCCAATTCTTTGGCATTAGAGGTTAGTAGAATAAATAAATAGTAAAAGAACTGGCTTGTTCCCCGGCAACGGCGCCAGAAAACGTGCTTGTTGGTCGTTTGTACGCACCCACTTATATACCGCAAGAGGACGGTGTACAGTTGTAGCACTTTTTCCCTTAGAGTATTCCAAGGTTTAATATCGAACCACAGAGAACAAGCGGGACTTAAACTATTATTTAAACTACTAAATTAATACGACAAAAGTGTGTGTGGAAAGGGTGATTAACAGCTAGAGATGAAAGGGCCTGCGGTTGTATCAAGATTATGGAAAGGATTCTCTCCTATGGTTTGGGGTACTGGCATGCAACTCAGGTCATGGTTCAATTGATAGGTTTAGTATTCTACAAGACATGGTGGTTTCGTTCGCCCCGATCCTGTCACGACAAGGTACTAATAGCTCCCCACTGGTTTCTTGCACTATGTAATAAACACGTATTGATCGGATACGAGTTCAAGCATCACATAGACTGAACACATCAAAAGAGTATTGTAAGCGTGAGAGTTACATAACCAGATTTCCCTCGCCACGGAGAGAATATGAGATCTACTCACGCATCATACTGCAACACATGAACATGGGTACAGTAAGACGTAGGATTTTGGCGTGGTCCCTGTTGGCGGTTCTTATGCGATAAAATTAAATTCATTAATTCCGCAAGCGCACGGATCACCATTGTAGCATTTCACCTTGGAGTATTCCAGGGTTATTGATGTGAACTAGGGTTCCCGATCTTCCGAAAGGTTCTGATAACTCTCGATTTGGTGGAGACTTGACACACGTCGATCCGGCTTCAGAACAACACGTTCTAAACCTCGCAATCGCAGCACCACGTCTCCTCAGGTTGTCGACCGGCGGTGCACGGTCGACCTCGCCAAGAAGGCTTATCCTTGCCTGCGAATCGAAGAACACAAGCAAGAACACAGTAGATTGCAACCAAAATTGCTGAAAACTGAATTAAGCTCACGAGTTGGGGTCTCACAAACCGATGAACGGCGAAACTGTTCTTGACAGAATAATCTAAGCAAAACCCCACCCTAACTTGGGCGGCAGCTACTGTAGATATAGACCTTAGGGGCGTGCAAGACCCCCTGGACGCGCCACTAATGGGCTCCAACACGATACAAAACCCAAAGGCCAAATTACGGTGACGCAGCACCGGGACAGATTCTGGACGTCAACTTGTTTCGATGATTCCCGAAGACTCCGGACGAATTTTGACATGAGACCAGCGCCATTAGAAAGGTTATCAAATTATCTTTCCATGCATATGAAGAACGTCCAAAACCGAGCCCGTATGCGACCTGGGCGACCGTTTTAGTGCAGACTGCTCCTGAACTCCGAAACCGATCCGAAGTTGACTTCAATTGGGACTCCAACTTGGTTTGGACGCCCTTGCTGTCCCTCCACGCCTCGAAGTTCCTCTCCAATCATCTCCTGACCCTCTCCATGGTTCCTAAGCACAATATAATCATTAGGTAGCAATCTATCCTCAAGTTCATATAAATGAGTGCTTAGGAACGAGCTCACCTCTAGATTCAGCTGTCGTGCGCGAGCTCTAGTGATTGGACCTTGTATATCCAGCGGAGGTGTGACATGTGTATCCGAAAGAGCGATGTCCTCATCATCCTCCCCCTCTTGAATTGGAGTCATCCTCGACTCAAGCTCATCTTCTTCTCCCAAGTAAGGTGTCAAATCTGAAATATTGAAAGTAGGACTAACCCCGAACTCGGGAGGCAACTCAAGTTTATATGCATTATCATTAATCTTTTCAAGTATTTTGAAAGGACCATCAGCTCTAGGCATTAACTTAGACTTTCTCAAATCTGGAAATCTATCCTTTCGCAAGTGCAACCATACTAAATCACCCGGTTCAAGCTTAACTTCTCGCCTACCTTTACTACCAGCAATTCTGTATTTTTCAGTCATCTTTTCAATGTTATACTTGGTTGTCTCATGCATTTTCAAGATAAAATCAGCACGCTCTTTAGCATCATTATTTATCCTCTCACTAGTAGGCAAAGGTAGAATATCAATTGGAGCACCAGGATTGAAACCATACACTACCTGAAAAGGACTTACCTTGGTGGTAGAATGTGTTTCCTGATTATATGCAAACTCCACATGAGGCAAACATTCTTCCCACATCTTCAAATTTTTCTTCAAAACAGCTCGCAGCATGGTCCCCAAAGTGCGGTTCACCACCTCTGTTTGTCCATCAGTTTGTGGATGACAAGTGGTAGAAAATAACAATTTTGTACCCAACTTGTTCCACAAAGTACGCCAAAAGTGACTCAAGAACTTAGCATCACGATCTGAAACAATAGTAGAAGGCATACCATGCAAACGAACAATCTCTTTGAAAAAGAGGTCAGCAATATGAATAGCATCATCAGTCTTATGACATGGTATAAAATGCGCCATCTTGGAAAAACGATCCACCACAACAAAAATGCTATCCCTCCCCCTCTTAGTCCTAGGCAATCCCAAAACAAAGTCCATAGAAATATCTGCCCAAGGAATAGAAGGAACAGGAAGAGGCATATATAAACCATGTGGATTCAAGCGAGACATAGCCTTTTGACATGTGGTGCAGCGAGCCACAAAACGCTCCACATCTTTCCTCAACTTTGGCCAAAAGAAATGAGTGGCCAAAACATCCGCTGTCTTTTTGGCACCAAAATGCCCCATCAATCCTCCTCCATGCGCTTCCTGCAACAACAATAGACGAACGGAACCAACTGGAATGCATAGGTGGTTAGCTCGAAACAAAAACCCATCATTCAGCACAAATTTGTTCCATGCCCGCCCTTCTTTACAATTCAACAACACCTCTCTAAAATCAGGATCAAGCGCATATTGTTCTTTAATTGATTTAAGGCCAAAAATTCGACAATCAAGTTGAGACAGCAAAGTATATCGTCTAGACAAAGCATCAGCAATCACATTATCCTTCCCTTTTTTATGTTTAACAATATAAGGGAAAGTCTCAATAAATTCAACCCATTTAGCATGTCTACGGTTCAGATTATTTTGAGAACGAAGATACTTAAGGGCCTCATGATCAGAATGAATAACAAATTCTTTAGGCCACAAATAATGACGCCACGTCTGTAAAGAACGTACAAGTGCATACAATTCTTTATCATACGTGGAGTAATTCAGAACAGGACCAGTTATTTTCTCACTAAAGTATGCAACGGGTCTACCATCTTGCATCAAAACACCACCAATGCCAATTCCACTAGCATCGCATTCTAGTTCAAAAGTCTTACCAAAGTTTGGAAGTTGCAGCAACGGTGCGTGTGTAAGCTTGTCCTTCAAAGTGCCGAAGGACTCCTCCTGTGTCGTTCCCCAATGAAACACCACACCCTTCTTCGTCAACTCAACTCATGCAGCGGTGCAGCAATGGTACTAAAATCCTTGACGAAGCGGCGGTAAAAACCTGCAAGACCGAGAAAACTCCTCACCTGTGTGATAGACTGAGGAACTGGCCAGCTAGCAATTGCTTCAATCTTCGACTCATCCACCTCAATGCCCTGCGGAGTAACAACATAGCCAAGAAAAGAGACACGATCCGTGCAAAAGGTGCACTTATCAAGGTTACCAAATAAACATGCAGCTCGTAAAGCATTAAAAACAGCACGTAAATGATCCATATGGTCATCCAAAGACTTGCTGTAAATCAAGATATCATCAAAATAAACCACCACAAACCGGCCAATAAAAGCTCTTAAAACCTCATTCATTAAGCGCATGAAAGTGCTAGGTGCATTAGTCAAACCAAAAGGCATTACTAACCACTCATACAAACCGAATTTAGTTTTGAAAGCCGTTTTCCATTCATCTCCAAGTTTCATTCTAATTTGATGGTAACCACTACGCAAATCAATCTTTGTGAAAATTATAGAACCACACAACTCATCAAGCATATCGTCTAACCTAGGAATAGGATGACGATAACGAATAGTAATATTATTGATGGCTCTACAATCAACACACATACGCCAAGTACCATCTTTCTTAGGAACCAAAAGTACAGGAACAGCACAAGGGCTAAGGCTTTCACGTACATACCCACGGTCCAAAAGTTCTTGGACTTGTCGCTGAATTTCCTTAGTCTCCTCCGGATTGGTCCTGTAAGCAGCGCGGTTGGGTAATGTTGCACCCGGAATCAAATCAATTTGATGCTCGATCCCTCTCATAGGTGGCAATCCCGGGGGTATCTCTGCTGGAAAAATGTCCTCATACTCCTGCAAAAGGTTAGTAACAGCAGGGGGCAACGAGCTAGAAATATCATCAATTGAAAATAAAGCGCCCTTACAAATCAAAGCATAGCAAACATCATCATCGGAAATTTCAGCAAGGTCACTTTTTGTAGCAAGCATAACGGCACCCTTCAATTTAATCCCCTCGGCCTTAGAATTAGGTGTAGACTTATCATTTTTAGGTGGAAAAAGAGAATTAGCAACTTGCTGATTTTCAGATTTAGCATTATTCAAACTAGCAGTTCGCTCTCTATCAGCCTCTACAATTTCAGCAGGGGTTAAAGGAACCAAAATAATTTTCTGTCCTTTATGCACAAAAGAATATCTATTGCTTCGACCATGGTGCGTAGCATCATTATCATATTCCCAAGGTCTACCCAACAACAGATGACAAGCGTGCATAGGTACCACATCACAGTCCACAGAATCAACATAAGTACCAATAGAAAAGGAAACTCTGCAAGTGTGTGTTACCTTAGCTTTTCCAGAATCATTCAACCACTGAATATAGTATGGATTTGGGTGTGGGCGAGTTGTCAAGCCAAGCTTCTTGACAAAATCAGAACTCACTAAATTATTGCAGCTACCTCCATCAATAATGACACGTGCGCGACCTTCCTTGATGACGAAGAAAATCTGGAACAAGTTATGTCGTTGTAGCCTGTCCGGTTGGTGCACTTGTGTGCTGAGCACCCTCTGCACAATGTGGATGCCGTAGGACATTGTGTCTTCCTTGCCAAAAATCTGACCGTCTTCCTCCACGTCGTCATCATCATCTTCAATGTCGGAGGTGCTAATGTATCCTCCATCGTCTGTAGCAATATATGCCCGCTGACTAGGGCAATCCTTTTGCATGTGACCAAGCCCATGGCAGCGATGGCACTGAATGCTAGAAGAGCGTCCCGTCGATGAAGAGGTAGCACCCTTAGCAGGTGCCGGCACCACACTCTTTCCCGCATCTGAAGGGCGTGCGGGGGGCTGTGTTGTTGCTGCGGGAGCAGCAGCGCTGGAGGCTGCTGGAGGCGGCCGGGAAGGGGTGGACTTGGACAGCCCCAAAGGTGGCACCCTGCGTGGTGTGTATGTGGCGGTCTTGTTCCTGTTCTGCTGTTCACGTCCCTGCAATTCTTTCTCTGCAAGCATAGCAAACTGGAACAACTTGTTGACCGTGTTAAATTCTTTATAATCAAGAATATCCTGAATCTCACGCCTCAGACCAGAATAAAAACGAACAAGAGCGGCCTCATCGTCCTCTACTATCATGCATCGTTGCAAACCCTTTTGAAGCTCCCCATAATAGTCCTGTACTGATTTATCCCCTTGTTCTAGACGCTGCAATTTTTTTCGCAAATCTCTATAATAAGAAGGTGGGACAAAACGATCTCGCATAGTTTCCTTAAGTTTATCCCAAGTTCTAGGAATTTCATCACCAAAAAGAGAATTCCACCAAACAATAGCAAAGTCCTTAAACTCACTAGTAGCTTGCCGAACTCTATGCTGCTTAGGAACAAGATGGGCACTAAATTTTTGCTCTACTGTCATCTCCCAATCAAGATATCCCTCAGCATCATATGCACCCGAAAACGATGGAATAGTAAACTTAATTTTAGCATAGGGATCGTCAGGAGATCGATTACCATGTTGTCGGTGATGATGACCCATACCGCGAGTGTTATGTGCTAGGCGACGTCGATCCTTGTTCTCTTGGGTCTTTGCTGCATGAATGTCTCCGTTGTCATCATACACGGTGTCGTCCTGTATGCCCATGTCGATTTCCATCTCAGTAACTTTGCCGGTTAACGTAGTAACCAAGGAGGTTACAGCGGTAACCGTGTCTTGATTGGTTTGAACAGTGTCTAAGAGTGCGGATATCCTCCGGTCCAGCCGCTCTGTCTGGTTGCCGACAGATTCATCAACCGACTTCTGGATCGTCGCCTTCATGTTCTCAAGGAACTTGTCAAGAGCAACCTTTAGCTGCTTCTGACTGACACATTCGTTGAAGTCCTTGGGAGGATCGTCAACTGCATCGTCGTCTCCTGCCATGATAGACACAAAAACAGGAACAAACAGTGAAGGTTATCCCTATCAAATACTACTGCAGTGGTGCCTCTCAACACAGCAAAAGGAAGCCTCTAGCCAAGCTCTTGCAAGGTTCTTAGTAACAAAGCAAAGGATACCTGGAAGGCGTGCTCCGCGATTGCAAGGGTCAAAAACCTATGCTGTCCAGAAGTGATATGTGGAGCTAGGAAGGCCAAATATGTGAGTGGTACACAATTCAAAAACAGATAGTAATGCTGAATAAATGTCCAAAGCACTGGTCCTAGTTGCTGGTAGACTCGTATCCAATTCCAGAAGTGAACAACAAGGAACAGAGAACAAGAATCAGCAAAGGTAACAGCACGAAATCAGCCAATGACAGAAAGGGTGCTCCTATGTGCCACCTGTTTTGTCTTTTAGCACTAGTAGAAATCACAATGCTTTTGATTTTTCTTTTTTATTTTATTTTTTTGATATTTTTTTCTCAATCAGGGGCACAAGAATAGGAACACCAAAAAGTATCAACTCAAACTGAGGAAAGATGCGGTCTACAGAAAATCAAACACGTTTTCTGAAAACCTAAAATCTCAGAAATCGATTTTTTTCTTTATTTTCCTGAATTTTTTTGACGAACCCCAACAGGCCTTTGGCTAGTTGATTTTGGCGTTTCGGAGTGAGGAAGCTGCTGTAAAAATTTGAGCCAAAACGGAGCACCGAGTGAAAAGTTATGGCCGTTTTACCGAAGGTATGTCAAGTCAGGGTTTGGAAACAAGGCAAACTGAAATCGGGGAAGGAGAAACAAATTCGGATGGTTGCAGCGGGTGTTTGGGTGTGGTGGGTGGGATGTAGATGAATCAAAACACCGAAATATGGTAGGAACAGAGAACCAATTCAGGGTGTGGTGGGTGGGATGAAAAAGACTAGCGAAAACAGGGTGTTGCGGCTAGGGTTTCAACGATGAAGTGCAGCGGATGGAAAAACACAAACTGAAATCAAACACGAACTAAAACCAGCAACAAAACACGACTAGGACACAAACTCAACACTACGGACTCTGAAATCAAATTATGCAAAAAGGCTAGATGTGGTTCTGGGATAAAGAAAAAAAACTAAAACCTAATTTTTTTTTGGCTTTTTGTGGATTCTAGGATGACGACGGCGACGACACAAAAAGATCTAAAGGAAAGGCGGACCTGACGGTATACCTGAGTCTCTGATTACCACTTGATGTGAACTAGGGTTCCCGATCTTCCGAAAGGTTCTGATAACTCTCGATTTGGTGGAGACTTGACACACGTCGATCCGGCTTCAGAACAACACGTTCTAAACCCCGCAATCGCAGCACCACGTCTCCTCAGGTTATCGACCGGCGGTGCACGGTCGACCTCGCCAAGAAGGCTTATCCTTGCCTGCGAATCGAAGAACACAAGCAAGAACACAGTAGATTGCAACCAAAATTGCTGAAAACTGAATTAAGCTCACGAGTTGGGGTCTCACAAACCGATGAACGGCGAAACTGTTCTTGACAGAATAATCTAAGCAAAACCCCACCCTAACTTGGGCGGCGGCTACTGTAGATATAGACCTTAGGGGCGTGCAAGACCCCCTGGACGCGCCACTAATGGGCTCCAACACGATACAAAGCCCAAAGGCCAAATTACGGTGGCGCAGCACCGGGACAGATTCTGGACGTCAACTTGTTTCGACAATTCCCGATGACTCCGGACGAATTTTGACATGAGACCAGCGCCATTGGAAAGGTTATCAAATTATCTTTCCATGCATATGAAGAACGTCCAAAACCGAGCCCGTATGCGACCTGGGCGACCGTTTTAGTGCAGACTGCTCCTGAACTCCGAAACCGATCCGAAGTTGACTTCAATTGGGACTCCAACTTGGTTTGGACGCCCTTGCTGTCCCTCCACGCCTCGAAGCTCCTCTCCAATCATCTCCTAACCCTCTCCATGGTTCCTAAGCACAATATAATCATTAGGTAGCAATCTATCCTCAAGTTCATATAAATGAGTGCTTAGGAACGAGCTCACCTCTAGATTCAGCTGTCGTGCGCGAGCTCTAGTGATTGGACCTTGTATATCCAGCGGAGGTGTGACATGTGTATCCGAAAGAGCGATGTCCTCATCAGTTATCGTATTTATATTTCCGAAGGGAAGTAGAGCAAAAGAAAGCTGAATAATAGCTATGCATTGGATAATTTGGAGAAAGAAATAATGTATCAACTATACTTGAGACGGGGGTAAGATAGGCATGATAGATATGGGTGGCACACACATCCTCAAATCCAAGGTAATAAATTAAATCGTAGTATACATTTGGGAGAGCAACGAGATAGAGTTAAGGCTACCTGTATGTTTATCTATTATTTACTTTTCTAGCAGTCAAGTCTACAAAGATTATTTACTCTAGTTAAGCTCATACACATACAAGTCATGTCGTTTCGGGGCACACACGTGCTAGGTTAACCGATGAAGCTAGTTCAAACCTAGGGAACCGTATGCTATAATTAAGACCCTGCTGAGTCCAACCCGGACGTGGTGGATTACAGAGACCGGTGCAGCTGTCACATACACTCGCGGCTACCATCCTCCGTGGGGCTGGGTGCCAAACGTGCATAGGCCAAGTTCTAAGCGCCATGCTTACAACCCGCCTAGAGGATCTACTCTTGATCAACGGAGCAGTCCTATCTAAGAATGAACAAGCACAGATTTCACACGACGTCATCTCCGACGACGGCACTCTCTCGTACTCGCTATTCCAACAATCACGAATCCCACAACAAGACTTCTACGAGCACTTACTTAACGAATAAATAAACTAAATAGAAAAGAACTACTAAAAGAAATAAATAAAGATAAAACTAATTATATAATAAATAAAATAATATCTCAAGAGTAAGGATACAAAGAACTATACCGAACTCCGAGAATACTCCGGAAGCCCGAGAGAGCTCTCACTCTACTCTACTCTACTCTAACTCCCAAAGCTACTACTCAACTAAACTAATGAACACTTGGATGAAGTGTGATGGTGCGAATTGATTCGGAGGCCGAGGGGTCCAATTTATAGCTTGTGAAGGCGGTGGAAGCACCCTGGCCGACTTTGGAGAGGCGGCGGCGACAAAGTCGGCCGGCCGGCCTAGGGGGCCGGCCGTCCCTTCGGTCGGTTGGCCACCGTCTTGCTCCTGGACGCTTCAGATCACTCCCTGAAGACGGTCTGAAGGTCGGTTCCTTGCTGGGGTCGGCAGAATTGGATTGAGGGCCAAGTAAAGGCCCAAATGGCCCACCTTCTAGAATGTCGGTGGAATCCTGCCGAGCTGGGCTTGAATTGTGCGTTGAAGATTATTTTCCAGCCCACTGGAGAAAGCCTAGGGCCTGTGGCCACCAGGTGGGGCCGGCCGGCCTATGGTGGGGCCGGCCGGCCAGGGAATTTCCCTGACTGGGCCCACTTTTCTCCATTATTCACTCCTGCATCCAAATATTCACCAAAACCTGTGGAGTAGTATTATTCCTAACTACTATGCACAAAATCTTGGTGTTATGTATTTATTTACCGGTAGGGTGGCGGTCAAAACATGGTTTAACGACCGCCAACAACCTCCCCAAGCTTAAACTTTGCTCGTCCCGAGCAAACTCAACTCAGGGTACCGGCGGATCAGGAGTTACAAAGAAGCGCCCCATGGGTAATAAAGATGCAACAACATACTCCCTAAATAGTGGTAAGTTTACGAGAGCACAAAATATTCATGAGTGTTGCAAAAATCGTGGGGCTTATATGTCACACCTTGTCATGCAGCATTGAAGACTAGAACGGCATTTTCGGACAAGTACACAATTCTAGCAGGTATGCATCCAGAGTTTTTATGTGCTGCAAGGTGCAAAAATTCTCCTTCGTTTTGGGTGGCACTTCTCTTACCACTCCGATGTGAGTTCTATTCCTACAAGCTTCACTCATCCTACCTTCTACCAAATGAGGCTTTATATGTGGAGCTTGGTAAGGAATGCACAAATGTCATGCATATATTGTAAAGCTAAAGAATGAGTCTCAATCAACATAGCAACTCCATTTATTTTTGGTCATAGGAAATGATGTGATGGAGGGGGAGAAAATGAACTCACACTTATGGAAGGGGGTTTTGAAAAACATTGGTCCTTTATTTTGCTCAAGATGTTTATGATAAGAACCATATAGCCATTGACTTTTGTCATGCAACCATGAAGAGTTTTTTTTTTTTTGACTACTCCATGGTGCAAGGGGCCATAAATTTTGAATGGTTCAATGAAACATTTTGAAATATTCTTGAGCATTTTGGATGGACCAAAAGTTTTGCAAACTCTGAGAAAAATGTTTGGTTGATTTATCCATACATTCCCCTTTTTATTTGGTGGAGAGAAATTTTCGAAAACACACGCGAAGGAATTATGACCAAAATTAGGAGTGCTTAGTTTCAAGAGTACATCAAACCTTAACAAAACTCAATACATAAACAAATGGCTATGAGTGGGGCTGTTTCGAATATTATGATATGGCTCTGGTAGGTAAGTAAATCCTCACACTAAGAGAAGTGTGCCAAAATAGAAGGGTTTTAGGTACTTGCAGCAATTCAAGAAAAACATCTCTGGATGAAACCATACTAAGAAATTGCAACAAGTCCTAATCATGCCATATCACAATCCACAATGCTCAGACTTGGTGTAACAAATGCAACCCACGGAAATAAGCAAGACTCATGATGTGATCATGCTTAAGTAAAAATAACACATATGTCAGGAGTAGAGGTTGCATCTATGCGACACATGGGAAGCTAATTTGTAACTCGATCATCATTTCCCTTAAGTGTAGCATAACACCAAGATTCTAGCATTTATTCGAAACAGGGAGTTTATTTATTTATTAAGAAAATTAGGAATACTTACCTGGGGGTCCTCCCCAAGCTTGAGTCTTTGCAAGACTCGAGCTTGTATTAAACTCCTTCTTACCTGGGGTGCCCTCCCCAAGCTTGAGTCTTTGTAAGACTTAAGCTTGATTCAGGCTCTTCCTCCTCCTTCTTGACCTGCAAAAAAGAGCGAGGATGACACAAGTGGCTAGCCCCTAATGGGCATCACCAGGAGTCCTATTATTAATTTTTTTTGTTGTTTATAAATTTTTCAAATTTTTATTTTGTTTGTATGATTTATGAAAAGAAAAACAAGTGTTAGGCCTAGCTGGGATAACGATTGGGATGGCCTCCCCAATCGGAGGGCTCTCATTTTTACGTCTTTGAGCTAGACGTTCTCCATGTCTTTAACTCGTTTGGACCTCGCTCGCTGGAGAATCTGGCAAGGTAGAGGTTCCTTCTTTCTTCCGCCACACCTTGGTTGTCTTCTTTGTGTTGGTGGCGGCGACCTTTTCTTTAATAGGCGCCTTTGTTGTACTCTCATCAGTTGATACCGTAGCTGCCTTCTTCTTTCTTGAGCGCCTCGCTCTCCTCTTCTTGGGCGATTGTGACTCGCCTACTCCTTCTTGCGGAGGAGTAAGAGGGGCTTGAGATGTGTTAGGCGGCTGAGGCATCCTCCTTGGAGTCCTCCAATATTTTGCTAGCCTTCTTGCATTCTCTCTTTCCAGATAGTCTCTCATTTATGCAATGAGCTTGTCTGGCTGTGGCATGGGTGGAGTAATCTCAATCTTCTCCACTCTCCTTGGGTCCTTTCCATATATGACCCGTACTTGCTTGCATTGCTCAACTTTAGGCTTGAAGTTGAACGTTTCTTCCCTGCCGTTGAAATCCAAGTGGATCTCTCCTGCCCCCACGTCGATGTTGGCGTTGGTGGTGCTCAAGAATGGCCTCCCAAGGATGAGAGGAGCCTTGTCATATACTTCCATATCCAGCACAACAAAGTCAACGGGGACGAAGAGATTTCTGATCTGCACGGGAACTTCTTCGACAATCCCCAAGGGCAGGCGTAGTGACCCGTCTGCAAGCTGGAGCTTCATGGTCGTTGGAGATAATGGATGGTTTAACCCATCGTACATCGCCTTCGGCATGATGCTCACGCTCGCCCCTAAGTCACATAGTGCCCGAGCGAAACATCGGTCGTTGACCAAACACGGAATGGTTGGCCATCCGGGATCTTTTCTGATCACATCCTTGGGGAGTGCGGAATCCAAGTCGCTTTCTTCACACCTGATGGTTATTGCATTCACACTCTCCTTGGGATTAACTTCTGGTTGCCCAGGAAGTTTACCCGCACGAGGAGACTGCACAGCTGAAGCTATTTGCGCAATTTGCGTTTCTAGCATCTTGTTATGGCTTAGCTGGTTCTGCAGAGCAGTGCTGAACGACTCTAACTTGGCATCTATGCTCTCTAAAGCCTTGTCGGTAGTAAGAAATTTCTTACTAATGCTATCATTGATCTTGACCTGGCCGAGAACTAGATCCTTGATAGAGGGCTCATAACGGGAAAGATTACCATTGTTACCTCCCTGATTCTTGTTGAAGGAGAGGTCGGGCCTGGAATTCCAGCCGTAGTTGTTCTGGGAGCGGTACCCATTGCCATTGTTGAGGAAATTGCATTCCTCTCTCGTATTCGGGCAATTGATGCCCATATACCCAAAGCTGCCGCATTCCTCACATGTCATGCGGGAATCCGCAACTTGCAGGTCCTGCGGAGACTCCACCTTGCGGAGTAGCTGATCGAGCTTGATGGCGAGCATGTCCATCGTCTCCACTTGGTGTACTCCACGGGTCTTGGTGCTCGCCGCTTGGCGTTCACCATGAGTCTGGTTAGCCGCCACCTTCTCAATCAACTTCTTAGCGTTCTTCACGCTAAGGGAGAAGAAGGAGCCGCCTGCTGCGGCGTCGAGGTGCTCTCGAGCGGACGGCCTCAAACCGTGGTAGAAACTCTGTATGAGGAGCCATTCTTCCATGCCATGGTGTGGGCATGAGAGAACGTACTCCTGCATCCTGTCCCAAGCTTCCGCGGTCGACTCATCTGCGAGCTGTTGGAAGCCCGATATCTTGTTCCGCAGGGCAGTCGTCTTGCCCGGCGGGAAGAACTTGGCGAGGAAGGCATTGGAGCATGCCGTCCACGTGTCGAGGGACTCTTGGTTCGCGTAGAACCACTGGAGAGCCTTCCCCAACAGTGAGAATGGGAAAAGTTGTAGTCGGATGGCGTCCTGAGGTGCATCCTTTATGACGAAAGTGTTGCACGTCATCAGGAACCTTTGGAGGTGAGCATTTGCATCCTCCGACGGCTTCCCACAGAAAGGACTGGCCAAGATCATGTTGATCAAGGCTGGCTTAAGCTCATAGTCCTTGTTGGTGATGCGCGGGTTGGGTCCCACGCGGATGTTCTCCGTAGTTGGCGCGGAGAAGTCATTGATCGTCTTCTCAACAACGGGGTCCGCCATGGTGTTGTTCGTTGAGGAGGCCCTGACAACCGGTGGAGGAGACGATTCGAGAGCCAGAGCGTTCTTGCGGATCTGTTTGGTGAGTTTTACTCGAACTTTCCTCAAGAACTGCTCTGGATCTGAGTGGAAGTTTTCTGGTAGGTCGAAACCAGTCATGCACAGTCCTGTTTCAAATTTCCACAAGAAGAAAAACCAGGACAAGGGTAAGCCCGCAAAAGTAAGTGATAATTATTCTTCTCACAAACTTCAATGCATTTATTCAGTTCCTAGCTGCTACTTCCCCGGCAACGGCGCCAGAAATGCTTGTTGGCGGTTCTTATGCGATAAAATTAAATTCATTAATTCCGCAAGCGCACGGATCACCATTGTAGCATTTCACCTTGGAGTATTCCAGGGTTATCGTATTTATATTTCCGCAGGGAAGTAGAGCAAAAGAAAGCTGAATAATAGCTATGCATTGGATAATTTGGAGAAAGAAATAATGTATCAACTATACTTGAGACGGGGGTAAGATAGGCATGATAGATATGGGTGGCACACACATACTCAAATCCAAGGTAATAAATTAAATCGTAGTATACATTTGGGAGAGCAACGAGATAGAGTTAAGGCTACCTGTATGTTTATCTATTATTTACTTTTCTAGCAGTCAAGTCTACAAAGATTATTTACTCTAGTTAAGCTCATACACATACAAGTCATGTCGTTTCGGGGCACACACGTGCTAGGTTAACCGATGAAGCTAGTTCAAACCTAGGGAACCGTATGCTATAATTAAGACCCTGCTGAGTCCAACCCGGACGTGGTGGATTACAGAGACCGGTGCAGCTGTCACATACACTCGCGGCTACCATCCTCCGTGGGGCTGGGTGCCAAACGTGCATAGGCCAAGTTCTAAGCGCCATGCTTACAACCCGCCTAGAGGATCTACTCTTGATCAACGGAGCAGTCCTATCTAAGAATGAACAAGCACAGATTTCACACGACGTCATCTCCGACGACGGCACTCTCTCGTACTCGCTATTCCAACAATCACGAATCCCACAACAAGACTTCTACGAGCACTTACTTAACGAATAAATAAACTAAATAGAAAAGAACTACTAAAAGAAATAAATAAAGATAAAACTAATTATATAATAAATAAAATAATATCTCAAGAGTAAGGATACAAAGAACTATACCGAACTCCGAGAATACTCCGGAAGCCCGAGAGAGCTCTCACTCTACTCTACTCTACTCTAACTCCCAAAGCTACTACTCAACTAAACTAATGAACACTTGGATGAAGTGTGATGGTGCGAATTGATTCGGAGGCCGAGGGGTCCAATTTATAGCTTGTGAAGGCGGTGGAAGCACCCTGGCCGACTTTGGAGAGGCGGCGGCGACAAAGTCGGCCGGCCGGCCTAGGGGGGTGGCCGGCCGGCCGTCCCTTCGGTCGGTTGGCCACCGTCTTGCTCCTGGACGCTTCAGATCACTCCCTGAAGGCGGTCTGAAAGTCGGTTCCTTGCTGGGGTCGGCAGAATTGGATTGAGGGCCAAGTAAAGGCCCAAATGGCCCACCTTCTAGAATGTCGGTGGAATCCTGCCGAGCTGGGCTTGAATTGTGCGTTGAAGATTATTTTCCAACCCACTGGAGAAAGCCTGGGGCCTGTGGCCACCAGGTGGGGCCGGCCGGCCTATGGTGGGGCCGGCCGGCCAGGGAATTTCCCTGACTGGGCCCACTTTTCTCCATTATTCACTCCTGCATCCAAATATTCACCAAAACCTGTGGAGTAGTATTATTCCTAACTACTATGCACAAAATCTTGGTGTTATGTATTTATTTACCGGTAGGGTGGCGGTCAAAACATGGTTTAACGACCGCCAACAACCTCCCCAAGCTTAAACTTTGCTCGTCTCGAGCAAACTCAACTCAGGGTACCGGCGGATCAGGAGTTACAAAGAAGCGCCCCATGGGTAATAAAGATGCAACAACATACTCCCTAAACAGTGGTAAGTTACGAGAGCACAAAATATTCATGAGTGTTGCAAAAATCGTGGGGCTTATATGTCACACCTTGTCATGCAGCATTGAAGACTAGAACGGCATTTTCGGACAAGTACACAATTCTAGCAGGTATGCATCCAGAGTTTTTATGTGCTGCAAGGTGCAAAAATTCTCCTTCGTTTTGGGTGGCACTTCTCTTACCACTCCGATGTGAGTTCTATTCCTACAAGCTTCACTCATCCTACCTTCTACCAAATGAGGCTTTATATGTGGAGCTTGGTAAGGAATGCACAAATGTCATGCATATATTGTAAAGCTAAAGAATGAGTCTCAATCAACATAGCAACTCCATTTATTTTTGGTCATAGGAAATGATGTGATGGAGGGGGAGAAAATGAACTCACACTTATGGAAGGGGGTTTTGAAAAACATTGGTCCTTTATTTTGCTCAAGATGTTTATGATAAGAACCATATAGCCATTGACTTTTGTCATGCAACCATGGAGAGTTTTTTTTTTTTGACTACTCCATGGTGCAAGGGGCCATAAATTTTGAATGGTTCAATGAAACATTTTGAAATATTCTTGAGCATTTTGGATGGACCAAAAGTTTTGCAAACTCTGAGAAAAATGTCCCCGGAACGCCCCGAAACGGGTGCCGCACGCCCCGAAAACCCCCGAAAACCCCGTGAAATGTCTTCTTCTGTGAGGCCGTGCTTATCTGGGGCTTAGCCGCGAAATTAGGCCGGGCGCTAAAAATAGGCCCGGAGGTGTCCTAGGGGTCATAGGCTGCTGCCACGTCCAAGTCGTGTGAAAACCGCAGAGATTGGGATGGATTTACACGGCCCGAAAACCGGCTAGTTACGGGCGCAAATGACCCTGGAACGCTCCGAGACGGGCGCTGCACGCCCCAAAAACCCACGAAAATGTCTGCTACTGTGAGGACGTGCTTATTTGAGGCTTAGCCGTGACATCGGGCCGGGCGCCAAAAATCGGCCCGGAGCGTGTGCTATTGCCCACGAAAACGGACGTAAAAAGCACCTTTCACAAAAACCATGCGTTTCGGCCCCTCTCGGTCGGGAGAAGCGGCCCGCGAGGTGTCCTAGGGGTCGTAGGCTGCAGCCACATCCAAGTCGTGTGAAAATCACAGGGACACGTCCCGAAAACCGGCTAGTTACGGGCGCAAATGGCCCTAAAACGCCCCGAAACGGGCGCCGCCGCCCCGAAAACCCACGAAAACCACGTGAAATGTCTTCTACTGTGACGCCTTGCTTATCTGGGGCTTAGCCGCGAAATCGGGCTGGGCGCCAAAAATAGGCCCGGAGCGTGTGCTATAGCCCACGAAAACGGACCGAAACAGCAGCTCTCACAAAGACCAGGCGTCTCGGCCCCTCTCGGCCGGGAGAAGCGGCCCGCGAGGTGTCCTACGGGTCGTAGGCTGCAGCCACGTCCAAGTCGTGTGAAAATCGCCGAGATAGGGATGGATTTACACGTCCCGAAAACCGGCTAGTTACGGGCGCAAATGGCCCTAAAACGCCCCGAGACGGGCGCCGCACGCCCCGAAAACCCACGAAGACCACGTGAAATGTCGTCTGCTGTGAGGCCGTGCTTATCTGTGGCTTAGCCGCGGAATCGGGCTGGGCGCCAAAAATAGGCCCGGAGCGTGTGCTATAGCCCACGAAAACGGACGAAAACAGCAGCTCTCACAAAAACCATGCGTTTCGGCCCCTCTCGGCCGGGAGAAGTGGCCCGCGAGGTGTCCTACGGGTCGTAGGCTGCTGCCACGTCCAAGTCGTGTGTAAATCGCAGAGATAGGGATGGATTT
Source organism: Eragrostis nindensis (assembly GCA_012490785.1). Lineage (NCBI taxonomy): Eukaryota > Viridiplantae > Streptophyta > Magnoliopsida > Poales > Poaceae > Eragrostis > Eragrostis nindensis. The sequence goes on along the minus strand of JAAXCT010001186.1, from coordinate 172,911 downwards.
ACACGTCCCGAAAACCGACTAGTTACGGGCGCAAATGGCCCCGGAACGCCCCGAAACGGGCGCCGCACGCCCCAAAAACCCACGAAAACCACGTGAAATGTCTTCTACTGTGAGGCCTTGCTTATCTGGGGCTTAGCCGCGAAATCGGGCTGGGCGCCAAAAATAGGCCCGGAGCGTGTGCTTTAGCCCACGAAAACGGACCGAAGCAGCAGCTCTCACAAAGACCATGCGTTTCAGCCCCTCTCGGCCGGGAGAAGTGGCCCGCGAGGTGTCCTACGGGTCGTAGGCCGCTGCCACGTCCAAGTCGTGTGAAAATCGCTGAGATAGGGATGGATTTACACGGCCCGAGAACCGGCTAGTTACGGGCGCAAATGGCCCCGGAACGCTCCGAAACAGGCGCCGCACGCCTCGAAAACCCAAGAAAATGTCTTCTACTGTGAGGACGTGCTTATCTGAGGCTTAGCCGTGACATCGGGCCGGGAGCCAAAAATCGGCCGGAGCGTGTGCTATTGCCCATGAAAACGGACCGAAACAGCACCTTTCACAAAAACCATGCGTTTCGGCCCCTCTCGGCCGGGAGAAGCGGCCCGTGAGGTGTCCTACGGGTCGCAGGCTGCTGCCACGTCCAAGTCGTGTGAAAATCGTAGAGATAGGGATGGATTTACACGTCCCGAAAACCGACTAGTTACGGGCGCAAATGGCCCCGGAACGCCCCGAAACGGGCGCCGCACGCCCCAAAAACCCACGAAAACCACGTGAAATGTCTTCTACTGTGAGGCCGTGCTTATCTGGGGCTTAGCAGCGAAATCGGGCTGGGCGCCAAAAATAGGCCCGAAGCGTGTGCTATAGCCGACGAAAACGAACCGAAACAGCAGCTTTCACAAAAACCATGCGTCTCGGCCCCTCTCGGCCGGGAGAAGCGGCCCGCGAGGTGTCCTATGGGTCGTCGGCTGCTGTCACGTCCAAGTCGTGTGAAAATCGCAGGGATAGGGATGGATTTACACGGCCGAAAACCGGCTAGTTACGGGCGCAAATGGCCCTGAAACGCCCCGAAACGGGCGCCGCACGCCCCGAAAACCCATGAAAACCACGTGAAATGTCTTTTACTGTGAGGCCGAGCTTATCTGGGGCTTAGCCACGAAATCGGGCCGGACGCCAAAAATCGGCCCGAAGCGTGTGCTATAGCCCACGAAAACAGACCGAAACAGCAGCTTTCACAAAAACCATGCGTTTCGGCCCCTCTCAACCGGGAGAAGCAGGCCGCGAGGTCTCCTATGGGTCGTAGGCTGCTGCCACGTCCAAGTCGTGTGAAAATCGCGGAGATAGGGATGGATTTACACGGCCCGAAAACCGGCTAGTTACGGGCGCAAATGGCCCCGGAATGCTCCGAAACGGCGCCTCACGCCCCGAAAACCCACGAAAATGTGTTCTACTGTGAGGACATGCTTATCTGAGGCTTAGCCGTGACATCGGGCCGGGCGCCACAAATCGGCCCGGAGCGTGTGCTATTGCCCACGAAAACGGACGGAAACAGCACCTTTCACAAAAACCATGCGTTTCGGCCCCTCTAGGCCGGGAGAAGCGGCCCGCGAGGTGTCTTACGGGTCGTAGGCTGCAGCCACGTCCAAGTCGTGTGAAAATCGCAGAGATAGGGATGGATTTACACGTCCCGAAAACCGGCTAGTTACGGGCGCAAATGGCCCTAAAATGCCCCGAAATGGGTGCCGCACGCCCCGAAAACCCACGAAAACCACGTGAAATCTCTTCTGCTGTGAGGCCGTGCTTATCTGTGGCTTAGCCGCGAAATCGGGCTGGGCGCCAAAAATAGGCCCGGAGCGTGTGCTATAGCCCACGAAAACGGACCAAAACAGCAGCTCTCACAAAAACCATGCGTTTCGGCCCCTCTCGGCCGGGAGAAGCGGCCTGCGAGGTGTCCTACGGGTCGTAGGCTGCTGCCACGTCCAAGTCGTGTGAAAATCGCAGAGATAGGGATGGATTTACACGGCCCGAAAACCGGCTAGTTACGGGCGCAAATGGCCCTGAAACGCCCCGAAACGGGCGCTGCACGCCCCGAAAACCCACGAAAACCACGCGAAATGTCTTCTACTGTGAGGACGTGCTTATCTGGGGCTTAGCCGCGAAATCGGGCCGGGTGCCAAAAATAGGCCCGGAGCGTGTGCTATAGCCCGCGAAACTGGACCCAAACATCTCACAAAAACCATGCGTTTCGGCACCTCTCGGCTGGAGAAGCTGCCCGCGAGGTGTCCTACTGGTCGTAGGCTGCTGCCACGTCCAAGTCGTGTGAAAATCGCAGAGATAGGGATGGATTTACACGGCCCGAAAACCGGCAAGTTACGGGCGCAAATGGCCCCGGAACGCTACGAAACGAGCGCCTCACACCCCGAAAACCCACGAAAATGTGTTCTACTGTGAGGACATGCTTATCTGAGGCTTAGCCGTGACATCGGGCCGGGCGCCACAAATCGGCCCGGAGCGTGTGCTATTGCCCACGAAAACGGACAGAAACAGCACCTTTGACAAAAACCATGCGTTTCGGCCCCTCTAGGCCGGGAGAAGCGGCCCGCGAGGTGTCCTACGGGTCGTAGGCTGCAGCCACGTCCAAGTCGTGTCAAAATCGCAGAGATTGGGATGGATTTACACGTCCCGAAAACCGGCTAGTTACGGGCGCAAATGGCCCTAAAACGCCCCGGAACGGGCACCGCACGCCCCGAAAACCCACGAAAACCACGTGAAATGTCTTCTGCTGTGAGGCCATGCTTATCTGTGGCTTAGCCGCGAAATCGGGCTAGGCGCCAAAACAGCAGCTCTCACAAAAACCAAGCGTTTCGGCCCCTGTCGGCCGGGAGAAGCGGCCCGCGAGGTGTCCTACGGGTCAGAGGCTGCAGCCACGTCCAAGTCGTGTGAAAATCGCAGAGATAGGGATGGATTTACACGTCCCGAAAACCGGCTAGTTACGGGCGCAAATGGCCCTAAAACGCCCCGAAACAGGCGCCGCACGCCCCGAAAACCCATGAAAACCACGTGAAATGTCTTCTGCTGTGAGGACGTGCTTATCTGTGGCTTAGCAGCGAAATCGGGCTGGGCGCCAAAAATAGGCCCGGAGCGTGTGCTATAGCCCACGAAAGCGGACCAAAACAGCGGCTCTCACAAAAACCATGCGCTTCGGCCCCTCTCGGCCGGGAGAAGCGGCCCGAGAGTGTCCTACGGGTCGTAGGCTGCTGCCACGTCCAAGTCGTGTGAAAATCGCAGAGGTAGGGATGGATTTACACGGCCCGAAAACCGGCTAGTTACGTGCGCAAATGGCACAGGAACGCCCCGAAACGGGCGCCGCACGGCCCGAAAACCCACGACAACCACGTGATATGTCTTATACTGTGAGGCCGTGCTTATCTGGGGCTTAGCCGTGAAATCGGTCCGGGCGCCAAAAATCGGCCCGAAGCGTGTGCTATAGCCGACGAAAACGGACCGAAACAGCAGCTTTCACAAAAAGCATGCGTCTCGGCCCCACTCGGCCGGGAGAAGCGGCCCGCGAGGTGTCCTACGGGTCGTAGGCTGCTGCCACGTCCAAGTCGTGTGAAAATCGCAGGGATAGGGATGGATTTACACGGCCGAAAACCGGCTAGTTACGGGCGCAAATGGCCCTGGAACGCCCCGAAACGGGCGCCGCACGCCCCGAAAACCCACGAAAACCACGTGAAATGTCTTCTACTATGAGGCGGTGCTTATCTGGGGCTTAGACGAAATCGGGCCGGGCGCCAAAAATCGGCCCGAAGCGTGTGCTATAGCCCACGAAAACAGACCGAAACAGCAGCTTTCACAAAAACCATGCGTTTCGGCCCCTCTCGACCGGGAGAAGCAGGCCGCGAGGTGTCCTACAGGTCGTAGGCTGCTGCCACGTCCAAGTCGTGTGAAAATCGCAGGGATAGGGATGGATTTACACGGCCGAAAACCGGCTAGTTACGGGCGCAAATGGCCCTAAAATGCCCCGAAATGGGTGCCGCACGCCCCGAAAACCCACGAAAACCACGTGAAATCTCTTCTGCTGTGAGGCCGTGCTTATCTGTGGCTTAGCCGCGAAATCGGGCTGGGCGCCAAAAATAGGCCCGGAGCGTGTGCTATAGCCCACGAAAACGGACCAAAACAGCAGCTCTCACAAAAACCATGCGTTTCGGCCCCTCTCGGCCGGGAGAAGCGGCCTGCGAGGTGTCCTACGGGTCGTAGGCTGCTGCCACGTCCAAGTCGTGTGAAAATCGCAGAGATAGGGATGGATTTACACGGCCCGAAAACCGGCTAGTTACGGGCGCAAATGGCCCTGAAACGCCCCGAAACGGGCGCTGCACGCCCCGAAAACCCACGAAAACCACGCGAAATGTCTTCTACTGTGAGGACGTGCTTATCTGGGGCTTAGCCGCGAAATCGGGCCGGGTGCCAAAAATAGGCCCGGAGCGTGTGCTATAGCCCGCGAAACTGGACCCAAACATCTCACAAAAACCATGCGTTTCGGCACCTCTCGGCTGGAGAAGCTGCCCGCGAGGTGTCCTACTGGTCGTAGGCTGCTGCCACGTCCAAGTCGTGTGAAAATCGCAGAGATAGGGATGGATTTACACGGCCCGAAAACCGGCAAGTTACGGGCGCAAATGGCCCCGGAACGCTACGAAACGAGCGCCTCACACCCCGAAAACCCACGAAAATGTGTTCTACTGTGAGGACATGCTTATCTGAGGCTTAGCCGTGACATCGGGCCGGGCGCCACAAATCGGCCCGGAGCGTGTGCTATTGCCCACGAAAACGGACAGAAACAGCACCTTTGACAAAAACCATGCGTTTCGGCCCCTCTAGGCCGGGAGAAGCGGCCCGCGAGGTGTCCTACGGGTCGTAGGCTGCAGCCACGTCCAAGTCGTGTCAAAATCGCAGAGATTGGGATGGATTTACACGTCCCGAAAACCGGCTAGTTACGGGCGCAAATGGCCCTAAAACGCCCCGGAACGGGCACCGCACGCCCCGAAAACCCACGAAAACCACGTGAAATGTCTTCTGCTGTGAGGCCATGCTTATCTGTGGCTTAGCCGCGAAATCGGGCTAGGCGCCAAAACAGCAGCTCTCACAAAAACCAAGCGTTTCGGCCCCTGTCGGCCGGGAGAAGCGGCCCGCGAGGTGTCCTACGGGTCAGAGGCTGCAGCCACGTCCAAGTCGTGTGAAAATCGCAGAGATAGGGATGGATTTACACGTCCCGAAAACCGGCTAGTTACGGGCGCAAATGGCCCTAAAACGCCCCGAAACAGGCGCCGCACGCCCCGAAAACCCATGAAAACCACGTGAAATGTCTTCTGCTGTGAGGACGTGCTTATCTGTGGCTTAGCAGCGAAATCGGGCTGGGCGCCAAAAATAGGCCCGGAGCGTGTGCTATAGCCCACGAAAGCGGACCAAAACAGCAGCTCTCACAAAAACCATGCGCTTCGGCCCCTCTCGGCCGGGAGAAGCGGCCCGAGAGTGTCCTACGGTCGTAGGCTGCTGCCACGTCCAAGTCGTGTGAAAATCGCAGAGGTAGGGATGGATTTACACGGCCCGAAAACCGGCTAGTTACGTGCGCAAATGGCACAGGAACGCCCCGAAACGGGCGCCGCACGGCCCGAAAACCCACGACAACCACGTGATATGTCTTATACTGTGAGGCCGTGCTTATCTGGGGCTTAGCCGTGAAATCGGTCCGGGCGCCAAAAATCGGCCCGAAGCGTGTGCTATAGCCGACGAAAACGGACCGAAACAGCAGCTTTCACAAAAAGCATGCGTCTCGGCCCCACTCGGCCGGGAGAAGCGGCCCGCGAGGTGTCCTACGGGTCGTAGGCTGCTGCCACGTCCAAGTCGTGTGAAAATCGCAGGGATAGGGATGGATTTACACGGCCGAAAACCGGCTAGTTACGGGCGCAAATGGCCCTGGAACGCCCCGAAACGGGCGCCGCACGCCCCAAAAACCCACGAAAACCACGTGAAATGTCTTCTACTATGAGGCGGTGCTTATCTGGGGCTTAGACGAAATCGGGCCGGGCGCCAAAAATCGGCCCGAAGCGTGTGCTATAGCCCACGAAAACAGACCGAAACAGCAGCTTTCACAAAAACCATGCGTTTCGGCCCCTCTCGACCGGGAGAAGCAGGCCGCGAGGTGTCCTACAGGTCGTAGGCTGCTGCCACGTCCAAGTCGTGTGAAAGTCGCAGAGATAGGGATGGATTTACACGGCCCGAAAACCGGCTAGTTACGGGCGCAAATGGCCCCGGAACGCTCCGAAACAGGCGCCGCACGCCTCGAAAACCCAAGAAAGTGTCTTCTACTATGAGGACGTGCTTATCTGGGGCTTAGCCGCGAAATCGGGCCGGGTGCCAAAAATAGGCCCGGAGCGTGTGCTATAGCCCGCGAAACTGGACCCAAACATCTCACAAAAACCATGCGTTTCGGCACCTCTCGGCTGGAGAAGCTGCCCGCGAGGTGTCCTACTGGTCGTAGGCTGCTGCCACGTCCAAGTCGTGTGAAAATCGCAGAGATAGGGATGGATTTACACGGCCCGAAAACCGGCAAGTTACGGGCGCAAATGGCCCCGGAACGCTACGAAACGAGCGCCTCACGCCCCGAAAACCCACGAAAATGTGTTCTACTGTGAGGACATGCTTATCCGAGGCTTAGCCGTGACATCGGGCCGGGCGCCACAAATCGGCCCGGAGCGTGTGCTATTGCCCACGAAAACGGACAGAAACAGCACCTTTGACAAAAACCATGCGTTTCGGCCCCTCTAGGCCGGGAGAAGCGGCCCGCGAGGTGTCCTACGGGTCGTAGGCTGCAGCCACGTCCAAGTCGTGTCAAAATCGCAGAAATTGGGATGGATTTACACGTCCCGAAAACCGGCTAGTTACGGGCGCAAATGGCCCTAAAACGCCCCGGAACGGGCGCCGCACGCCCCGAAAACCCACGAAAACCACGTGAAATGTCTTCTGCTGTGAGGCCATGCTTATCTGTGGCTTAGCCGCGAAATCGGGCTAGGCGCCAAAACAGCAGCTCTCACAAAAACCAAGCGTTTCGGCCCCTGTCGGCCGGGAGAAGCGGCCCGCGAGGTGTCCTACGGGTCAGAGGCTGCAGCCACGTCCAAGTCGTGTGAAAATCGCAGAGATAGGGATGGATTTACACGTCCCGAAAACCGGCTAGTTACGGGCGCAAATGGCCCTAAAACGCCCCGAAACGGGCGCCGCACGCCCCGAAAACCCATGAAAACCACGTGAAATGTCTTCTGCTGTGAGGACGTGCTTATCTGTGGCTTAGCAGCGAAATCGGGCTGGGCGCCAAAAATAGGCCCGGAGCGTGTGCTATAGCCCACGAAAGCGGACCAAAACAGCAGCTCTCACAAAAACCATGCGCTTCGGCCCCTCTCGGCCGGGAGAAGCGGCCCGAGAGTGTCCTACGGGTCGTAGGCTGCTGCCACGTCCAAGTCGTGTGAAAATCGCAGAGGTAGGGATGGATTTACACGGCCCGAAAACCGGCTAGTTACGTGCGCAAATGGCACAGGAACGCCCCGAAACGGGCGCCGCACGGCCCGAAAACCCACGACAACCACGTGATATGTCTTATACTGTGAGGCCGTGCTTATCTGGGGCTTAGCCGTGAAATCGGGCCGGGCGCCAAAAATCGGCCCGAAGCGTGTGCTATAGCCGACGAAAACGGACCGAAACAGCAGCTTTCACAAAAAGCATGCGTCTCGGCCCCACTCGGCCGGGAGAAGCGGCCCGCGAGGTGTCCTACGGGTCGTAGGCTGCTGCCACGTCCAAGTCGTGTGAAAATCGCAGGGATAGGGATGGATTTACACGGCCGAAAACCGGCTAGTTACGGGCGCAAATGGCCCTGGAACGCCCCGAAACGGGCGCCGCACGCCCCGAAAACCCACGAAAACCACGTGAAATGTCTTCTACTATGAGGCGGTGCTTATCTAGGGCTTAGACGAAATCGGGCCGGGCGCCAAAAATCGGCCCGAAGCGTGTGCTATAGCCCACGAAAACAGACCGAAACAGCAGCTTTCACAAAAACCATGCGTTTCGGCCCCTCTCGACCGGGAGAAGCAGGCCGCGAGGTGTCCTACAGGTCGTAGGCTGCTGCCACGTCCAAGTCGTGTGAAAATCGCAGAGATAGGGATGGATTTACACGGCCCGAAAACCGGCTAGTTACGGGCGCAAATGGCCCCGGAACGCTCCGAAACAGGCGCCGCACGCCTCGAAAACCCAAGAAAATGTCTTCTACTGTGAGGACGTGCTTATCTGAGGCTTAGCCGTGACATCGGGCCGGGAGCCAAAAATCGGCCGGAGCGTGTGCTATTGCCCATAAAAACGGACCGAAACAGCACCTTTCACAAAAACCATGCGTTTCGGCCCCTCTCGGCCGGGAGAAGCGGCCCGCGAGGTGTCCTACGGGTCGCAGGCTGCTGCCACGTCCAAGTCGTGTGAAAATCGCAGAGATAGGGATGGATTTACACGTCCCGAAAACCGACTAGTTACGGGCGCAAGTGGCCCCAGAACGCCTCGATACGGGCGCCGCACGCCCCTAAAACCCACGAAAACCACGTGAAATGTCTTCTACTGTGAGGCCTTGCTTATCTGGGGCTTAGCCGCGAAATCGGGCTGGGCGCCAAAAATAGGCCCGGAGCGTGTGCCATAGCCCACGAATACGGACCGAAACAGCAGCTTTCACAAAGACCATACGTGTCGGCCCCTCTCGGCCGGGAGAAGCGGCCCGCGAGGTGTCCTACGGGTCGTAGGCTTCTGCCACGTACAAGTCATGTGAAAATCGCAGAGATAGGGATGGATTTACACGGCCCGAAAACCGGCTAGTTACGTGCGCAAATGGCACAGGAACGCCCCGAAACGGGCGCCGCACGGCCCGAAAACCCACGACAACCATGTGATATGTCTTATACTGTGAGGCCGTGCTTATCTGGGGCTTAGCCGTGAAATCGGCCCGAAGCGTGTGATATAGCCGACGAAAACGGACCGAAACAGCAGCTTTCACAAAAACCATGCGTCTCGGCCCCACTCGGCCGGGAGAAGCGGCCCGCGAGGTGTCCTACGGGTTGTAGGCTGCTGCCACGTCCAAGTCGTGTGCAAATCGCAGGGATAGGGATGGATTTACACGGCCGAAAACCGGCTAGTTACGGGCGCAAATGGCCCTGGAACGCCCCGAAACGGGGGCCGCACGCCCCGAAAACCCACGAAAACCATGTGAAATGTCTTCTACTATGAGGCGGTGCTTATCTGGGGCTTAGACGAAATCGGGCCGGGCGCCAAAAATCGGCCCGAAGCGTGTGCTATAGCCCACGAAAACAGACCGAAACAGCAGCTTTCACAAAAACCATGCGTTTCGGCCCCTCTCGACCGGGAGAAGCAGGCCGCGAGGTGTCCTATGGGTCGTAGGCTGCTGCCACGTCCAAGTCGTGTGAAAATCACAGAGATAGCGATGGATTTACACGGCCCGAAAACCGGCTAGTTGTCACACCCGGTTTTAAGAACAAAACCGAATGCTCATCTATATGTGTGCCCAGGATCAAGTTTCACACATATAGGACAAAGTATTGTAAAACAGAGTAACCAATGTCATAATTGTATCGTACAATATTAAAATAAATGTCTCAAAGGACTAAATAATACCAAAGCTAGCGGAAGACTCCATAACACCACAGGCAATCGACCGGGGGCTCCACAAGCTTAGTCTTTACCATCAATCTTGAAAGTAGGCAATCTTCAATCTCTGAGCAGCATTTGATAATTGTAGGGGAAATAGCAAGTGTGAGTACATATCGTACTCCGCAAGTGTGAGAAAAGATGACATGCAAGCTCATATGAAAGAAAGGCTAACACATGGTTCAAAGCAGAAAGCAACTATAAATTAAGTCATTTAATTAAAGCACCTATTTACTAGATGATATAAACCCACCCAAAAGTTACCATCAGAGGGGACACTACAAGTTACCCACTTGTAGCAAAACGGGTTACCCACCCAAAGCTATACTACAAGATACCCTCTTGTAGCATCAAACTGGTTACCCACCGGAACCATCCAACCATCCATGGCTCCTACCCGGAGACCATCCAAAACCAAACCAACCAAAGCCACTAATCATGTGAGGATCCAGGCCGCTCCTGACCGTGAGCACGGCTGTCATGACAGTTTTACTTCTCTGCAGAAGTGCACAACTTTACCCACAGGGTGGTGATTCCGTCACTATTCAGCGACTAAAGTCTCCATGTTGCCATAATCACACTACCGTGGTGTGAGGCCAAGAGATCACCACATGGTCTTTCAAAGCGCTTCCCAGCATGCCAACATCCTCGCTAAGGTTACACTACTGCCAGTACCCCTGCAACAGTAGCCCCCTCTGGCGCCGTGGCTAGGAGTACCCCTCCATCACCTGAGTTCAGAAGTAACCCTTCCTCCCTCTTTCCTTAAACACCAGCAAAACTGGGAAGACAGCATAATACTTGACCAAGTCTACCATAATCAACCCTGTGCTTTGCGCTGTTGTCCTGGGTTGCCGCTCCACGAACCGGTCCTTAGCTAACTTGAGCAAGACCAACACAAACCGAAGTCTCGTGCTAACCGCACCATCATCAAACATACCACTTGCTCAAGTTACAGCACACCTAAGTTCCAGGTTGCTAAAAAAGATTAACCGGTCCATGATCATTATGTTCAAGTGAACCATTAGCCAAGATTATTAGTCAAATTATCATCCAACCCAGTTCAGCAAGCTAAGCAAGACCTACACATCCTCATACTATCATCTACCACAACCAGGCGACAAGGAAATAGTATGGAACAGGATAAATGACATATAGGATTCATATTAAACGCTATGCATGCAAATTAAACTAGAGGGAGAAAGAAATAGGTCCAAAATGGTCAAGGACACTTGCCTCAATCCCAGTGTTGCTGCTCAGAGTCTTCAATATCTTGATCTTGGTCTTGAAGTTCTCGAATTGCGCACACTCTATTTAACGGTAACATGCAAAGCACACATAACATAAACAATAAGAAAACAGTACACCAAACAGTACCAAAGTGCTACAAAAACAGTACTAAAAGATAGTACTCGTCGCTACGATCGCGTGAGCGTAAGAATTGCTAAAAACGGAGTTAAGAGTAAAAAGTTATGAACTTTTGAAGTTAAGGGACTAAAACAGGAAAAACAGAAACACCTAGGGACAGATACATGCGCGTTCCCGTCGATTGGCTGCATGTTTGGGAGCATGGTTTCCACAGTACTATGCGCAAAGTTGTGGAACACAACGAACACATGATGATTAGGGCACAGGTTCACCTGAATTGGAGATCGAATGGTTGGATCTCGATGAGATTGTTCTGCGACAGCTGATGGTGGCATAGCGTTCCTGGTCGTTTCTGGCATGATCTTGGGGAATCCTTTGGGGAAACTGTAGTATACTTGCTGGAACACAACTGGGTATTGAATTTAGGTCAGAAACAAGGAGGGATTGGGTGGAACACGGAAAACAATTACCATCAGACGCGCTGGACAGACCCAGAACAGGGAGCAGTAGTCATTGCGAATTAGATCCCCGTCGATCCAGGTCAGATCTTGGGCTGAATTTTGGATATGTTGTAGAGGACTTCATGGCGCACCTCCTGGCAAAAATTGGCGGCGTTTTGATGGCTAGATCATCGGGAACGCGGATGCCAATCTGCGACAGCAGTGCTGGACGCGAGGGCAGGGAGTAGCGGCGGCAGCCTGGCGGCGTGGGAGGAGTTTGGAGGGGAGGGAGGACGTGGGGAAGGCTCCCATATATGTAGAGGGAGTGGCCTAGGGCTTGGGAAAGGTTTTTGGGCTTGGCCCATAGGGTAGAGGGGCGAGGAAAGATGGGCCTCGGCCCAACCGGCAAGGAAATCGATGGGAAAATTGAGATATGGTGGTGGGCTGCCTTAGTTTCGGCCCAAGAGGGCTTGGGGCCATGGGGAGGACGTGGGAGGAGTCCAGGTACTCATAAGCGATGTCAAGATAGTGTGCTAATGAAAGGAGATGGGGACTAGGAAGGAAAGTGCATTATCGAGCGTGAAATATTGTTTTCTTTCCTTTCGTGCGAAAACGATAAGTGGAATGAATGTGAATGGAAGCATAGCTTGGGTGTAGCATGTGAAGGACATCATGTTGACACGAATGAATGTATAGATGACGAGAGATGACGTTATAAAAGGAAATAGCACGACTCATGGGGTCAGAACTTGTCGAGTTGGGTCGAGCAGGGCACGAGGTTAACTGTTGGCTAGACCATATTGATGAGATACATTGTATGTGGGATGTGGCAAGGGCCATGTTGACATGCTTCCCTAACGTCACCAAGAAATGATTGAAAGGTTAGTTGACAATCAAGACACGACAGAGAGGCAAAGGCGTTTCTTTTTGCGGGGCTCAGGGTGATCTATAGCTAGAACTTGAGGCTGAATTGCAGCGGCTATAGCTAGGCTTCAACCAAAGTGAGGCAAAAGGAGAGAACGGCTAGACCATAACAGTGGTTTGCCGTAGCTTGCAGGCAAAAATAGGAAAAGCGAAAAGAAACACAAAGAACGCCGGGGCATTCTTGTTGCTATCTATTTTAGTTAGAAGATGAGATACAAATAAAGAGTAAGAAAGAAGGCTCGGTAGAGTTACAGATCTGTAGGAACTAGTGCAGGTAGAAGGCAAGGAGAAAGTCAAAAGAGAAGGGAAAAAGGTCATCGCAAGCTGCAACATTGGTATCCACTATAGCTATGTATGTAAGGTTACAAGTCACGGTAGATAGAAAATAATTAAACAAAGAGTCTAGAATGGTAGGATAATAGCAAAGAGTATTGCTTGGTTGTACATAGCTTCATGCCATGATCAGAGAAAATAAATTAAGAATGGCAGACGAGAGAAACAAAAAAGGAACAGAGGAGGTAAAACAAAAGGCATGCAGAGATATTTCGGTTGCATAGTTTTGTTGCACGCAGATGGCTTGGTTGTTTGCATGTTGATGGAGGAAGAGAAGGAAAAGAAATGAATAGGCAGACAGCTTGGCCCGGATAAGGCCTAGGCTAGGAATAGGATTATTATTGATATTTGAAAACTAGTCCGAACTACAAGATCACTATCGAATTTTGAAATTCATTATTCACACAGACAAACACCTAATGCAGACTAACGATCATGAATGCAACAAACAAATTTATATAACCTATATTAATTTCAGTTATTTAAAAAATAATTCTTTTGCCTAAATAAAAGTGATGACTCTCAAATATTAAAAGCAAACTTGTTAAACTATTCTAAAAAGTTTTAAAATTTAGTGAAATTTAAGTCACATTCCAAAATATGAAATTTTGGGGTGTGACACTAGTTACGGGCGCAAATGGCCCCGGAACGCTCCGAAACGGGCGCCGCACGCCCCGAAAACCCAAGAAAATGTATTCTACTGTGAGGACGTGCTTATCTGAAGCTTAGCCGTGACATCGGGCCGGGAGCCAAAAATCGGCCCGAGCGTGTGCTATTGCCCATGAAAACGGACCGAAACAGCACCTTTCACAAAAACCATGCGTTTCGGCCCCTCTCGGCCGGGAGAAGCGGCCCGCGAGGTGTCGTACGGGTCGTAGGCTGCTGCCACGTCCAAGTTGTGTGAAAATCGTAGAGATAGGGATGGATTTACACGTCCCGAAAACCGGCAAGTTACAGGTGCAAATGGCCCTAAAACGCCCCGAAACGGGCGCCCGAAAACCCACGAAAACCACGTGAAATGTCTTCTGCTGTGAGGCCGTGCTTATCTGTGGCTTAGTCGCGAAATCGGGCTTGGCGCCAAAAATAGGCCCGGAGCGTGTGCTATAGCCCACGAAAACGGACCAAAACAGCAGCTCTCACAAAAACCATGCGTTTCGGCCCCTCTCGGCCGGGAGAAGCGGCCCGCGAGGTGTCCTACGGGTCGTAGGCTGCTGCCACGTCCAAGTCGTGTGAAAATCGCAGAGATAGGGATGGATTTACACGGCCCGAAAACCGGCTAGTTACGGGCGCAAATGGCCCTGAAACGCCCCGAAACGGGCGCTGCACGCCCCGAAAACCCATGAAAACCACGTGAAATGTCTTCTACTGTGAGGACGTGCTTATCTGGGGCTTAGCCGCGAAATCGGGCCGGGTGCCAAAAATAGGCCCGGAGCGTGTGCTATAGCCCGCGAAACTGGACCCAAACATCTCACAAAAACCATGCGTTTCGGCACCTCTCGGCTGGAGAAGCTGCCCGCGAGGTGTCCTACTGGTCGTAGGCTGCTGCCACGTCCAAGTCGTGTGAAAATCGCAGAGATAGGGATGGATTTACACGGCCCGAAAACCGGCAAGTTACGGGCGCAAATGGCTCCGGAACGCTACGAAACGAGCGCCTCACGCCCCGAAAACCCACGAAAATGTGTTCTACTGTGAGGACATGCTTATCTGAGGCTTAGCCGTGACATCGGGCCGGGCGCCACAAATCGGCCCGGAGCGTGTGCTATTGCCCACGAAAACGGACAGAAACAGCACCTTTGACAAAAACCATGCGTTTCGGCCCTTCTAGGCCGGGAGAAGCGGCCCGCGAGGTGTCCTACGGGTCGTAGGCTGCAGCCACGTCCAAGTCGTGTGAAAATCGCAGAGATTGGGATGGATTTACACGTCCCGAAAACCGGCTGGTTACGGGCGCAAATGGCCCTAAAACGCCCCGGAACGGGCGCCGCACGCCCCGAAAACCCACGAAAACCACGTGAAATGTCTTCTGCTGTGAGGTCATGCTTATCTGTGGCTTAGCCGCGAAATCGGACTAGGCGCCAAAACAGCAGCTCTCACAAAAACCTAGCGTTTCGGCCCCTGTCGGCCGGGAGAAGCGGCCCGCGAGGTGTCCTACGGGTCAGAGGCTGCAGCCACGTCCAAGTCGTGTGAAAATCGCAGAGATATGGATGGATTTACACGTCCCGAAAACCGGCTAGTTACGGGCGCAAATGGCCCTAAAACGCCCCGAAACGGGCGCCGCACGCCCCGAAAACCCATGAAAACCACGTGAAATGTCTTCTGCTGTGAGGCCGTGCTTATCTGTGGCTTAGCAGCGAAATCGGGCTGGGCGCCAAAAATAGGCCCGGAGCGTGTGCTATAGCCCACGAAAGCGGACCAAAACAGCAGCTCTCACAAAAACCATGCGCTTCGGCCCCTCTCGGCCGGGAGAAGCGGCCCGAGAGTGTCCTGCGGGTCGTAGGCTGCTGCCACGTCCAAGTCGTGTGAAAATCGCAGAGGTAGGGATGGATTTACACGGCCCGAAAACCGGCTAGTTACGTGCGCAAATGGCACAGGAACGCCCCGAAACGGGCGCCGCACGGCCCGAAAACCCACGACAACCACGTGATATGTCTTATACTGTGAGGCTGTGCTTATCAGGGGCTTAGCCGTGAAATCGGGCCGGGCGCCAAAAATCGGCCCGAAGCGTGTGCTATAGCCGACGAAAACGGACCGAAACAGCAGCTTTCACAAAAAGCATGCGTCTCGGCCCCACTCGGCCGGGAGAAGCGGCCCGCGAGGTGTCTTACGGGTCGTAGGCTGCTGCCACGTCCAAGTCGTGTGAAAATCGCAGGGATAGGGATGGATTTACACGGCCGAAAACCGGCTAGTTACGGGCGCAACTGGCCCTGGAACGCCCCGAAACGGGCGCCGCACGCCCCGAAAACCCACGAAAACCACGTGAAATGTCTTCTACTATGAGGCGGTGCTTATCTGGGGCTTAGACGAAATCGGGCCGGGCGCCAAAAATCGGCCCGAAGCGTGTGCTATAGCCCACGAAAACAGACCGAAACAGCAGCTTTCACAAAGACCATGCGTTTCGGCCCCTCTCGGCCGGGAGAAGCGGCCCGCGAGGTGTCCTACGGGTCGTAGGCTTCTGCCACGTACAAGTCATGTGAAAATCGCAGAGATAGGGATGGATTTACACGGCCCGAAAACCGGCTAGTTACGGGCGCAAATGGCCCCGGAACGCTCCGAAACAGGCGCCGCACGCCTCGAAAACCCAAGAAAATGTCTTCTACTGTGAGGACGTGCTTATCTGAGGCTTAGCCGTGACATCGGGCCGGGAGCCAAAAATCGGCCGGAGCGTGTGCTATTGCCCATAAAAACGGACCGAAACAGCACCTTTCACAAAAACCATGCGTTTCGGCCCCTCTCGGCCAGGAGAAGCGGCCCGCGAGGTGTCCTACGGGTCGCAGGCTGCTGCCACGTCCAAGTCGTGTGAAAATCGCAGAGATAGGGATGGATTTACACGTCCCGAAAACCGACTAGTTACGGGCGCAAATGGCCCCGGAACGCCTCGAAACGGGCGCCGCACGCCCGTAAAACCCACGAAAACCACGTGAAATGTCTTCTACTGTGAGGCCTTGCTTATCTGGGGCTTAGCCGCGAAATCGGGCTGGGCGCCAAAAATGGGCCCGGTGCGTGTGCCATAGCCCACGAATACGAACCGAAACAGCAGCTTTCACAAAGACCATACGTTTCGGCCCCTCTCGGCCGGGAGAAGCGGCCCGCGAGGTGTCCTACGGGTCGTAGGCTTCTGCCACGTACAAGTCATGTGAAAATCGCAGAGATAGGGATGGATTTACACGGCCCGAAAACCGGCTAGTTACGTGCGCAAATGGCACAGGAACGCCCCGAAACGGGCGCCGCACGGCCCGAAAACCCACGACAACCACGTGATATGTCTTATACTGTGAGGCCGTGCTTATCTGGGGCTTAGCCGTGAAATCGGGCCGGGCGCCAAAAATCGGCCCGAAGCGTGTGATATAGCCGACGAAAACGGACCGAAACAGCAGCTTTCACAAAAACCATGCGTCTCGGCCCCACTCGGCCGGGAGAAGCGGCCCGCGAGGTGTCCTACGGGTTGTAGGCTGCTGCCACGTCCAAGTCGTGTGAAAATCGCAGGGATAGGGATGGATTTACACGGCCGAAAACCGGCTAGTTACGGGCGCAAATGGCCCTGGAACGCCCCGAAACGGGCGCCGCACGCCCCGAAAACCCACGAAAACCATGTGAAATGTCTTCTACTATGAGGCGGTGCTTATCTGGGGCTTAGACGAAATCGGGCCGGGCGCCAAAAATCGGCCCGAAGCGTGTGCTATAGCCCACGAAAACAGACCGAAACAGCAGCTTTCACAAAAACCATGCGTTTCGGCCCCTCTCGACCGGGAGAAGCAGGCCGCGAGGTGTCCTAGGGTCGTAGGCTGCTGCCACGTCCAAGTCGTGTGAAAATCACAGAGATAGGGATGGATTTACACGGCCCGAAAACCGGCTAGTTACGGGCGCAAATGGCCCCGGAATGCTCCGAAACGGGTGCCGCACGCCCTGAAAACCCAAGAAAATGTATTCTACTGTGAGGACGTGCTTATCTGAAGCTTAGCTGTGACATCGGGCCGGGAGCCAAAAATCGGCCCGAGCGTGTGCTATTGCCCATGAAAACGGACCGAAACAGCACCTTTCACAAAAACCATGCGTTTCGGCCCCTCTCGGCCGGGAGAAGCGGCCCGCGAGGTGTCCTACGGGTCGTAGGCTGCTGCCACGTCCAAGTTGTGTGAAAATCGTAGAGATAGGGATGGATTTACACGTCCCGAAAACCGGCAAGTTACAGGCGCAAATGGCCCTAAAACGCCCCGAAACGGGCGCCCGAAAACCCACGAAAACCACGTGAAATGTCTTCTGCTGTGAGGCCGTGCTTATCTGTGGCTTAGTCGCGAAATCGGGCTTGGCGCCAAAAATAGGCCCGGAGCGTGTGCTATAGCCCACGAAAACGGACCAAAACAGCAGCTCTCACAAAAACCATGCGTTTCGGCCCCTCTCGGCCGGGAGAAGCGGCCCGCGAGGTGTCCTACGGGTCGTAGGCTGCTGCCACGTCCAAGTCGTGTGAAAATCGCAGAGATAGGGATGGATTTACACGGCCCGAAAACCGGCTATTTACGGGCGCAAATGGCCCTGAAACGCCCCGAAACGGGCGCCGCACGCGCCGAAAACCCACGAAAACCACGTGAAATGCCTTCTACTGTGAGGACGTGCTCATCTGGGGCTTAGCCGTGAAATCGGGCCGGGCGCCAAAAAATAGGCCCGGAGCGTGTGCCATAGCCGACGAAAACGGACCGAAACAGCAGCTTTCACAAAAACCATGCGTCTCGGCCCCTCTTGGCCGGGAGAAGCGGCCCGCGAGGTGTCCTACGGGTCGTAGGCTGCTGCCACGTCCAAGTCGTGTGAAAATCGCAGGGATAGGGATAGATTTACACGGTCGAAAACTGGCTAGTTACGGGCGCAAATGGCCCTGGAACGCCCCGAAACGGGCGCCGCACGCCCCGAAAACCCACGAAAACCACGTGAAATGTCTTCTACTATGTGGCCGTGCTTATCTGGGGCTTAGACGAAATCGGGCTGGTGCCAAAAATCGGCCCGAAGCGTGTGCTATAGCCCACAAAAACAGACCGAAACAGCAGCTTTCACAAAAACCATGCGTTTCGGCCCCTCTCGACCGGGAGAAGCAGGCCGCGAGGTGTCCTACGGGTCGTAGGCTGCTGCCACGTCCAAGTCGTGTGAAAATCGCAGAGATAGGGATGGATTTACACGGCCCGAAAACCGGCTATTTACGGGCGCAAATGGCCCTGAAACGCCCCGAAACGGGCGCCGCACGCCCCGAAGACCCACGAAAACCACGTGAAATGCTTTCTACTGTGAGGACGTGCTCATCTGGGGCTTAGCCGTGAAATCGGGCCGGGCGCCAAAAAATAGGCCCGGAGCGTGTGCCATAGCCCGCGAAACTGAACCCAAACATCAGCTCTCACAAAAACCATGCGTTTCGGCCCCTCTCGGCTGGAGAAACTGCCTGCGAGGTGTCCCACTGGTCGTAGGCTGCTGCCACGTCCAAGTCGTGTGAAACTCGCAAAGATAGGGATGGATTTTGTTGACGGTCGTTAAGTACCAACTTCGACCGCCAATATTCCTACACATAAAGGAGAATTAGCATTTCTTATACGCATATTTATTTCAACTAATAAATTTCCACGAGTTTTGGATGATTTATGAGTGCAGGAGTATTTCTGGAGAAAATGAGCCTCTGTGAGAGAAATCACAGGCCGGCCGGCCTACATCCCAGGCCAGCCGGCCACACCCAGCGGCCATAGCCTGCAGGCCTCCACCAGTGGGCCACGAGAAGCCCACAAAACCAGAATATTGAAGCCCAACTCGAACTTAATGAAGACTTTCTAGAAGAGGGGCTACAATGGGCCTAAACTTGGCTCTTACTCCAGTTCTGCCGCCCCCAGGAGAAAACCGACCTCGGGACCGACTTCATCAAGCAATCAGGAGCGTCCAGAGTGAAGACGGTGGCGAACCGACACTGTGGACGGCCGGCCGGCCTCCCTATCTGGCCGGCCGGCCTGACTTGGCGGCCGCGCCACTCCTCCTCGCGCTATAAGAGTCCCCTGGTCCTAAGTAGGCTATAAATACCCCTGGCCGGCTTCGAAACAATACACACCAAGAGAGGAATCACTCCTTTGCATTAGTTTTAGTCTCCAAGCTCTAGTGGAGTTAGGCTTAGAGTAGAGCTACTCTAGTTCCCAAGTCCTCTTGGAGATTCTGGTATGGCTCTTGTATCATTTTCTCTTTTTACGACTTTATTCTATTTAATAATATTATTCTTTTCATATAGTCTTGCCTTGGTTAAGCGTTCCTTGTTTGGTTGTGGACCCTTGGCTTGCTTATGTAATAGAGTAATTATAATCTTCTTATATAGTGCTAGTGTGATATTCATATGCCTGTTATGTGGGTATCGCCTAGAGGGCTGGCAGTATGGACATAATTGCCGTACTGTCACGTGTCCTAGAACATAGTATACCAGGCCATGTATATACTTAGGTTTACATGCATTTGCATGTCCAAGCATAGGTCCAATGATCTTTATGATTATGCTCTAGATCCATATCATCGCCTAGGGGATTTAGAGTAATGTTTTAGCAATGCAAGCATGGTGCTTGGGTTGGTAGAATACATTGGATGCCTCGTGCTCCACGGATTGTTTGAGGTAGACGGTAGGTGGTGACAGCCCTGTCCGTCCTCGGTATCCCTCCACGTTCGGGTACGGCGTAGAGCTATAGACCGGAGTCGCCTGGCAGACCAGGGGTAAGCCGGTGCCCAATTTGCTTGAGTGCATATGCCTAAACCTTAGTTGTGTGCATGCATGTGTATGTTGTATACTATGCCACTGTATAATGAAGTACAATAGGAACTTAGCTCTTTTCTTCGTTCTTCTCCACTTGGCTATGGATGTATATTAGAGTTGATCCTTTTCTTGTGTGTCACACTATCCATATATTATTGTTTAGCTATGCATGGACTGTGATCCATTTAAATGTAGACATCGACTATGAGCATAGTATTCTCTTGACCATCGTCTTCCCTGCGGAAAATATAAATTACGATACCTTGGAATACTCCCGGGTGAAATGCTACAGCGGTATTCTCCGTGCGCTTGCGGATTTATCTGTGATCGTTAAGAAATACCAACAGATTTATACGTCCCGAAAACCGACTAGTTACGGGCGCAAATGGCCCCGGAACGCCCCGAAACGGGCGCCGCACGCCCCGAAAACCCACGAAAACCACGTGAAATGCCTTCTACTGTGAGGACGTGCTGATCTGGGGCTTAGCCGTGAAATACGGCCTGGCGCCAAAAAATAGGCCCGGAGCGTGTGCTATAGCCCGCGAAACTGAACCCAAACATCAGCTCTCACAAAAACCATGCGTTTCGGCCCCTCTCGGCTGGAGAAACTGCCTGCGAGGTGTCCCACTGGTCGTAGGCTGCTGCCACGTCCAAGTCGAAATCGCAAAGATAGGGATGGATTTATACGTCCCGAAAACCGACTAGTTACGGGCGCAAATGGCCCCGGAACGCCCCGAAACGGGCGCCGCACGCCCCTAAAACCCACGAAAACCACGTGAAATGTCTTCTACTGTGAGGCCTTGCTTATCTGGGGCTTAGCCGCGAAATCGGGCTGGGCGCCAAAAATAGGCCCGGAGCGTGTGCCATAGCCCACGAAAACGGACCGAACAGCAGCTTTCACAAAGACCATGCGTTTCGGCCCCTCTCGGCCGGGAGAAGCGGCCCGCGAGGTGTCCTACGGGTCGTAGGCTTCTGCCACGTACAAGTCATGTGAAAATCGCAGAGATAGGGATGGATTTACACGGCCCGAAAACCGGCTAGTTACGGGCGCAAATGGCCCAGGAACGCCCCGAAACGGGCGCCGCACGCCCCGAAAACCCACCAAAATCACGTGATATGTCTTCTACCGTGAGGCCGTGCTTATCTAGAGTTTAGCCGTGAAAACGGGTTGGGCGCCAAAAATCGGCCCGGAGCGTGTGCTATAGCCCACGAAAACGGACCGAAACAGCCGCTCTCACAAAAACCATGCGTTTCGGCCCCTCTCGGCCGGGAGAAGCGGCCCGCGAGGTGTCCTACGGGTCGTAGGCTGCCGCCACGTCCAAGTCGTGTGAAAATCGCAGAGATAGGGTGGATTTACACGGCCCGAAAACCGGCTAGTTACAGGCGCAAATGGCCCTGGAACGCCCCGAAACAGGCGCCGCACGCCCCGAAAACCCACGAAAACCACGTCAAATGTCTTCTAGTCTGAGGCCGTGCTTATCTGGGGCTTAGCCGCGAAATCGGGCCCGGAGCGTGTGCTATAGCCCACGAAAACGGACCGAAACAGCAGCTTTCACAAAAACCATGCGTTTCGGCCCCTCTCGGTCGGGAGAAGCCGCCCTCGAGGTGTCCTAGGGGTCGTAGGCTGCTGCCACGTCCAAGTCGTGTGAAAATCGCAGAGATAGGGATGGATTTACACGTCCCGAAAACCGGCTAGTTACGGGCGCAAATGGCCCCGGAACGTCCCGAAACGGGCACTGCACGCCCCGAAAACCCACGAAAACTAAGTGAAATGTCTTCTACTGTGAGGCCGTGCTTATCTGGGGCTTAGCCACGACATCGGGCCGGGCGCCAAAAATCAGCCCGGAGCGTGTGCTATAACCCACGAAAACAGACCGAAACAGCAGCTTTCACAAAAACCATGCGTTTCGGCCCCTCTCGACCGGGAGAAGCAGGCCGTGAGGTGTCCTACGGGTCGTAGGCTGCTGCCACGTCCAAGTCATGTGAAAATCGCAGAGATAGGGATGGATTTGCACGGCCCGAAAACCGGCTAGTTACGGGCGCAAATGGCCCCGGAACGCTCCGAAACGGGCGCCGCACGCCCCGAAAACCCACGAAAATGTCTTCTACTGTGAGGACGTGCTTATCTGAGGCTTAGCCGTGACATCGGGCCAGGGCCAAAAATCGGCATGGAGCGTGTGCTATTGCCCAGGAAAACGGACCGAAACAGCACCTTTCACAAAAACCATGCGTTTCGGCCCCTCTCGGCTGGGAGAAGCGGCCCGCGAGGTGTCCTTCGGGTCGGAGGCTGCTGCCACGTCCAAGTCGTGTGAAAATCGTAGAGATAGGGATGGATTTACACGTCCCGAAAACCGGCTAGTTACGGGCGAAAATAGCCCTAAAACGCCCCGAAACGGGCGCCCCACGCCCCGAAAACCCACGAAAACCACGTGAAATGTCTACTGCTGTGAGGCCGTGCTTATCTGTGGCTTAGCCGCGAAATCGGGCTGGGCGCCAAAAATAGGCCCGGAGCGTGTGCTATAGCCCACGAAAACGGACCAAAACAGCAGCTCTCACAAAAACCATGCGTTTCGGCCCCTCTCGGCCGGGAGAAGCGGCCCGCGAGGTGTCCTACGGGTCGTAGGCTGCTGCCACGTCCGAGTCGTGTGAAAATCGCAGAGATAGGGATGGATTTACACGGCCCGAAAACCAGCTAGTTACGGGCGCAAATGGCCTAGGAACGCCCCGAAACGGGCGCCGCACGCCCCGAGAAACCACAAAAACCACGTGAAATGTTTTGTACCTTGAGGCCGTGCTTAGCTGGGCCTTAGCCACGACTTCGGGCCGGGCGCCAAAAATCGGCACGGAGCGTGTGCTATAGCCCACGAAAACGGACCGAAACAACAGCTTTCACAAAAAGCATGCGTTTCGGCCCCTCTCGACCGGGAGAAGCAGCCCGCGAGGTGTCCTACGGGTCGTAGGCTGCTGCCACGTCCAAGTCGTGTGAAATCGCAGAGATAGGGATGGATTTACACGTCCCGAAAACCGGCTAGGTGCGGGCGCAAATGGCCCCGGAACGCCCCGAAACGGGCACCGCACGCCCCGAAAAGCCACGAAAACCACGTGGGTCTTCTACTATGAGGCCGTGCTTATCTGGGGCTTAGCCGTGAAATCGGGCCGGGCGCCAAATATCGGCCCGAAGCTTGTGCTATAGCCCACGAAAACGGACCGAAACAGCAGCTCTCACAAAAACCATGCGTTTCGGCCCCTCTCGGCCGGGAGAAGCGGCCCGCGAGGTGTCCTAGGGGTCGTAGGCTGCTGCCACGTCCAAGTCGTGTGAAAATCGCAGAGATAGGGATGGATTTACACGGCCTGAAAATTGGCTAGTTACGGGCGCAAATGGCCCAGGAACGCCCCGAAACGGGCGCCGCACGCCCCGAAAACCCACAAAACCACGTGAAATGTTTTGTACTGTGACGCCGTGCTTATCTGGGGCTTAGCCACGACATCGGGCCGGGCGCCAAAAATCGGCCCGGAGCGTGTGCTATAGCTCACGAAAACGGACCGAAATAACAGCTTTCACAAAAACCATGCGTTTCGGCCCCTCTTGACCGGGAGAAGCAGCCCGTGAGGTGTCCTACGGGTCGTAGGCTGCTGCCACGTCCAAGTCGTGTGAAATCGCAGAGATAGGGATGGATTTACACGTCTCGAAAACCGGCTAGGTGTTGGCGGTCGTTAAATCATGTTTTGACCACCACCCTACCGGTAAATAAAAGCATAACACCAAGATTTTGTGCATAGTAGATAGGAATAACACTCTCCACAAGTTTTGGTGAATATTTGGATGCAGGAGTGAATAATGGAGGAAAGTGGGCCCAGCCAGGGAAATTCCCTGGCCGGCCAGCCCCCCCAGCCGGCCGGCCCACCTGGTGGCCGCAGGCCCCGGCTTTCTCCAGTGGGCTGGAAACTGATCCACAATGTACAATTAAAGGCCCAGCCCAGCAGATTCCACCGCCATTCTAGAAGGTGGGCTATTTGGCCTTAATTTGGCCCCCAATGTAATTCTGCCGACCCCACGAAGAAGCCGACCTTCAGACCGCCTTCAGAGAGTGATCTGGAGCGTCCAGGAGCAAGTCGGTGGCCCGACACAAGGGACGGCCGGCCGGCCACCCCCCTAGGCCGGCCGGCCGGCTTTGGCGCCACCGGCCTCTCCAGAGTCGGCATCGCACTTCCCATCCAGTCCCACCGCCTTGGAGACCTATAAATAGGACCCCCCGGCCTCAGAAGCAACTCACACTTCATCCAAGTGTTTACATTCTTGTTTAGTAGTAGCTTTGGGAGTTAGAGTAGAGTAGAGTAGAGTGAGTGCTCTCTCGGGCTTCCGGAGTCTTTTCGGAGTCTTGGTATAGTTCTTTGTATCCTTACTCTTGAGACATTATTTTATTAAATATAATTATATTTAATTTTATCTTTATTTATTTCTTTTAGTAGTTCTTTTCTATTTAGTTTTTTATTCTGTTAAGTAAGTGCTCGTAGAAGTCTTGTTGTGGGATTCGTGATTGTTGGAGTAGGCAAGTACGAGAGAGTGCCTTCGTCGGAGATGACGTCGAGTGAAATCTGTGCTTGTTTATTCTTAGATAGGACTGCTCCGTTGATCTAGAGTAGTTCCTCTAGGCGGGTTGTAAGCATGGCGCTTAGAACTTGGCCTATGCACGTTTGGCACCCAACCCCACGGAGGATGGTAGCCGCGAGTGTATGTGACAGCTGCACCGGTCTCTGTAATCCACCACTCCGGGTTTGGACTCAGTAGGGTTTTAATTATAGCATACGGTTCCCTAGGTTGAACTAGCATCATCGGTTAACCTAGCACGTGTGTGCCCCGAAACGACATGACTTGTATGTGTATGAGCTTAGCTAGAGTAGATAATCTTTATAGACTTGACTGCTAGGAAGAGTAATAATAGACAAACATACAGGTAGCCTTAACTCTATCTCGTGCTCTCCAAAGTATACAATTATACTACGGTTTCATTTCTTTATCACTTCGGATTTGAGGATGTGTGTGCCACCCATATTTATCATGCCTATCTTACCCCCGTCTCAAGTATAGTTTGATACATTATTCCTTCTCCAAATTATTCAATGCATTGCTACTATTCAGCTCCCTTTCGCTCTAGTTCCCTGCGGAAATATAAATACGATAACCCTGTAATACTCCAAGGTGAAATGCTACAATGGTGATCCGTGCTTATCTGGGGCATAGCCGTGAAATCGGGCCGGGCGCCAAAAATCGGCCGAAGCGTGTGCTACAGCCCACAAAAACGGAACGAAACAGCAGCTTTCACAAAAACCATGCGTTTCGGCCCCTCTCGGTCGGGAGAAGCCGCCCGCGAGGTGTCCTAGGGGTCGTAGGCTGCTGCCACGTCCAAGTCGTGTGAAAATCGCAGAGATAGGGATGGATTTACACGTCCCCAAAAAAACGGCTAATTACAGGCGCAAATGGCCCCGGAACGCCTCAAAATGGGAGCCGCACGCCCCGAAAACCCACGAAAACCACGTGAATGTCTTCTACTGTAAGGTCGTGCTTATCTAGAGTTTAGCCGCGAAATCGGGTTGGGCGCCAAAAATAGGCCCGGAGCGTGTGCTATAGCCAACGAAAACGGACCGAAACAGCAGCTCTCACAAAAAACCATGCGTTTCGGCCCCTCTCGGCCGGGAGAAGCGGCCCGCGAGGTGTCCTACGGGTCGTAGGTTGCTGCCCACGCCAAGTCGTGTGAAAATCGCAGAGATAGGGATGGATTTACACGTCCCGAAAACCGGCTAGTTACGGGCGCAAATGGCCCCGGAACGTCCCGAAACGGGCGCTGCACGCCCCGAAAACCCACGAAACCAAGTGAAATGTCTTCTACTGTGAGGCCGTGCTTATCTGGGGCTTAGCCACGACATCGGGCCGGGCGCCAAAATCAGCCCGGAGCGTGTGCTATAGCCCACAAAAACGGACCGAAACAGCAGCTTTCACAAAAACCATGCGTTTCGGCCCCTCTCAACCGGGAGAAGCAGCCTGCGAGGTGTCCTACGGGTCGTAGGCTGCTGCCACGCCCAAGTCATATGAAAGTCGCAGAGATAGGGGTGGATTTACACGGCTCGAAAACCGGCTAGTTACTGGCGCAAATGGCCTTGGAACGCCCCGAAACGGGCGCCGCACGCCCCGAAAACCCACTAAAAACGACGTGAAATGTCTTTACGGTGAGGCCATGCTAATCTGGGCCTTAGCCGCGACATCAGGCCGGGAGCCAAAAATCGGCCCAGAGCGTGTGCTATAGCCTACGAAAACGGACCGAAACAGCACCTTTCATAAAACCATGCGTTTCGGCCCCTCTCGGCCGAGAGAAGCGGCCCGCGAGGTGTCCTACGGGTCGTAGGCTGCCGCCACGTCCAAGTCGTGTGAAAATCGCAGAGATAGGTGGATTTACACGGCCCGAAAACCGGCTAGTTACAGGCGCAAATGGCCCTGGAACGCCCCGAAACAGGCGCCGCACGCCCCGAAACAAAACGAAAACCACGTCAAATGTCTTCTAGTCTGAGGCCGTGCTTATCTGGGGCTTAGCCGCGAAATCGGGCCCGGAGCGTGTGCTATAGCCCACGAAACGGACCGAAAGCAGCAGCTTTCACAAAAACCATGCGTTTCGGCCCCTCTCGTCGGGAGAAGCCGCCCTCGAGGTGTCCTAGGGGTCGTAGGCTGCTGCCACGTCCAAGTCTTGTGAAAATCGCAGAGATAGGGATGGATTTACACGTCCGAAAAAATCGGCTAGTTACGGGCGCAAATGGCCCCGGAACGCCCCAAAATGGGAGCCGCACGCCCCGAAAACCCACGAAAACCACGTGAAATGTCTTCTACTGTAAGGTCGTGCTTATCTAGAGTTTAGCCTGAAAAACGGGTTTGGGCGCCAAAAATCGGCCCGGAGCGTGTGCTATAGCCCACGAAAACGACCGAAACAGCCGCTCTCACAAAAACCATGCGTTTCGGCCCCTCTCGGCCGGGAGAAGCGGCCCGCGAGGTGTCCTACGGGTCGTAGGCTGCGCCACGTCCAAGTCGTGTGAAAATCGCAGAGATAGTGTGGATTTACACGGCCCGAAAACCGGCTAGTTACAGGCGCAAATGGCCCTGGAACGCCCCGAAACAGGCGCCGCAACGCCCCGAAAACCCACGAAACCCCACGTCAATGTTCTATCTGAGGCCGTGGCTTATCTGGGGCTTAGCGCGAAATCGGGCCCGGAAGCGTCGTGCTATAGCCCCACGAAAACGGACCGAAACAGCAGCTTTCACAAAAACCATGCGTTTCGGCCCCTCTCGGTCGGGAGAAGCGCCCTCGAGGTGTCCTAGGGTCGTAGGCTGCTGCCACGTTCCAGTCGTGTGAAAATCGCAGAGATAGGGATGGATTTACACGTCCCGAAAACCGGCTAGTTACGGGCGCAAATGGCCCCGGAACGTCCCGAAACGGGCACTGCACGCCCCGAAAACCCACGAAAACCAAGTGAAATGTCTTCTACTGTGAGGCCGTGCTTATCTGGGGCTTAGCCACGACATCGGCCGGCGCCCAAAATCAGCCCGGAGCGTTTGCTATAGCCCACAAAAACGGACCGAAACAGCAGCTTTCACAAAAACCATGCGTTTCGGCCCCTCCTCAACCGGGAAAGCAGCCTGCGAGGTGTCCTACGGGTCGTAGGCTGCTGCCACGCCCAAGTCATATGAAAATCGCAGAGATAGGGGTGGATTTACACGGCTCGAAAACCGGCTAGTTTTTACTGGCGCAAATGGCCTTGAACGCCCCGAAACGGGCGCCGCACGCCCCGAAAACCCACTAAAACGACGTGAAATGTCTTTTACGGTGAGGCCATGCTTATCTGGGCCTTAGCCGCGACATCGGGCCGGGAGCCAAAAATCGGCCCAGAGCGTGTGCTATAGCCTACGAAAACGACCGAAACAGCACCTTTCATAAAACCATGCGTTTCGGCCCCTCTCGGCCGAGAAAGCGGCCGTGAGTGTCCTACGGTCGTAGGCTTTCCGCCACGTCCAAGTCGTGTGAAAATCGCAGAGATAGGTGGATTTACACGGCCCGAAAACCGGCTAGTTACAGGCACAAATGGCCCTGGAACGCCCCAAAACAGGCGCCGCACGCCCCGAAAACCCACGAAAACCACGTCAAATGTCTTCTAGTCTGAGGCCGTGCTTATCTGGGGCTTAGCCGCGAAATCGGGCCCGGAGCGTGTGCTATAGCCCCACGAAACAGACCGAAACAGCAGCTTTCCCACAAAAACCATGCGTTTCGGCCCCTCTCGGTCGGGAGAAGCCGCCCTCGAGGTGTCCTAGGGGTCGTAGGCTGCTGCCACGTCCAAGTCGTGTGAAAATCGCAGAGATAGGGATGGATTTACACGTCCCGAAAAAATCGGCTAGTTACGGGCGCAAATGGCCGGAACGCCCCAAATGGGAGCCGCACGCCCCGAAACCCACGAAAACCACGTGAAATGTCTTCTACTGTAAGGTCGTGCTTATCTAGAGTTTAGCCTTGAAATCGGGTTGGGCGCCAAAAATAGGCCCGGAGCGTGTGCTATAGCCACGAAAACGGACCGAAACAGCCGCTCTCCCACAAAAACCATGCGTTTCGGCCCTCTCCGGCCGGGAGAAGCGGCCCGCGAGGTGTCCTACGGTCGTAGGTTGCTGCCACTGTAACATCCTGGCCCAGGGCTTAATAGGATTGATAAGAATACTCATACCAACAGTTGCAACTTCTTTTTACGAAAGCTCATCTCGAAAGAACTCCGGGGTTAAGCGTGCTTGGCCCGGAGCACAATTTCGGATGGGTGACCGACCGGGAAGTCCTTCCCGGGTGCCCACGAGTGAGACAAAGTGCGCAGAAAAGAAGTGTGTTGGTCTGTGGGGACAGTCTTGAGATCCTAGAGAGCTGCCAGGCGTGCGGGCCCGGCTCGTGGAGGCGGGACGTCACAAGTGGTATCAGAGCCGACTCTCGCGGTTTCATCACACGGCGCGTGTGGGCGCAGTTGCTCAGGCATGGTGTGCATGGCTGGTGTGGGCCCAAAGTGGTCACACAGCATGGCACATGCGCTGGCACTGGACGCCGGACGTGGCCAAGAGAGGAAGTTCCTGGCCTGGGGTTGATCGACGAGGACGTCGATCTCCTAAGGGGGTGAGAATGTACATCCTGGCCCAGGGCTTAATAGGATTGATAAGATACTCATACCACAGTTTGCAACTTCTTTTCCGGAAGCTCATCTCGAAAGAACTCCGGGGTTAAGCGTGCTGGCCGGAGCAATTTCGGATGGGTGACCGACCGGAAGTCCTTCCCGGGTGCGCACGAGTGAGGACAAAGTGCGCAGAAAAGACGTGTGTTGGTCTGTGGGGACAGTCTTGAGATCCTAGAGAGCTGCCAGGCGTGCGGGCCCGGCCTCGTGGAGGCGGGACGTCACAGCCACGTCCAAGTCGTGTGAAAATCGCAGAGATAGGGATGGATTTACACGTCCCGAAAACCGGCTAGTTACGGCGCAAATGGCCCCGGAACGTCCCGAAACGGGCGCTGCACGCCCCGAAAACCCACGAAAAACCAAGTGAAATGTCTTCTACTGTGAGGCCGTGCTTATCTGGGGCTTAGCCACGACATCGGGCCGGGCGCCAAAAATCAGCCCGAGCGTGTGCTATAGCCCACAAAAACGGACCGAAACAGCAGCTTTCACAAAAACCAAGCGTTTCGGCCCCTCTCAACCGGGAGAAGCAGCCTGCGAGGTGTCCTACGGGTCGTAGGCTGCTGCCACGCCCAAGTCATATGAAAATCGCAGAGATAGGGGTGGATTTACACGGCTCGAAAACCGGCTAGTTACTACTGGCGCAAATGGCCTTGGAACGCCCCGAAACGGGCGCCGCACGCCCCGAAAACCCACTAAACTAAAACGACGTGAATGTCTTTTACGGTGAGGCCATGCTTATCTGGCCTTAGCCGCGACATCGGGCCGGGAGCCAAAAATCGGCCCAGAGCGTGTGCTATAGCCTACGAAAACGGACCGAACAGCACCTTTCATAAAAACCATGCGTTTCGGCCCCTCTCGGCCGAGAGAAGCGGCCCGCGAGGTGTCCTAACGGGTCGTAGGCTGCCGCCACGTCCAAGTCGTGTGAAAATCGCAGAGATATGGTGGATTTACACGGCCCGAAAACCGGCTAGTTACAGGCGCAAATGGCCCTGGAACGCCCCGAAACAGGCGCCGCACGCCCCGAAAACCCACGAAAACCACGTCAAATGTCTTCTAGTCTGAGGCCGTGCTTATCTGGGGCTTAGCCGCGAAATCGGGCCCCGAGCGTGTGCTATAGCCCACGAAAACGGACCGAAACAGCAGCTTTCACAAAAACCATGCGTTTCGGCCCCTCTCGGTCGGGACAAGCCGCCCTCGAGGTGTCCTAGGGGTCGTAGGCTGCTGCCACGTCCAAGTCGTGTGAAAATCGCAGAGATAGGGATGGATTTACACGTCCCGAAAAAATCGGCTAGTTACGGGCGCAAATGGCCCCGGAACGCCCCAAAATGGGAGCCGCACGCCCCGAAAACCCACGAAAACCACGTGAAATGTCTTCTACTGTAAGGTCGTGCTTATCTAGAGTTTAGCCTTGAAATCGGGTTGGGCGCCAAAAATAGGCCCGGTGCGTGTGCTATAGCCCACGAAAACGGACCGAACAGCCGCTCTCACAAAAACCATGCGTTTCGGCCCCTCTCGACCGGGAGAAGCGGCCCGCGAGGTGTCCTACGGGTCGTAGGTTGCTGCCACGTCCAAGTCGTGTGAAAATCGCAGAGATAGGGATGGATTTACACGTCCCGAAAACCGGCTAGTTACGGGCGCAAATGGCCCCGGAACGTCCCGAAACGGGCGCTGCACGCCCCGAAAACCCACGAAAACCAAGTGAAATGTCTTCTACTGTGAGGCCGTGCTTATCTGGGGCTTAGCCACGACATCGGGCCGGGCGCCAAAAATCAGCCCGGAGCGTGTGCTATAGCCCACAAAAACGGACCGAAACAGCAGCTTTCACAAAAACCATGCGTTTCGGCCCCCCTCAACCGGGAGAAGCAGCCTGCGTGGTGTCCTACGGGTCGTAGGCTGCTGCCACGCCCAAGTCATATGAAAATCGCAGAGATAGGGGTGGATTTACACGGCTCGAAAACCGGCTAGTTACTGGCGCAAATGGCCTTGGAACGCCCCGAAACGGGCGCCGCACGCCCCGAAAACCCACTAAAACGACGTGAAATGTCTTTTACGGTGAGGCCATGCTTATCTGGGCCTTAGCCGCGACATCGGGCCGGGAGCCAAAAATCGGCCCAGAGCGTGTGCTATAGCCTACGAAAAAGGACCGAAACAGCACCTTTCATAAAAACCATGCGTTTCGGCCCCTCTCGGCCGAGAGAAGCGGCCCGCGAGGTGTCCTACGGGTCGTAGGCTGCCGCCACGTCCAAGTCGTGTGAAAATCGCAGAGATAGGGTGGATTTACACGGCCCGAAAACCGGCTAGTTACAGGCGCAAATGGCCCTGGAACGCCCCGAAACAGGCGCCGCACGCCCCGAAAACCCACGAAAACCACGTCAAATGTCTTCTAATCTGAGGCCGTGCTTATCTGGGGCTTAGCCGCGAAATCGGGCCCGGAGCGTGTGCTATAGCACACGAAAACGGACCGAAACAGCAGCTTTCACAAAAACCATGCGTTTCGGCCCCTCTCGGTCGGGAGAAGCCGCCCTCGAGGTGTCCTAGGGGTCGTAGGCTACTGCCACGTCCAAGTCGTGTGAAAATCGCAGAGATAGGGATGGATTTACACGTCCCGAAAAAATCGGCTAGTTACGGGCGCAAATGGCCCCGGAACGCCCCAAAATGGGAGCCGCACGCCCCGAAAACCCACGAAAACCACGTGAAATGTCTTCTACTGTAAGGTCGTGCTTATCTAGAGTTTAGCCGTGAAATCGGGTTGGGCGCCAAAAATCGGCCCGGAGCGTGTGCTATAGCCCACGAAAACGGACCGAAACAGCCGCTCTCACAAAAACCATGCGTTTCGGCCCCTCTCGGCCGGGAGAAGCGGCCCGCGAGGTGTCCTACGGGTCGTAGGTTGCTGCCACTGTAACATCCTGGCCCAGGGCTTAATAGGATTGATAAGAATACTCATACCAACAGTTGCAACTTCTTTTACGAAAGCTCATCTCGAAAGAACTCCGGGGTTAAGCGTGCTTGGCCCGGAGCAATTTCGGATGGGTGACCGACCGGGAAGTCCTTCCCGGGTGCGCACGAGTGAGGACAAAGTGCGCAGAAAAGAAGTGTGTTGGTCTGTGGGGACAGTCTTGAGATCCTAGAGAGCTGCCAGGCGTGCGGGCCCGGCCTCGTGGAGGCGGGACGTCACAAGTGGTATCAGAGCCGACTCTCGCGGTTTCACGGGCGCGTGTGGGCGCAGTTGCTCAGGCATGGTGTGCATGGCTGGTGTGGGCCCAAGTGGTCACACAGCATGGCACATGCGCTGGCACTGGACGCACGGACGTGGCCAAGAGAGGAAGTTCCTGGCCTGGGGTTGATCGACGAGGACGTCGATCTCCTAAGGGGGTGAGAATGTAACATCCTGGCCCAGGGCTTAATAGGATTGATAAGAATACTCATACCAACAGTTGCAACTTCTTTTCCGGAAGCTCATCTCGAAAGAACTCCGGGGTTAAGCGTGCTTGGCCCGGAGCAATTTCGGATGGGTGACCGACCGGGAAGTCCTTCCCGGGTGCGCACGAGTGAGGACAAAGTGCGCAGAAAAGACGTGTGTTGGTCTGTGGGGACAGTCTTGAGATCCTAGAGAGCTGCCAGGCGTGCGGGCCCGGCCTCGTGGAGGCGGGACGTCACAGCCACGTCCAAGTCGTGTGAAAATCGCAGAGATAGGGATGGATTTACACGTCCCGAAAACCGGCTAGTTACGGGCGCAAATGGCCCCGGAACGTCCCGAAACGGGCGCTGCACGCCCCGAAAACCCACGAAAACCAAGTGAAATGTCTTCTACTGTGAGGCCGTGCTTATCTGGGGCTTAGCCACGACATCGGGCCGGGCGCCAAAAATCAGCCCGGAGCGTGTGCTATAGCCCACAAAAACGGACCGAAACAGCAGCTTTCACAAAAACCAAGCGTTTCGGCCCCTCTCAACCGGGAGAAGCAGCCTGCGAGGTGTCCTACGGGTCGTAGGCTGCTGCCACGCCCAAGTCATATGAAAATCGCAGAGATAGGGGTGGATTTACACGGCTCGAAAACCGGCTAGTTACTGGCGCAAATGGCCTTGGAACGCCCCGAAACGGGCGCCGCACGCCCCGAAAACCCACTAAAACGACGTGAAATGTCTTTTACGGTGAGGCCATGCTTATCTAGGCCTTAGCCGCGACATCGGGCCGGGAGCCAAAAATCGGCCCAGAGCGTGTGCTATAGCCTACGAAAACGGACCGAAACAGCACCTTTCATAAAAACCATGCGTTTCGGCCCCTCTCGGCCGAGAGAAGCGGCCCGCGAGGTGTCCTACGGGTCGTAGGCTGCCGCCACGTCCAAGTCGTGTGAAAATCGCAGAGATAGGGTGGATTTACACGGCCCGAAAACCGGCTAGTTACAGGCGCAAATGGCCCTGGAACGCCCCGAAACAGGCGCCGCACGCCCCGAAAACCCACGAAAACCACGTCAAATGTCTTCTAGTCTGAGGCCGTGCTTATCTGGGGCTTAGCCGCGAAATCGGGCCCGGAGCGTGTGCTATAGCCCACGAAAACGGACCGAAACAGCAGCTTTCACAAAAACCATGCGTTTCGGCCCCTCTCGGTCGGGACAAGCCGCCCTCGAGGTGTCCTAGGGGTCGTAGGCTGCTGCCACGTCCAAGTCGTGTGAAAATCGCAGAGATAGGGATGGATTTACACGTCCCGAAAAAATCGGCTAGTTACGGGCGCAAATGGCCCCGGAACGCCCCAAAATGGGAGCCGCACGCCCCGAAAACCCACGAAAACCACGTGAAATGTCTTCTACTGTAAGGTCGTGCTTATCTAGAGTTTAGCCTTGAAATCGGGTTGGGCGCCAAAAATAGGCCCGGTGCGTGTGCTATAGCCCACGAAAACGGACCGAAACAGCCGCTCTCACAAAAACCATGCGTTTCGGCCCCTCTCGACCGGGAGAAGCGGCCCGCGAGGTGTCCTACGGGTCGTAGGTTGCTGCCACGTCCAAGTCGTGTGAAAATCGCAGAGATAGGGATGGATTTACACGTCCCGAAAACCGGCTAGTTACGGGCGCAAATGGCCCCGGAACGTCCCGAAACGGGCGCTGCACGCCCCGAAAACCCACGAAAACCAAGTGAAATGTCTTCTACTGTGAGGCCGTGCTTATCTGGGGCTTAGCCACGACATCGGGCCGGGCGCCAAAAATCAGCCCGGAGCGTGTGCTATAGCCCACAAAAACGGACCGAAACAGCAGCTTTCACAAAAACCATGCGTTTCGGCCCCTCTCAACCGGGGGAAGCAGCCTGCGAGGTGTCCTACGGGTCGTAGGCTGCTGCCACGCCCAAGTCATATGAAAATCGCAGAGATAGGGGTGGATTTACACGGCTCGAAAACCGGCTAGTTACTGGCGCAAATGGCCTTGGAACGCCCCGAAACGGGCGCCGCACGCCCCGAAAACCCACTAAAACGACGTGAAATGTCTTTTACGGTGAGGCCATGCTTATCTAGGCCTTAGCCGCGACATCGGGCCGGGAGCCAAAAATCGGCCCAGAGCGTGTGCTATAGCCTACGAAAACGGACCGAAACAGCACCTTTCATAAAAACCATGCGTTTCGGCCCCTCTCGGCCGAGAGAAGCGGCCCGCGAGGTGTCCTACGGGTCGTAGGCTGCCGCCACGTCCAAGTCGTGTGAAAATCGCAGAGATAGGGTGGATTTACACGGCCCGAAAACCGGCTAGTTACAGGCGCAAATGGCCCTGGAACGCCCCAAAACAGGCGCCGCACGCCCCGAAAACCCACGAAAACCACATCAAATGTCTTCTAGTCTGAGGCCGTGCTTATCTGGGGCTTAGCCGCGAAATCGGGCCCGGAGCGTGTGCTATAGCCCACGAAAACGGACCGAAACAGCAGCTTTCACAAAAACCTTGCGTTTCGGCCCCTCTCGGTCGGGAGAAGCCGCCCTCGAGGTGTCCTAGGGGTCGTAGGCTGCTGCCACGTCCAAGTCGTGTGAAAATCGCAGAGATAGGGATGGATTTACACGTCCTGAAAAAATCGGCTAGTTACGGGCGCAAATGGCCCCGGAACGCCCCAAAATGGGAGCCGCACGCCCCGAAAACCCACGAAAACCACGTGAAATGTCTTCTACTGTAAGGTCGTGCTTATCTAGAGTTTAGCCTTGAAATCGGGTTGGGCGCCAAAAATAGGCCCGGAGCGTGTGCTATAGCCCACGAAAACGGACCGAAACAGCCGCTCTCACAAAAACCATGCGTTTCGGCCCCTCTCGGCCGGGAGAAGCGGCCCGCGAGGTGTCCTACGGGTCGTAGGTTGCTGCCACGTCCAAGTCGTGTGAAAATCGCAGAGATAGGGATGGATTTACACGTCCCGAAAACCGGCTAGTTACGGGCGCAAATGGCCCCGGAACGTCCCGAAACGGGCGCTGCACGCCCCGAAAACCCACGAAAACCAAGTGAAATGTCTTCTACTGTGAGGCCGTGCTTATCTGGGGCTTAGCCACGACATCGGGCCGGGCGCCAAAAATCAGCCCGGAGCGTGTGCTATAGCCCACAAAAACGGACCGAAACAGCAGCTTTCACAAAAACCATGCGTTTCGGCCCCTCTCAACCGGGAGAAGCAGCCTGCGAGGTGTCCTACGGGTCGTAGGCTGCTGCCACGCCCAAGTCATATGAAAATCGCAGAGATATGGGTGGATTTACACGGCTCGAAAACCGGCTAGTTACTGGCGCAAATGGCCTTGGAACGCCCCGAAACGGGCGACGCACGCCCCGAAAACCCACTAAAACCACGTGAAATGTCTTTTACGGTGAGGCCATGCTTATCTGGGCCTTAGCCGCGACATCGGGCCGGGAGCCAAAAATCGGCCCAGAGCGTGTGCTATAGCCTACGAAAACGGACCGAAACAGCACCTTTCATAAAAACCATGCGTTTCGGCCCCTCTCGGCCGAGAGAAGCGGCCCGCGAGGTGTCCTACGGGTCGTAGGCTGCCGCCATGTCCAAGTCGTGTGAAAATCGCAGAGATAGGGTGGATTTACACGGCCCGAAAACCGGCTAGTTACAGGCGCAAATGGCCCTGGAACGCCCCGAAACAGGCGCCGCACGCCCCGAAAACCCACGAAAACCACGTCAAATGTCTTCTAGTCTGAGGCTGTGCTTATCTGGGGCTTAGCCGCGAAATCGGGCCCGGAGCGTGTGCTATAGCCCACGAAAACGGACCGAAACAGCAGCTTTCACAAAAACCATGCGTTTCGGCCCCTCTCGGTCGGGAGAAGCCGCCCTCGAGGTGTCCTAGGGTCGTAGGCTGCTGCCACGTCCAAGTCGTGTGAAAATCGCAGAGATAGGGATGGATTTACACGTCCCGAAAAAATCGGCTAGTTACGGGCGCAAATGGCCCCGGAACGCCCCAAAATGGGAGCCGCACGCCCCGAAAACCCACGAAAACCACGTGAAATGTCTTCTACTGTAAGGTCGTGCTTATCTAGAGTTTAGCCGTGAAATCGGGTTGGGCGCCAAAAATAGGCCCGGAGCGTGTGCTATAGCCCACGAAAACGGACCGAAACAGCCGCTCTCACAAAAACCATGCGTTTCGGCCCCTCTCGGCCGGGAGAAGCGGCCCGCGAGGTGTCCTACGGGTCGTAGGTTGCTGCCACGTCCAAGTCGTGTGAAAATCGCAGAGATAGGGATGGATTTACACGTCCCGAAAACCGGCTAGTTACGGGCGCAAATGGCCCCGGAACGTCCCGAAACGGGCGCTGCACGCCCCGAAAACCCACGAAAACCAAGTGAAATGTCTTCTACTGTGAGGCCGTGCTTATCTGGGGCTTAGCCACGACATCGGGCCGGGCGCCAAAAATCAGCCCGGAGCGTGTGCTATAGCCCACAAAAACGGACCGAAACAGCAGCTTTCACAAAAACCATGCGTTTCGGCCCCTCTCAACCGGGAGAAGCAGCCTGCGAGGTGTCCTACGGGTCGTAGGCTGCTGCCACGCCCAAGTCATATGAAAATCGCAGAGATAGGGGTGGATTTACACGGCTCGAAAACCGGCTAGTTACTGGCGCAAATGGCCTTGGAACGCCCCGAAACGGGCGCCGCACGCCCCGAAAACCCACTAAAACCACGTGAAATGTCTTTTACGGTGAGGCCATGCTTATCTGGGCCTTAGCCGCGACATCGGGCCGGGAGCCAAAAATCGGCCCAGAGCGTGTGCTATAGCCTACGAAAACGGACCGAAACAGCACCTTTCATAAAAACCATGCGTTTCAGCCCCTCTCGGCCGAGAGAAGCGGCCCGCGAGGTGTCCTACGGGTCGTAGGCTGCCGCCACGTCCAAGTCGTGTGAAAATCGCAGAGATAGGGTGGATTTACACG
Organism: Eragrostis nindensis; assembly: GCA_012490785.1. Classification (NCBI taxonomy): domain Eukaryota; kingdom Viridiplantae; phylum Streptophyta; class Magnoliopsida; order Poales; family Poaceae; genus Eragrostis; species Eragrostis nindensis. The sequence continues at coordinate 135,036 of JAAXCT010001186.1, read as the reverse complement.
GCCCAAAAACCGGCTAGTTACAGGCGCAAATGGCCCTGGAACGCCCCGAAACAGGCGCCGCACGCCCCGAAAACCCACGAAAACCACGTCAAATGTCTTCTAGTCTGAGGCTGTGCTTATCTGGGGCTTAGCCGCGAAATCGGGCCCGGAGCGTGTGCTATAGCCCACGAAAACGGACCGAAACAGCAGCTTTCACAAAAACCATGCGTTTCGGCCCCTCTCGATCGGGAGAAGCCGCCCTCGAGGTGTCCTAGGGGTCGTAGGCTGCTGCCACGTCCAAGTCGTGTGAAAATCGCAGAGATAGGGATGGATTTACACGTCCCGAAAAAATCGGCTAGTTACGGGCGCAAATGGCCCCGGAACGCCCCAAAATGGGAGCCGCACGCCCCGAAAACCCACGAAAACCACGTGAAATGTCTTCTACTGTAAGGTCGTGCTTATCTAAAGTTTAGCCGTGAAATCGGGTTGGGCGCCAAAAATAGGCCCGGAGCGTGTGCTATAGCCCACGAAAACGGACCGAAACAGCCGCTCTCACAAAAACCATGCGTTTCGGCCCCTCTCGGCCGGGAGAAGCGGCCCGCGAGGTGTCCTACGGGTCGTAGGTTGCTGCCACGTCCAAGTCGTGTGAAAATCGCAGAGATAGGGATGGATTTACACGTCCCGAAAACCGGCTAGTTACGGGCGCAAATGGCCCCGAAACGTCCCGAAACGGGCGCTGCACGCCCCGAAAACCCACGAAAACCAAGTGAAATGTCTTCTACTGTGAGGCCGTGCTTATCTGGGGCTTAGCCACGACATCGGGCCGGGCGCCAAAAATCAGCCCGGAGCGTGTGCTATAGCCCACAAAAACGGACCGAAACAGCAGCTTTCACAAAAACCATGCGTTTCGGCCCCTCTCAACCGGGAGAAGCAGCCTGCGAGGTGTCCTACGGGTCGTAGGCTGCTGCCACGCCCAAGTCATATGAAAATCGCAGAGATAGGGGTGGATTTACACGGCTCGAAAACCGGCTAGTTACTGGCGCAAATGGCCTTGGAACGCCCCGAAACGGGCGCCGCACGCCCCGAAAACCCACTAAAACCACGTGAAATGTCTTTTACGGTGAGGCCATGCTTATCTGGGCCTTAGCCGCGACATCGGGCCGGGAGCCAAAAATCGGCCCAGAGCGTGTGCTATAGCCTACGAAAACGGACCGAAACAGCACCTTTCATAAAAACCATGCGTTTCGGCCCCTCTCGGCCGAGAGAAGCGGCCCGCGAGGTGTCCTACGGGTCGTAGGCTGCCGCCACGTCCAAGTCGTGTGAAAATCGCAGAGATAGGGTGGATTTACACGGCCCGAAAACCGGCTAGTTACAGGCGCAAATGGCCCTGGAACGCCCCGAAACAGGCGCCGCACGCCCCGAAAACCCACGAAAACCACGTCAAATGTCTTCTAGTCTGAGGCTGTGCTTATCAGGGGCTTAGCCGCGAAATCGGGCCCGGAGCGTGTGCTATAGCCCACGAAAACGGACCGAAACAGCAGCTTTCACAAAAACCATGCGTTTCGGCCCCTCTCGGTCGGGAGAAGCCGCCCTCGAGGTGTCCTAGGGGTCGTAGGCTGCTGCCACGTCCAAGTCGTGTGAAAATCGCAGAGATAGGGATGGATTTACACGTCCCGAAAAAATCGGCTAGTTACGGGCGCAAATGGCCCTGGAACGCCCCAAAATGGGAGCCGCACGCCCCGAAAACCCACGAAAACCACGTGAAATGTCTTCTACTGTAAGGTCGTGCTTATCTAGAGTTTAGCCGTGAAATCGGGTTGGGCGCCAAAAATAGGCCCGGAGCGTGTGCTATAGCCCACGAAAACGGACCGAAACAGCCGCTCTCACAAAAACCATGCGTTTCGGCCCCTCTCGGCCGGGAGAAGCGGCCCGCGAGGTGTCCTACGGGTCGTAGGTTGCTGCCACGTCCAAGTCGTGTGAAAATCGCAGAGATAGGGATGGATTTACACGTCCCGAAAACCGGCTAGTTACGGGCGCAAATGGCCCCGGAACGTCCCGAAACGGGCGCTGCACGCCCCGAAAACCCACGAAAACCAAGTGAAATGTCTTCTACTGTGAGGCCGTGCTTATCTGGGGCTTAGCCACGACATCGGGCCGGGCGCCAAAAATCAGCCCGGAGCGTGTGCTATAGCCCACAAAAACGGACCGAAACAGCAGCTTTCACAAAAACCATGCGTTTCGGCCCCTCTCAACCGGGAGAAGCAGCCTGCGAGGTGTCCTACGGGTCGTAGGCTGCTGCCACGCCCAAGTCATATGAAAATCGCAGAGATAGGGGTGGATTTACACGGCTCGAAAACCGGCTAGTTACTGGCGCAAATGGCCTTGGAACGCCCCGAAACGGGCGCCGCACGCCCCGAAAACCCACTAAAACCACGTGAAATGTCTTTTACGGTGAGGCCATGCTTATCTGGGCCTTAGCCGCGACATCGGGCCGGGAGCCAAAAATCGGCCCAGAGCGTGTGCTATAGCCTACGAAAACGGACCGAAACAGCACCTTTCATAAAAACCATGCGTTTCGGCCCCTCTCGGCCGAGAGAAGCGGCCCGCGAGGTGTCCTACGGGTCGTAGGCTGCCGCCACGTCCAAGTCGTGTGAAAATCGCAGAGATAGGGTGGATTTACACGGCCCGAAAACCGGCTAGTTACAGGCGCAAATGGCCCTGGAACGCCCCGAAACAGGCGCCGCACGCCCCGAAAACCCACGAAAACCACGTCAAATGTCTTCTAGTCTGAGGCCGTGCTTATCTGGGGCTTAGCCGCGAAATCGGGCCCGGAGCGTGTGCTATAGCCCACGAAAACGGACCGAAACAGCAGCTTTCACAAAAACCATGCGTTTCGGCCCCTCTCGGTCGGGAGAAGCCGCCCTCGAGGTGTCCTAGGGGTCGTAGGCTGCTGCCACGTCCAAGTCGTGTGAAAATCGCAGAGATAGGGATGGATTTACACGTCCCGAAAAAATCGGCTAGTTACGGGCGCAAATGGCCCCGGAACGCCCCAAAATGGGAGCCGCACGCCCCGAAAACCCACGAAAACCACGTGAAATGTCTTCTACTGTAAGGTCGTGCTTATCTAGAGTTTAGCCGTGAAATCGGGTTGGGCGCCAAAAATAGGCCCGGAGCGTGTGCTATAGCCCACGAAAACGGACCGAAACAGCCGCTCTCACAAAAACCATGCGTTTCGGCCCCTCTCGGCCGGGAGAAGCGGCCCGCGAGGTGTCCTACGGGTCGTAGGTTGCTGCCACGTCCAAGTCGTGTGAAAATCGCAGAGATAGGGATGGATTTACACGTCCCGAAAACCGGCTAGTTACGGGCGCAAATGGCCCCGGAACGTCCCGAAACGGGCGCTGCACGCCCCGAAAACCCACGAAAACCAAGTGAAATGTCTTCTACTGTGAGGCCGTGCTTATCTGGGGCTTAGCCACGACATCGGGCCGGGCGCCAAAAATCAGCCCGGAGCGTGTGCTATAGCCCACAAAAACGGACCGAAACAGCAGCTTTCACAAAAACCATGCGTTTCGGCCCCTCTCAACCGGGAGAAGCAGCCTGCGAGGTGTCCTACGGGTCGTAGGCTGCTGCCACGCCCAAGTCATATGAAAATCGCAGAGATAGGGGTGGATTTACACGGCTCGAAAACCGGCTAGTTACTGGCGCAAATGGCCTTGGAACGCCCCGAAACGGGCGCCGCACGCCCCGAAAACCCACTAAAACGACGTGAAATGTCTTTTACGGTGAGGCCATGCTTATCTGGGCCTTAGCCGCGACATCGGGCCGGGAGCCAAAAATCGGCCCAGAGCGTGTGCTATAGCCTACGAAAACGGACCGAAACAGCACCTTTCATAAAAACCATGCGTTTCGGCCCCTCTCGGCCGAGAGAAGCGGCCCGCGAGGTGTCCTACGGGTCGTAGGCTGCCGCCACGTCCAAGTCGTGTGAAAATCGCAGAGATAGGGTGGATTTACACGGCCCGAAAACCGGCTAGTTACAGGCGCAAATGGCCCTGGAACGCCCCGAAACAGGCGCCGCACGCCCCGAAAACCCACGAAAACCACGTCAAATGTCTTCTAGTCTGAGGCCGTGCTTATCTGGGGCTTAGCCGCGAAATCGGGCCCGGAGCGTGTGCTATAGCCCACGAAAACGGACCGAAACAGCAGCTTTCACAAAAACCATGCGTTTCGGCCCCTCTCGGTCGGGAGAAGCCGCCCTCGAGGTGTCCTAGGGGTCGTAGGCTGCTGCCACGTCCAAGTCGTGTGAAAATCGCAGAGATAGGGATGGATTTACACGTCCCGAAAACCGGCTAGTTACGGGCGCAAATGGCCCCGGAACGTCCCGAAACGGGCGCTGCACGCCCCGAAAACCCACGAAAACCAAGTGAAATGTCTTCTACTGTGAGGCCGTGCTTATCTGGGGCTTAGCCACGACATCGGGCCGGGCGCCAAAAATCAGCCCGGAGCGTGTGCTATAGCCCACAAAAACGGACCGAAACAGCAGCTTTCACAAAAACCATGCGTTTCGGCCCCTCTCAACCGGGAGAAGCAGCCTGCGAGGTGTCCTACGGGTCGTAGGCTGCTGCCACGCCCAAGTCATATGAAAATCGCAGAGATAGGGGTGGATTTACACGGCTCGAAAACCGGCTAGTTACTGGCGCAAATGGCCTTGGAACGCCCCGAAACGGGCGCCGCACGCCCCGAAAACCCACTAAAACCACGTGAAATGTCTTTTACGGTGAGGCCATGCTTATCTGGGCCTTAGCCGCGACATCGGGCCGGGAGCCAAAAATCGGCCCAGAGCGTGTGCTATAGCCTACGAAAACGGACCGAAACAGCACCTTTCATAAAAACCATGCGTTTCGGCCCCTCTCGGCCGAGAGAAGCGGCCCGCGAGGTGTCCTACGGGTCGTAGGCTGCCGCCACGTCCAAGTCGTGTGAAAATCGCAGAGATAGGGTGGATTTACACGGCCCGAAAACCGGCTAGTTACAGGCGCAAATGGCCCTGGAACGCCCCAAAACAGGCGCCGCACGCCCCGAAAACCCACGAAAACCACGTCAAATGTCTTCTAGTCTGAGGCCGTGCTTATCTGGGGCTTAGCCGCGAAATCGGGCCCGGAGCGTGTGCTATAGCCCACGAAAATGGACCGAAACAGCAGCTTTCACAAAAACCATGCGTTTCGGCCCCTCTCGGTCGGGAGAAGCCGCCCTCGAGGTGTCCTAGGGGTCGTAGGCTGCTGCCACGTCCAAGTCGTGTGAAAATCGCAGAGATAGGGATGGATTTACACGTCCCGAAAAAATCGGCTAGTTACGGGCGCAAATGGCCCCGGAACGCCCCAAAATGGGAGCCGCACGCCCCGAAAACCCACGAAAACCACGTGAAATGTCTTCTACTGTAAGGTCGTGCTTATCTAGAGTTTAGCCTTGAAATCGGGTTGGGCGCCAAAAATAGGCCCGGAGCGTGTGCTATAGCCCACGAAAACGGACCGAAACAGCCGCTCTCACAAAAACCATGCGTTTCGGCCCCTCTCGGCCGGGAGAAGCGGCCCGCGAGGTGTCCTACGGGTCGTAGGTTGCTGCCACGTCCAAGTCGTGTGAAAATCGCAGAGATAGGGATGGATTTACACGTCCCGAAAACCGGCTAGTTACGGGCGCAAATGGCCCCGGAACGTCCCGAAACGGGCGCTGCACGCCCCGAAAACCCACGAAAACCAAGTGAAATGTCTTCTACTGTGAGGCCGTGCTTATCTGGGGCTTAGCCACGACATCGGGCCGGGCGCCAAAAATCAGCCCGGAGCGTGTGCTATAGCCCACAAAAACGGACCGAAACAGCAGCTTTCACAAAAACCATGCGTTTCGGCCCCTCTCAACCGGGAGAAGCAGCCTGCGAGGTGTCCTACGGGTCGTAGGCTGCTGCCACGCCCAAGTCATATGAAAATCGCAGAGATAGGGGTGGATTTACACGGCTCGAAAACCGGCTAGTTACTGGCGCAAATGGCCTTGGAACGCCCCGAAACGGGCGCCGCACGCCCCGAAAACCCACTAAAACGACGTGAAATGTCTTTTACGGTGAGGCCATGCTTATCTGGGCCTTAGCCGCGACATCGGGCCGGGAGCCAAAAATCGGCCCAGAGCGTGTGCTATAGCCTACGAAAACGGACCGAAACAGCACCTTTCATAAAAACCATGCGTTTCGGCCCCTCTCGGCCGAGAGAAGCGGCCCGCGAGGTGTCCTACGGGTCGTAGGCTGCCGCCACGTCCAAGTCGTGTGAAAATCGCAGAGATAGGGTGGATTTACACGGCCCGAAAACCGGCTAGTTACAGGCGCAAATGGCCCTGGAACGCCCCAAACAGGCGCCGCACGCCCCGAAAACCCACGAAAACCACGTCAAATGTCTTCTAGTCTGAGGCCGTGCTTATCTGGGGCTTAGCCGCGAAATCGGGCCCGGAGCGTGTGCTATAGCCCACGAAAACGGACCGAAACAGCAGCTTTCACAAAAACCATGCGTTTCGGCCCCTCTCGGTCGGGAGAAGCCGCCCTCGAGGTGTCCTAGGGGTCGTAGGCTGCTGCCACGTCCAAGTCGTGTGAAAATCGCAGAGATAGGGATGGATTTACACGTCCCGAAAAAATCGGCTAGTTACGGGCGCAAATGGCCCCGGAACGCCCCAAAATGGGAGCCGCACGCCCCGAAAACCCACGAAAACCAAGTGAAATGTCTTCTACTGTAAGGTCGTGCTTATCTAGAGTTTAGCCTTGAAATCGGGTTGGGCGCCAAAAATAGGCCCGGAGCGTGTGCTATAGCCCACGAAAACGGACCGAAACAGCCGCTCTCACAAAAACCATGCGTTTCGGCCCCTCTCGGCCGGGAGAAGCGGCCCGCGAGGTGTCCTACGGGTCGTAGGTTGCTGCCACGTCCAAGTCGTGTGAAAATCGCAGAGATAGGGATGGATTTACACGTCCCGAAAACCGGCTAGTTACGGGCGCAAATGGCCCCGGAACGTCCCGAAACGGGCGCTGCACGCCCCGAAAACCCACGAAAACCAAGTGAAATGTCTTCTACTGTGAGGCCGTGCTTATCTGGGGCTTAGCCACGACATCGGGCCGGGCGCCAAAAATCAGCCCGGAGCGTGTGCTATAGCCCACAAAAACGGACCGAAACAGCAGCTTTCACAAAAACCATGCGTTTCGGCCCCTCTCAACCGGGAGAAGCAGCCTGCGAGGTGTCCTACGGGTCGTAGGCTGCTGCCACGCCCAAGTCATATGAAAATCGCAGAGATAGGGGTGGATTTACACGGCTCGAAAACCGGCTAGTTACTGGCGCAAATGGCCTTGGAACGCCCCGAAACGGGCGCCGCACGCCCCGAAAACCCACTAAAACGACGTGAAATGTCTTTTACGGTGAGGCCATGCTTATCTGGGCCTTAGCCGCGACATCGGGCCGGGAGCCAAAAATCGGCCCAGAGCGTGTGCTATAGCCTACGAAAACGGACCGAAACAGCACCTTTCATAAAAACCATGCGTTTCGGCCCCTCTCGGCCGAGAGAAGCGGCCCGCGAGGTGTCCTACGGGTCGTAGGCTGCCGCCACGTCCAAGTCGTGTGAAAATCGCAGAGATAGGGTGGATTTACACGGCCCGAAAACCGGCTAGTTACAGGCGCAAATGGCCCTGGAACGCCCCGAAACAGGCGCCGCACGCCCCGAAAACCCACGAAAACCACGTCAAATGTCTTCTAGTCTGAGGCCGTGCTTATCTGGGGCTTAGCCGCGAAATCGGGCCCGGAGCGTGTGCTATAGCCCACGAAAACGGACCGAAACAGCAGCTTTCACAAAAACCATGCGTTCGGCCCCTCTCGGTCGGGAGAAGCCGCCCTCGAGGTGTCCTAGGGGTCGTAGGCTGCTGCCACGTCCAAGTCGTGTGAAAATCGCAGAGATAGGGATGGATTTACACGTCCCGAAAAAATCGGCTAGTTACGGGCGCAAATGGCCCCGGAACGCCCCAAAATGGGAGCCGCACGCCCCGAAAACCCACGAAAACCACGTGAAATGTCTTCTACTGTAAGGTCGTGCTTATCTAGAGTTTAGCCTTGAAATCGGGTTGGGCGCCAAAAATAGGCCCGGAGCGTGTGCTATAGCCCACGAAAACGGACCGAAACAGCCGCTCTCACAAAAACCATGCGTTTCGGCCCCTCTCGGCGGGAGAAGCGGCCCGCGAGGTGTCCTACGGGTCGTAGGTTGCTGCCACGTCCAAGTCGTGTGAAAATCGCAGAGATAGGGATGGATTTACACGTCCCGAAAACCGGCTAGTTACGGGCGCAAATGGCCCCGGAACGTCCCGAAACGGGCGCTGCACGCCCCGAAAACCCACGAAAACCAAGTGAAATGTCTTCTACTGTGAGGCCGTGCTTATCTGGGGCTTAGCCACGACATCGGGCCGGGCGCCAAAAATCAGCCCGGAGCGTGTGCTATAGCCCACAAAAACGGACCGAAACAGCAGCTTTCACAAAAACCATGCGTTTCGGCCCCTCTCAACCGGGAGAAGCAGCCTGCGAGGTGTCCTACGGGTCGTAGGCTGCTGCCACGCCCAAGTCATATGAAAATCGCAGAGATAGGGGTGGATTTACACGGCTCGAAAACCGGCTAGTTACTGGCGCAAATGGCCTTGGAACGCCCCGAAACGGGCGCCGCACGCCCCGAAAACCCACTAAAACGACGTGAAATGTCTTTTACGGTGAGGCCATGCTTATCTGGGCCTTAGCCGCGACATCGGGCCGGGAGCCAAAAATCGGCCCAGAGCGTGTGCTATAGCCTACGAAAACGGACCGAAACAGCACCTTTCATAAAAACCATGCGTTTCGGCCCCTCTCGGCCGAGAGAAGCGGCCCGCGAGGTGTCCTACGGGTCGTAGGCTGCCGCCACGTCCAAGTCGTGTGAAAATCGCAGAGATAGGGTGGATTTACACGGCCCGAAAACCGGCTAGTTACAGGCGCAAATGGCCCTGGAACGCCCCGAAACAGGCGCCGCACGCCTCGAAAACCCACGAAAACCACGTCAAATGTCTTCTAGTCTGAGGCCGTGCTTATCTGGGGCTTAGCCGCGAAATCGGGCCCGGAGCGTGTGCTATAGCCCACGAAAACGGACCGAAACAGCAGCTTTCACAAAAACCATGCGTTTCGGCCCCTCTCGGTCGGGAGAAGCCGCCCTCGAGGTGTCCTAGGGGTCGTAGGCTGCTGCCACGTCCAAGTCGTGTGAAAATCGCAGAGATAGGGATGGATTTACACGTCCCGAAAACCGGCTAGTTACGGGCGCAAATGGCCCCGGAACGTCCCGAAACGGGCGCTGCACGCCCCGAAAACCCACGAAAACCAAGTGAAATGTCTTCTACTGTGAGGCCGTGCTTATCTGGGGCTTAGCCACGACATCGGGCCGGGCGCCAAAAATCAGCTCGGAGCGTGTGCTATAGCCCACAAAAACGGACCGAAACAGCAGCTTTCACAAAAACCATGCGTTTCGGCCCCTCTCAACCGGGAGAAGCAGCCTGCGAGGTGTCCTACGGGTCGTAGGCTGCTGCCACGCCCAAGTCATATGAAAATCGCAGAGATAGGGGTGGATTTACACGGCTCGAAAACCGGCTAGTTACTGGCGCAAATGGCCTTGGAACGCCCCGAAACGGGCGCCGCACGCCCCGAAAACCCACTAAAACGACGTGAAATGTCTTTTACGGTGAGGCCATGCTTATCTGGGCCTTAGCCGCGACATCGGGCCGGGAGCCAAAAATCGGCCCAGAGCGTGTGCTATAGCCTACGAAAACGGACCGAAACAGCACCTTTCATAAAAACCATGCGTTTCGGCCCCTCTCGGCCGAGAGAAGCGGCCCGCGAGGTGTCCTACGGGTCGTAGGCTGCCGCCACGTCCAAGTCGTGTGAAAATCGCAGAGATAGGGTGGATTTACACGGCCCGAAAACCGGCTAGTTACAGGCGCAAATGGCCCTGGAACGCCCCGAAACAGGCGCCGCACGCCCCGAAAACCCACGAAAACCACGTCAAATGTCTTCTAGTCTGAGGCCGTGCTTATCTGGGGCTTAGCCGCGAAATCGGGCCCGGAGCGTGTGCTATAGCCCACGAAAACGGACCGAAACAGCAGCTTTCACAAAAACCATGCGTTTCGGCCCCTCTCGGTCGGGAGAAGCCGCCCTCGAGGTGTCCTAGGGGTCGTAGGCTGCTGCCACGTCCAAGTCGTGTGAAAATCGCAGAGATAGGGATGGATTTACACGTCCCGAAAACCGGCTAGTTACGGGCGCAAATGGCCCCGGAACGTCCCGAAACGGGCGCTGCACGCCCCGAAAACCCACGAAAACCAAGTGAAATGTCTTCTACTGTGAGGCCGTGCTTATCTGGGGCTTAGCCACGACATCGGGCCGGGCGCCAAAAATCAGCCCGGAGCGTGTGCTATAGCCCACAAAAACGGACCGAAACAGCAGCTTTCACAAAAACCATGCGTTTCGGCCCCTCTCAACCGGGAGAAGCAGCCTGCGAGGTGTCCTACGGGTCGTAGGCTGCTGCCACGCCCAAGTCATATGAAAATCGCAGAGATAGGGGTGGATTTACACGGCTCGAAAACCGGCTAGTTACTGGCGCAAATGGCCTTGGAACGCCCCGAAACGGGCGCCGCACGCCCCGAAAACCCACTAAAACCACGTGAAATGTCTTTTACGGTGAGGCCATGCTTATCTGGGCCTTAGCCGCGACATCGGGCCGGGAGCCAAAAATCGGCCCAGAGCGTGTGCTATAGCCTACGAAAACGGACCGAAACAGCACCTTTCATAAAAACCATGCGTTTCGGCCCCTCTCGGCCGAGAGAAGCGGCCGCGAGGTGTCCTACGGGTCGTAGGCTGCCGCCACGTCCAAGTCGTGTGAAAATCGCAGAGATAGGGTGGATTTACACGGCCCGAAAACCGGCTAGTTACAGGCGCAAATGGCCCTGGAACGCCCCGAAACAGGCGCCGCACGCCCCGAAAACCCACGAAAACCACGTCAAATGTCTTCTAGTCTGAGGCCGTGCTTATCTGGGGCTTAGCCGCGAAATCGGGCCCGGAGCGTGTGCTATAGCCCACGAAAATGGACCGAAACAGCAGCTTTCACAAAAACCATGCGTTCGGCCCCTCTCGGTCGGGAGAAGCCGCCCGCGAGGTGTCCTAGGGGTCGTAGGCTGCTGCCACGTCCAAGTCGTGTGAAAATCGCAGAGATAGGGATGGATTTACACGGCCCAAAAAATCGGCTAGTTACGGGCGCAAATGGCCCCGGAACGCCCCAAAATGGGAGCCGCACGCCCCGAAAACCCACGAAAACCACGTGAAATGTCTTCTACTCTAAGGTCGTGCTTATCTAGAGTTTAGCCTTGAAATCGGGTTGGGCGCCAAAAATAGGCCCGGAGCGTGTGCTATAGCCCACGAAAACGGACCGAAACAGCCGCTCTCACAAAAACCATGCGTTTCGGCCCCTCTCGGCCGGGAGAAGCGGCCCGCGAGGTGTCCTACGGGTCGTAGGTTGCTGCCACGTCCAAGTCGTGTGAAAATCGCAGAGATAGGGATGGATTTACACGTCCCGAAAACCGGCTAGTTACGGGCGCAAATGGCCCCGGAACGTCCCGAAACGGGCGCTGCACGCCCCGAAAACCCACGAAAACCAAGTGAAATGTCTTCTACTGTGAGGCCGTGCTTATCTGGGGCTTAGCCACGACATCGGGCCGGGCGCCAAAAATCAGCTCGGAGCGTGTGCTATAGCCCACAAAAACGGACCGAAACAGCAGCTTTCACAAAAACCATGCGTTTCGGCCCCTCTCAACCGGGAGAAGCAGCCTGCGAGGTGTCCTACGGGTCGTAGGCTGCTGCCACGCCCAAGTCATATGAAAATCGCAGAGATAGGGGTGGATTTACACGGCTCGAAAACCGGCTAGTTACTGGCGCAAATGGCCTTGGAACGCCCCGAAACGGGCGCCGCACGCCCCGAAAACCCACTAAAACGACGTGAAATGTCTTTTACGGTGAGGCCATGCTTATCTGGGCCTTAGCCGCGACATCGGGCCGGGAGCCAAAAATCGGCCCAGAGCGTGTGCTATAGCCTACGAAAACGGACCGAAACAGCACCTTTCATAAAAACCATGCGTTTCGGCCCCTCTCGGCCGAGAGAAGCGGCCCGCGAGGTGTCCTACGGGTCGTAGGCTGCCGCCACGTCCAAGTCGTGTGAAAATCGCAGAGATAGGGTGGATTTACACGGCCCGAAAACCGGCTAGTTACAGGCGCAAATGGCCCTGGAACGCCCCGAAACAGGCGCCGCACGCCTCGAAAACCCACGAAAACCACGTCAAACGTCTTCTAGTCTGAGGCCGTGCTTATCTGGGGCTTAGCCGCGAAATCGGGCCCGGAGCGTGTGCTATAGCCCACGAAAACGGACCGAAACAGCAGCTTTCACAAAAACCATGCGTTTCGGCCCCTCTCGGTCGGGAGAAGCCGCCCTCGAGGTGTCCTAGGGGTCGTAGGCTGCTGCCACGTCCAAGTCGTGTGAAAATCGCAGAGATAGGGATGGATTTACACGTCCCGAAAACCGGCTAGTTACGGGCGCAAATGGCCCCGGAACGTCCCGAAACGGGCGCTGCACGCCCCGAAAACCCACGAAAACCAAGTGAAATGTCTTCTACTGTGAGGCCGTGCTTATCTGGGGCTTAGCCACGACATCGGGCCGGGCGCCAAAAATCAGCTCGGAGCGTGTGCTATAGCCCACAAAAACGGACCGAAACAGCAGCTTTCACAAAAACCATGCGTTTCGGCCCCTCTCAACCGGGAGAAGCAGCCTGCGAGGTGTCCTACGGGTCGTAGGCTGCTGCCACGCCCAAGTCATATGAAAATCGCAGAGATAGGGGTGGATTTACATGGCTCGAAAACCGGCTAGTTACTGGCGCAAATGGCCTTGGAACGCCCCGAAACGGGCGCCGCACGCCCCGAAAACCCACTAAAACCACGTGAAATGTCTTTTACGGTGAGGCCATGCTTATCTGGGCCTTAGCCGCGACATCGGGCCGGGAGCCAAAAATCGGCCCAGAGCGTGTGCTATAGCCTACGAAAACGGACCGAAACAGCACCTTTCATAAAAACCATGCGTTTCGGCCCCTCTCGGCCGAGAGAAGCGGCCCGCGAGGTGTCCTACGGGTCGTAGGCTGCCGCCACGTCCAAGTCGTGTGAAAATCGCAGAGATAGGGTGGATTTACACGGCCCGAAAACCGGCTAGTTACAGGCGCAAATGGCCCTGGAACGCCCCGAAACAGGCGCCGCACGCCCCGAAAACCCACGAAAACCACGTCAAATGTCTTCTAGTCTGAGGCCGTGCTTATCTGGGGCTTAGCCGCGAAATCGGGCCCGGAGCGTGTGCTATAGCCCACGAAAATGGACCGAAACAGCAGCTTTCACAAAAACCATGCGTTCGGCCCCTCTCGGTCGGGAGAAGCCGCCCTCGAGGTGTCCTAGGGGTCGTAGGCTGCTGCCACGTCCAAGTCGTGTGAAAATCGCAGAGATAGGGATGGATTTACACGTCCCCAAAAAATCGGCTAGTTACGGGCGCAAATGGCCCCGGAACGCCCCAAAATGGGAGCCGCACGCCCCGAAAACCCACGAAAACCACGTGAAATGTCTTCTACTTTAAGGTCGTGCTTATCTAGAGTTTAGCCTTGAAATCGGGTTGGGCGCCAAAAATAGGCCCGGAGCGTGTGCTATAGCCCACGAAAACGGACCGAAACAGCCGCTCTCACAAAAACCATGCGTTTCGGCCCCTCTCGGCCGGGAGAAGCGGCCCGCGAGGTGTCCTACGGGTCGTAGGTTGCTGCCACGTCCAAGTCGTGTGAAAATCGCAGAGATAGGGATGGATTTACACGTCCCGAAAACCGGCTAGTTACGGGCGCAAATGGCCCCGGAACGTCCCGAAACGGGCGCTGCACGCCCCGAAAACCCACGAAAACCAAGTGAAATGTCTTCTACTGTGAGGCCGTGCTTATCTGGGGCTTAGCCACGACATCGGGCCGGGCGCCAAAAATCAGCTCGGAGCGTGTGCTATAGCCCACAAAAACGGACCGAAACAGCAGCTTTCACAAAAACCATGCGTTTCGGCCCCTCTCAACCGGGAGAAGCAGCCTGCGAGGTGTCCTACGGGTCGTAGGCTGCTGCCACGCCCAAGTCATATGAAAATCGCAGAGATAGGGGTGGATTTACACGGCTCGAAAACCGGCTAGTTACTGGCGCAAATGGCCTTGGAACGCCCCGAAACGGGCGCCGCACGCCCCGAAAACCCACTAAAACGACGTGAAATGTCTTTTACGGTGAGGCCATGCTTATCTGGGCCTTAGCCGCGACATCGGGCCGGGAGCCAAAAATCGGCCCAGAGCGTGTGCTATAGCCTACGAAAACGGACCGAAACAGCACCTTTCATAAAAACCATGCGTTTCGGCCCCTCTCGGCCGAGAGAAGCGGCCCGCGAGGTGTCCTACGGGTCGTAGGCTGCCGCCACGTCCAAGTCGTGTGAAAATCGCAGAGATAGGGTGGATTTACACGGCCCGAAAACCGGCTAGTTACAGGCGCAAATGGCCCTGGAACGCCCCGAAACAGGCGCCGCACGCCTCGAAAACCCACGAAAACCACGTCAAACGTCTTCTAGTCTGAGGCCGTGCTTATCTGGGGCTTAGCCGCGAAATCGGGCCCGGAGCGTGTGCTATAGCCCACGAAAACGGACCGAAACAGCAGCTTTCACAAAAACCATGCGTTTCGGCCCCTCTCGGTCGGGAGAAGCCGCCCTCGAGGTGTCCTAGGGGTCGTAGGCTGCTGCCACGTCCAAGTCGTGTGAAAATCGCAGAGATAGGGATGGATTTACACGTCCCGAAAACCGGCTAGTTACGGGCGCAAATGGCCCCGGAACGTCCCGAAACGGGCGCTGCACGCCCCGAAAACCCACGAAAACCAAGTGAAATGTCTTCTACTGTGAGGCCGTGCTTATCTGGGGCTTAGCCACGACATCGGGCCGGGCGCCAAAAATCAGCTCGGAGCGTGTGCTATAGCCCACAAAAACGGACCGAAACAGCAGCTTTCACAAAAACCATGCGTTTCGGCCCCTCTCAACCGGGAGAAGCAGCCTGCGAGGTGTCCTACGGGTCGTAGGCTGCTGCCACGCCCAAGTCATATGAAAATCGCAGAGATAGGGGTGGATTTACACGGCTCGAAAACCGGCTAGTTACTGGCGCAAATGGCCTTGGAACGCCCCGAAACGGGCGCCGCACGCCCCGAAAACCCACTAAAACCACGTGAAATGTCTTTTACGGTGAGGCCATGCTTATCTGGGCCTTAGCCGCGACATCGGGCCGGGAGCCAAAAATCGGCCCAGAGCGTGTGCTATAGCCTACGAAAACGGACCGAAACAGCACCTTTCATAAAAACCATGCGTTTCGGCCCCTCTCGGCCGAGAGAAGCGGCCCGCGAGGTGTCCTACGGGTCGTAGGCTGCCGCCACGTCCAAGTCGTGTGAAAATCGCAGAGATAGGGTGGATTTACACGGCCCGAAAACCGGCTAGTTACAGGCGCAAATGGCCCTGGAACGCCCCGAAACAGGCGCCGCACGCCCCGAAAACCCACGAAAACCACGTCAAATGTCTTCTAGTCTGAGGCCGTGCTTATCTGGGGCTTAGCCGCGAAATCGGGCCCGGAGCGTGTGCTATAGCCCACGAAAATGGACCGAAACAGCAGCTTTCACAAAAACCATGCGTTCGGCCCCTCTCGGTCGGGAGAAGCCGCCCTCGAGGTGTCCTAGGGGTCGTAGGCTGCTGCCACGTCCAAGTCGTGTGAAAATCGCAGAGATAGGGATGGATTTACACGTCCCCAAAAAATCGGCTAGTTACGGGCGCAAATGGCCCCGGAACGCCCCAAAATGGGAGCCGCACGCCCCGAAAACCCACGAAAACCACGTGAAATGTCTTCTACTTTAAGGTCGTGCTTATCTAGAGTTTAGCCTTGAAATCGGGTTGGGCGCCAAAAATAGGCCCGGAGCGTGTGCTATAGCCCACGAAAACGGACCGAAACAGCCGCTCTCACAAAAACCATGCGTTTCGGCCCCTCTCGGCCGGGAGAAGCGGCCCGCGAGGTGTCCTACGGGTCGTAGGTTGCTGCCACGTCCAAGTCGTGTGAAAATCGCAGAGATAGGGATGGATTTACACGTCCCGAAAACCGGCTAGTTACGGGCGCAAATGGCCCCGGAACGTCCCGAAACGGGCGCTGCACGCCCCGAAAACCCACGAAAACCAAGTGAAATGTCTTCTACTGTGAGGCCGTGCTTATCTGGGGCTTAGCCACGACATCGGGCCGGGCGCCAAAAATCAGCTCGGAGCGTGTGCTATAGCCCACAAAAACGGACCGAAACAGCAGCTTTCACAAAAACCATGCGTTTCGGCCCCTCTCAACCGGGAGAAGCAGCCTGCGAGGTGTCCTACGGGTCGTAGGCTGCTGCCACGCCCAAGTCATATGAAAATCGCAGAGATAGGGGTGGATTTACACGGCTCGAAAACCGGCTAGTTACTGGCGCAAATGGCCTTGGAACGCCCCGAAACGGGCGCCGCACGCCCCGAAAACCCACTAAAACGACGTGAAATGTCTTTTACGGTGAGGCCATGCTTATCTGGGCCTTAGCCGCGACATCGGGCCGGGAGCCAAAAATCGGCCCAGAGCGTGTGCTATAGCCTACGAAAACGGACCGAAACAGCACCTTTCATAAAAACCATGCGTTTCGGCCCCTCTCGGCCGAGAGAAGCGGCCCGCGAGGTGTCCTACGGGTCGTAGGCTGCCGCCACGTCCAAGTCGTGTGAAAATCGCAGAGATAGGGTGGATTTACACGGCCCGAAAACCGGCTAGTTACAGGCGCAAATGGCCCTGGAACGCCCCGAAACAGGCGCCGCACGCCTCGAAAACCCACGAAAACCACGTCAAACGTCTTCTAGTCTGAGGCCGTGCTTATCTGGGGCTTAGCCGCGAAATCGGGCCCGGAGCGTGTGCTATAGCCCACGAAAACGGACCGAAACAGCAGCTTTCACAAAAACCATGCGTTTCGGCCCCTCTCGGTCGGGAGAAGCCGCCCTCGAGGTGTCCTAGGGGTCGTAGGCTGCTGCCACGTCCAAGTCGTGTGAAAATCGCAGAGATAGGGATGGATTTACACGTCCCGAAAACCGGCTAGTTACGGGCGCAAATGGCCCCGGAACGTCCCGAAACGGGCGCTGCACGCCCCGAAAACCCACGAAAACCAAGTGAAATGTCTTCTACTGTGAGGCCGTGCTTATCTGGGGCTTAGCCACGACATCGGGCCGGGCGCCAAAAATCAGCTCGGAGCGTGTGCTATAGCCCACAAAAACGGACCGAAACAGCAGCTTTCACAAAAACCATGCGTTTCGGCCCCTCTCAACCGGGAGAAGCAGCCTGCGAGGTGTCCTACGGGTCGTAGGCTGCTGCCACGCCCAAGTCATATGAAAATCGCAGAGATAGGGGTGGATTTACACGGCTCGAAAACCGGCTAGTTACTGGCGCAAATGGCCTTGGAACGCCCCGAAACGGGCGCCGCACGCCCCGAAAACCCACTAAAACCACGTGAAATGTCTTTTACGGTGAGGCCATGCTTATCTGGGCCTTAGCCGCGACATCGGGCCGGGAGCCAAAAATCGGCCCAGAGCGTGTGCTATAGCCTACGAAAACGGACCGAAACAGCACCTTTCATAAAAACCATGCGTTTCGGCCCCTCTCGGCCGAGAGAAGCGGCCCGCGAGGTGTCCTACGGGTCGTAGGCTGCCGCCATGTCCAAGTCGTGTGAAAATCGCAGAGATAGGGTGGATTTACACGGCCCGAAAACCGGCTAGTTACAGGCGCAAATGGCCCTGGAACGCCCCGAAACAGGCGCCGCACGCCCCGAAAACCCACGAAAACCACGTCAAATGTCTTCTAGTCTGAGGCCGTGCTTATCTGGGGCTTAGCCGCGAAATCGGGCCCGGAGCGTGTGCTATAGCCCACGAAAATGGACCGAAACAGCAGCTTTCACAAAAACCATGCGTTCGGCCCCTCTCGGTCGGGAGAAGCCGCCCTCGAGGTGTCCTAGGGGTCGTAGGCTGCTGCCACGTCCAAGTCGTGTGAAAATCGCAGAGATAGGGATGGATTTACACGTCCCCAAAAAATCGGCTAGTTACGGGCGCAAATGGCCCCGGAACGCCCCAAAATGGGAGCCGCACGCCCCGAAAACCCACGAAAACCACGTGAAATGTCTTCTACTGTAAGGTCGTGCTTATCTAGAGTTTAGCCTTGAAATCGGGTTGGGCGCCAAAAATAGGCCCGGAGCGTGTGCTATAGCCCACGAAAACGGACCGAAACAGCCGCTCTCACAAAAACCATGCGTTTCGGCCCCTCTCGGCCGGGAGAAGCGGCCCGCGAGGTGTCCTACGGGTCGTAGGTTGCTGCCACGTCCAAGTCGTGTGAAAATCGCAGAGATAGGGATGGATTTACACGTCCCGAAAACCGGCTAGTTACGGGCGCAAATGGCCCCGGAACGTCCCGAAACGGGCGCTGCACGCCCCGAAAACCCACGAAAACCAAGTGAAATGTCTTCTACTGTGAGGCCGTGCTTATCTGGGGCTTAGCCACGACATCGGGCCGGGCGCCAAAAATCAGCCCGGAGCGTGTGCTATAGCCCACAAAAACGGACCGAAACAGCAGCTTTCACAAAAACCATGCGTTTCGGCCCCTCTCAACCGGGAGAAGCAGCCTGCGAGGTGTCCTACGGGTCGTAGGCTGCTGCCACGCCCAAGTCATATGAAAATCGCAGAGATAGGGGTGGATTTACACGGCTCGAAAACCGGCTAGTTACTGGCGCAAATGGCCTTGGAACGCCCCGAAACGGGCGCCGCACGCCCCGAAAACCCACTAAAACGACGTGAAATGTCTTTTACGGTGAGGCCATGCTTATCTGGGCCTTAGCCGCGACATCGGGCCGGGAGCCAAAAATCGGCCCAGAGCGTGTGCTATAGCCTACGAAAACGGACCGAAACAGCACCTTTCATAAAAACCATGCGTTTCGGCCCCTCTCGGCCGAGAGAAGCGGCCCGCGAGGTGTCCTACGGGTCGTAGGCTGCCGCCACGTCCAAGTCGTGTGAAAATCGCAGAGATAGGGTGGATTTACACGGCCCGAAAACCGGCTAGTTACAGGCGCAAATGGCCCAGGAACGCCTCGAAACAGGCGCCGCACGCCCCGAAAACCCACGAAAACCACGTCAAATGTCTTCTAGTCTGAGGCCGTGCTTATCTGGGGCTTAGCCGCGAAATCGGGCCCGGAGCGTGTGCTATAGCCCACGAAAACGGACCGAAACAGCAGCTTTCACAAAAACCATGCGTTTCGGCCCCTCTCGGTCGGGAGAAGCCGCCCTCGAGGTGTCCTAGGGGTCGTAGGCTGCTGCCACGTCCAAGTCGTGTGAAAATCGCAGAGATAGGGATGGATTTACACGTCCCGAAAACCGGCTAGTTACGGGCGCAAATGGCCCCGGAACGTCCCGAAACGGGCGCTGCACGCCCCGAAAACCCACGAAAACCAAGTGAAATGTCTTCTACTGTGAGGCCGTGCTTATCTGGGGCTTAGCCACGACATCGGGCCGGGCGCCAAAAATCAGCCCGGAGCGTGTGCTATAGCCCACAAAAACGGACCGAAACAGCAGCTTTCACAAAAACCATGCGTTTCGGCCCCTCTCAACCGGGAGAAGCAGCCTGCGAGGTGTCCTACGGGTCGTAGGCTGCTGCCACGCCCAAGTCATATGAAAATCGCAGAGATAGGGGTGGATTTACACGGCTCGAAAACCGGCTAGTTACTGGCGCAAATGGCCTTGGAACGCCCCGAAACGGGCGCCGCACGCCCCGAAAACCCACTAAAACCACGTGAAATGTCTTTTACGGTGAGGCCATGCTTATCTGGGCCTTAGCCGCGACATCGGGCCGGGAGCCAAAAATCGGCCCAGAGCGTGTGCTATAGCCTACGAAAACGGACCGAAACAGCACCTTTCATAAAAACCATGCGTTTCGGCCCCTCTCGGCCGAGAGAAGCGGCCCGCGAGGTGTCCTACGGGTCGTAGGCTGCCGCCACGTCCAAGTCGTGTGAAAATCGCAGAGATAGGGTGGATTTACACGGCCCGAAAACCGGCTAGTTACAGGCGCAAATGGCCCTGGAACGCCCCGAAACAGGCGCCGCACGCCCCGAAAACCCACGAAAACCACGTCAAATGTCTTCTAGTCTGAGGCCGTGCTTATCTGGGGCTTAGCCGCGAAATCGGGCCCGGAGCGTGTGCTATAGCCCACGAAAACGGACCGAAACAGCAGCTTTCACAAAAACCATGCGTTTCGGCCCCTCTCGGTCGGGAGAAGCCGCCCTCGAGGTGTCCTAGGGGTCGTAGGCTGCTGCCACGTCCAAGTCGTGTGAAAATCGCAGAGATAGGGATGGATTTACACGTCCCGAAAAAATCGGCTAGTTACGGGCGCAAATGGCCCCGGAACGCCCCAAAATGGGAGCCGCACGCCCCGAAAACCCACGAAAACCACGTGAAATGTCTTCTACTGTAAGGTCGTGCTTATCTAGAGTTTAGCCTTGAAATCGGGTTGGGCGCCAAAAATAGGCCCGGAGCGTGTGCTATAGCCCACGAAAACGGACCGAAACAGCCGCTCTCACAAAAACCATGCGTTTCGGCCCCTCTCGGCCGGGAGAAGTGGCCCGCGAGGTGTCCTACGGGTCGTAGGTTGCTGCCACGTCCAAGTCGTGTGAAAATCGCAGAGATAGGGATGGATTTACACGTCCCGAAAACCGGCTAGTTACGGGCGCAAATGGCCCCGGAACGTCCCGAAACGGGCGCTGCACGCCCCGAAAACCCACGAAAACCAAGTGAAATGTCTTCTACTGTGAGGCCGTGCTTATCTGGGGCTTAGCCACGACATCGGGCCGGGCGCCAAAAATCAGCCCGGAGCGTGTGCTATAGCCCACAAAAACGGACCGAAACAGCAGCTTTCACAAAAACCATGCGTTTCGGCCCCTCTCAACCGGGAGAAGCAGCCTGCGAGGTGTCCTACGGGTCGTAGGCTGCTGCCACGCCCAAGTCATATGAAAATCGCAGAGATAGGGGTGGATTTACACGGCTCGAAAACCGGCTAGTTACTGGCGCAAATGGCCTTGGAACGCCCCGAAACGGGCGCCGCACGCCCCGAAAACCCACTAAAACGACGTGAAATGTCTTTTACGGTGAGGCCATGCTTATCTGGGCCTTAGCCGCGACATCGGGCCGGGAGCCAAAAATCGGCCCAGAGCGTGTGCTATAGCCTACGAAAACGGACCGAAACAGCACCTTTCATAAAAACCATGCGTTTCGGCCCCTCTCGGCCGAGAGAAGCGGCCCGCGAGGTGTCCTACGGGTCGTAGGCTGCCGCCACGTCCAAGTCGTGTGAAAATCGCAGAGATAGGGTGGATTTACACGGCCCGAAAACCGGCTAGTTACAGGCGCAAATGGCCCTGGAACGCCCCGAAACAGGCGCCGCACGCCCCGAAAACCCACGAAAACCACGTCAAATGTCTTCTAGTCTGAGGCCGTGCTTATCTGGGGCTTAGCCGCGAAATCGGGCCCGGAGCGTGTGCTATAGCCCACGAAAACGGACCGAAACAGCAGCTTTCACAAAAACCATGCGTTTCGGCCCCTCTCGGTCGGGAGAAGCCGCCCTCGAGGTGTCCTAGGGGTCGTAGGCTGCTGCCACGTCCAAGTCGTGTGAAAATCGCAGAGATAGGGATGGATTTACACGTCCCGAAAACCGGCTAGTTACGGGCGCAAATGGCCCCGGAACGTCCCGAAACGGGCGCTGCACGCCCCGAAAACCCACGAAAACCAAGTGAAATGTCTTCTACTGTGAGGCCGTGCTTATCTGGGGCTTAGCCACGACATCGGGCCGGGCGCCAAAAATCAGCTCGGAGCGTGTGCTATAGCCCACAAAAACGGACCGAAACAGCAGCTTTCACAAAAACCATGCGTTTCGGCCCCTCTCAACCGGGAGAAGCAGCCTGCGAGGTGTCCTACGGGTCGTAGGCTGCTGCCACGCCCAAGTCATATGAAAATCGCAGAGATAGGGGTGGATTTACACGGCTCGAAAACCGGCTAGTTACTGGCGCAAATGGCCTTGGAACGCCCCGAAACGGGCGCCGCACGCCCCGAAAACCCACTAAAACGACGTGAAATGTCTTTTACGGTGAGGCCATGCTTATCTGGGCCTTAGCCGCGACATCGGGCCGGGAGCCAAAAATCGGCCCAGAGCGTGTGCTATAGCCTACGAAAACGGACCGAAACAGCACCTTTCATAAAAACCATGCGTTTCGGCCCCTCTCGGCCGAGAGAAGCGGCCCGCGAGGTGTCCTACGGGTCGTAGGCTGCCGCCACGTCCAAGTCGTGTGAAAATCGCAGAGATAGGGTGGATTTACACGGCCCGAAAACCGGCTAGTTACAGGCGCAAATGGCCCTGGAACGCCCCGAAACAGGCGCCGCACGCCCCGAAAACCCACGAAAACCACGTCAAATGTCTTCTAGTCTGAGGCCGTGCTTATCTGGGGCTTAGCCGCGAAATCGGGCCCGGAGCGTGTGCTATAGCCCACGAAAACGGACCGAAACAGCAGCTTTCACAAAAACCATGCGTTTCGGCCCCTCTCGGTCGGGAGAAGCCGCCCTCGAGATGTCCTAGGGGTCGTAGGCTGCTGCCACGTCCAAGTCGTGTGAAAATCGCAGAGATAGGGATGGATTTACACGTCCCGAAAACCGGCTAGTTACGGGCGCAAATGGCCCCGGAACGTCCCGAAACGGGCGCTGCACGCCCCGAAAACCCACGAAAACCAAGTGAAATGTCTTCTACTGTGAGGCCGTGCTTATCTGGGGCTTAGCCACGACATCGGGCCGGGCGCCAAAAATCAGCTCGGAGCGTGTGCTATAGCCCACAAAAACGGACCGAAACAGCAGCTTTCACAAAAACCATGCGTTTCGGCCCCTCTCAACCGGGAGAAGCAGCCTGCGAGGTGTCCTACGGGTCGTAGGCTGCTGCCACGCCCAAGTCATATGAAAATCGCAGAGATAGGGGTGGATTTACACGGCTCGAAAACCGGCTAGTTACTGGCGCAAATGGCCTTGGAACGCCCCGAAACGGGCGCCGCACGCCCCGAAAACCCACTAAAACGACGTGAAATGTCTTTTACGGTGAGGCCATGCTTATCTGGGCCTTAGCCGCGACATCGGGCCGGGAGCCAAAAATCGGCCCAGAGCGTGTGCTATAGCCTACGAAAACGGACCGAAACAGCACCTTTCATAAAAACCATGCGTTTCGGCCCCTCTCGGCCGAGAGAAGCGGCCCGCGAGGTGTCCTACGGGTCGTAGGCTGCCGCCACGTCCAAGTCGTGTGAAAATCGCAGAGATAGGGTGGATTTACACGGCCCGAAAACCGGCTAGTTACAGGCGCAAATGGCCCTGGAACGCCCCGAAACAGGCGCCGCACGCCCCGAAAACCCACGAAAACCACGTCAAATGTCTTCTAGTCTGAGGCCGTGCTTATCTGGGGCTTAGCCGCGAAATCGGGCCCGGAGCGTGTGCTATAGCCCACGAAAACGGACCGAAACAGCAGCTTTCACAAAAACCATGCGTTTCGGCCCCTCTCGGTCGGGAGAAGCCGCCCTCGAGGTGTCCTAGGGGTCGTAGGCTGCTGCCATGTCCAAGTCGTGTGAAAATCGCAGAGATAGGGATGGATTTACACGTCCCGAAAAAATCGGCTAGTTACGGGCGCAAATGGCCCCGGAACGCCCCAAAATGGGAGCCGCACGCCCCGAAAACCCACGAAAACCACGTGAAATGTCTTCTACTGTAAGGTCGTGCTTATCTAGAGTTTAGCCGCGAAATCGGGTTGGGCGCCAAAAATAGGCCCGGAGCGTGTGCTATAGCCCACGAAAACGGACCGAAACAGCAGCTCTCACAAAAACCATGCGTTTCGGCCCCTCTCGGCCGGGAGAAGCGGCCCGCGAGGTGTCCTACGGGTCATAGGTTGCTGCCACGTCCAAGTCGTGTGAAAATCGCAGAGATAGGGATGGATTTACACGTCTCGAAAACCGGCTAGTTACGGGCGCAAATGGCCCCGGAACGTCCCAAAACGTGCCATGCACGCCCCGAAAACCCACGAAAACCAAGTGAAATGTCTTCTACTGTGAGGCCGTGCTTATCTGGGGCTTAGCCACGACATCGGGCCGGGCGCCAAAAATCAGCCCGGAGCGTGTGCTATAGCCCACAAAAACGGACCGAAACAGCAGCTTTCACAAAAACCATGCGTTTCGGCCCCTGTCAACCGGGAGAAGCAGCCTGCGAGGTGTCCTACGGGTCGTAGGCTGCTGCCACGCCCAAGTCATATGAAAATCGCAGAGATAGGGGTGGATTTACACGGCTCGAAAACCGGCTAGTTACTGGCGCAAATGGCCTTGGAACGCCCCGAAACGGGCGCCGCACGCCCCGAAAACCCACTAAAACCACGTGAAATGTCTTTTACGGTGAGGCCATGCTTATCTGGGCCTTAGCCGCGACATCGGGCCGGGAGCCAAAAATCGGCCCAGAGCGTGTGCTATAGCCTACGAAAACGGACCGAAACAGCACCTTTCATAAAAACCATGCGTTTCGGCCCCTCTCGGCCGAGAGAAGCGGCCCGCGATGTGTCTTACGGGTCGTAAGCTGCCGCCACGTCCAAGTCGTGCGAAAATCGCAGAGATAGGGATGGATTTACACGGCCCGAAAACCGGCTAGTTACAGGCGCAAATGGCCCTGGAACGCCCCGAAACAGGCGCCGCACGCCCCGAAAACCCACGAAAACCACGTCAAATGTCTTCTAGTCTGAGGCCGTGCTTATCTGGGGCTTAGCCGCGAAATCGGGCCCGGAGCGTGTGCTATAGCCCACGAAAACGGACCGAAACAGCAGCTTTCACAAAAACCATGCGTTTCGGCCCCTCTCGGTCGGGAGAAGCCGCCCTCGAGGTGTCCTAGGGGTCGTAGGCTGCTGCCACGTCCAAGTCGTGTGAAAATCGCAGAGATAGGGATGGATTTACACGTCCCGAAAAAATCGGCTAGTTACGGGCGCAAATGGCCCCGGAACGCCCCAAAATGGGAGCCGCACGCCCCGAAAACCCACGAAAACCACGTGAAATGTCTTCTACTGTAAGGTCGTGCTTATCTAGAGTTTAGCCGTGAAAACGGGTTGGGCGCCAAAAATCGGCCCGGAGCGTCTGCTATAGCCCACGAAAACGGACCGAAACAGCCGCTCTCACAAAAACCATGCGTTTCGGCCCCTCTCGGCCGGGAGAAGCGGCCCGCGAGGTGTCCTACGGGTCGTAGGTTGCTGCCACGTCCAAGTCGTGTGAAAATCGCAGAGATAGGGATGGATTTACACGTCCCGAAAACCGGCTAGTTACGGGCGCAAATGGCCCCAGAACGTCCCGAAACGGGCGCTGCACGCCCCGAAAACCCACGAAAACCAAGTGAAATGTCTTCTACTGTGAGGCCGTGCTTATCTGGGGCTTAGCCACGACATCGGGCCGGGCGCCAAAAATCAGCCCGGAGCGTGTGCTATAGCCCACAAAAACGGACCGAAACAGCAGCTTTCACAAAAACCATGCGTTTCGGCCCCTCTCAACCGGGAGAAGCAGCCTGCGAGGTGTCCTACGGGTCGTAGGCTGCTGCCACGCCCAAGTCATATGAAAATCGCAGAGATAGGGGTGGATTTACACGGCTCGAAAACCGGCTAGTTACTGGCGCAAATGGCCTTGGAACGCCCCGAAACGGGCGCCGCACGCCCCGAAAACCCACTAAAACGACGTGAAATGTCTTTTACGGTGAGGCCATGCTTATCTGGGCCTTAGCCGCGACATCGGGCCGGGAGCCAAAAATCGGCCCAGAGCGTGCTATAGCCTACGAAAACGGACCGAAGCAGCACCTTTCATAAAAACCATGCGTTTCGGCCCCTCTCGGCCGAGAGAAGCGGCCCGCGAGGTGTCCTACGGGTCGTAGGCTGCCGCCACGTCCAAGTCGTGTGAAAATCGCAGAGATAGGGTGGATTTACACGGCCCGAAAACCGGCTAGTTACAGGCGCAAATGGCCCTGGAACGCCCCGAAACGGGCGCCGCACGCCCCGAAAACCCACGAAAACCACGTCAAATGTCTTCTAGTCTGAGGCCGTGCTTATCTGGGGCTTAGCCGCGAAATCGGGCCCGGAGCGTGTGCTATAGCCCACGAAAACGGACCGAAACAGCAGCTTTCACAAAAACCATGCGTTTCGGCCCTCTCGGCCGGGAGAAGCGGACCGTGAGGTGTCCTACAGGTCGTAGGCTGCTGTCACGTCCGAGCTTGTCACTTATGATGACAGGAGCGTCTTTATCGCCATGAAGGAAGGCATAGTGTAGGCCAGGAGGTAAGAGCTTGAGCTCAATTGGAGGTTGTGATGGTGTTTCGAAATTGGGTAGCTCAAGAGTTCGGGAGAAGAGTTCGAGCTTAATGATCGAGCAAGAATTCGGGGGAGAAGAGTTCGGACTCAATGATCGAGTATGAGAAGTGGAAGAGTTGCAAGATATCTCGAAGGAAAAGGAGATGTCACCTCAAGGGGGAGTTTGTACACATGAAGATCAAGTGATCAAGATGATCGATCTTCACACAATCTTGAGGTGATGAAGAAGAAGAAGCAATGCCGTCTCAAGGGGGAGTTGGCGCAAATGAAGATCAAGTATCAAGATGATCGATCTTCACACAATCTTGAGATTGGTGCATTTGTCAAGGGGGAGCGGAATTTCACAAAGTAAGTACGAAGGTAAACCCTTGAAACCATCGCTTGTCATAGCTCCTTGTGCTTTCTTTCACTTGTGATATGAGTTTTTGCTCTAACTTGTGACTTCTTTTGAGCTATGACTTGCCTAGACCTAATCAACAAGGTAACTATTCCTCTATTTTGTACTTGTTGTTTAGTGTCTTGATCGAGTTGCTTTTTTATCTTGGCTTTTGTCTTTTCATCTTTTATCCTCTCGATCATTTTTATCATGGTTGTCATCCATCACCAAAAAGGGAGAGATTGTAAGCTTCATGACCATTGGAGCTAGAGAAACCCCAAGGTATGAATGTTTTGGTGATAGGATGAGAACCAGGAATGTGACTAAGACTCTTTGTGAGATCTTATAGGTCACATAGAAAGAAAGCTCCGTCCGTTGGTGGTGAACGCCAACGCACCATGAACTTAATGAAAAGGATGACTGGTTGCCTTCATCGACACAAGAACGGACTTGATGGAGTCGCAGAGAAGATATGGATCAAGGCTAAGGACATGCTAGATCCAAGCGAGTGTGGCTTGGTTGGATGTTAGCTTGAGTCCATAGGAAAAACCGGACTATCAAGAGGGTTCGAGGTGATTCTCTTAGTGCACACTAGTTATAGAGATCATTGGATGCATGGTGAGTCTCTCAGGGGCTAGGGTGGCAGAAGAGGATTGAAGGAACCAAGAAGATCAAGTTTGGAAGAAGAAGATCAAGAAGAAGATCGAAGCTGCGAAGGCAGAAGAGACCGGACAGTACGGTCATGGAGCCGTACAATACGGTCTACAGTGGAAATCCAGACAGAAGAGCTGATGTTTCTGGAAATGGAGAAATGGAGACCGGACAAAGGACCGGACGGTACGGTCCTAGGGACCGGATGGTACGGTCTCTATTTGGAGATCCAGACAGAAAACCTGAAGTTTCTGGAAGTTGAAGAATGAAGACCGGACAATTGACCGGACAGTACGGTCAGGGACCGAACGGTACGGTCTTACAGGCGAAGAGCAACAGAGAAGGAGAAGTTTCTGTTGGCTGAAGAAGAAGTGGAGACCGGACAGTACGGTCTTCGACACCGTACAATACGGTCTACTTTGAGATGAGGAGCAGCACTCCCTGGACGCCGCTCTGGTGAAGACCGGACAGTACGGTCTAATGGAGACCGGACAGTACGGTCTATTGTACGGTCATCACGCAGACTGGGCACTTTTGGGCAACGGCTAGTTTGAGGTTGGTGGCCTATATATAGCCGGTTGTTTGCCTCTTTGAGGCGCTCTTGGACCCAGGAAAGAGGGGAGGTGCTGCCAAGAAGCCAAGAGGAAGAAGTGTGAAGCACTTGAGAAGGATTTGGAGTGATCCTAGTGCTTGAGAGAGTAACAAGTTGCATCCTTTGATCTCTAGGCTAGTGTGGGCTTGAGAGAGTCATCTAGAGCTGTTACTCTTGGTCTATGGCGAGGCCTAGACCGGTTAGGCGTTGGTGTTGAGCTGTCCAAGGAGATTGTGGAAGCCGACACAAGTTTGTACACGGTCTTGGAGCTTCCCGTGCGAAAGAAGCATCACTAGTGGAGCGCCCTTTGGCACGCATCAAGTGCGGAGCCTTACCTCCGGAAGAGTACCCGGGAGAGAGCCCGGCGGGATGTTGGCGATTTCTAGCATACCATTTTATATGCCAACTGCGCCTTATTTAGAGCATAAATGTCATCATTATAGGCCATTAACCCTTGATAATAGCACCATATTTGTATATATGTCGTTCTGGAGCTTTATTGCAGAAACAGATGAAAAGGACGACATTCTGGACATTGTGGCTGATCTGGACCTGAAGAGAAGAGAACCAGTAGAAAAGGCCCACTGTGCCGATCGGCACAGCCATGTGCCGACCGGCACATGGGACCCCAAGGCCACTGAAGCTGGCCCACCATTCAGTTTATTCTAGAAGGAAGTTATCCGAGCCAATCTTGGGAGATATCCGTCACGAAGAGATAAAAGATACTCAAAGATTTGAAAGAGCAATACAAGACTTGACCTCGAAGAAAACTGATTGGAAGGCCCACATGGAAGCTACCTAGGACTTCGGAACCGACTTAGGGAGGAAACCGAGCTGGACACGAGGTGTGCCGATCGGCACAACCCATGTGCCGATCGGCACAAGGACTCTTTTTCCGAGAATCCTTTCCTTCCTGATGTACAGCCCTATATAAACTTGTAAAAGCCCTAGGGTTTCGGGATCCGCCGCCAGAGGGACAACACAGCTAGTAAGTTTAGAGCCACCGGGGCTTTGCCCCGTTCTTCATGTTCTCTAGTTGTTGATCAAGAACCATTGGTGTTAAAGAGGTGATCCATCAAGGTAGGCCTACTAGATGGTGATGTATCTTGCACTATGTATTATTGAAGTATGGTTGAATATGTGGATGAATGGTTTCGATTATTGATTGCCTGGATTTTATGGTCTTTACATGCACTTGTTCCTACGCTTAGTGACGACTAAGTATTAGATGTTATCTTAATTGTGGTGGCATAAAGAGGTGAGAGGTTCAATCTCTCACTATCTCCATCGTGGTTAAGGTAGCATTGGGATCTTGTAATGCGCCATAATTGCACGTTGTCTCTGTACCCCCACAGCCGCTAATGCATACGCGATGATCCTTGAGATGATGTGTAGAGTAGGAAGAGGTCAGCGACTAAGGCGATTGGTCGTGACAGGGCTCGTCGGAAAGGGGCCTTGACCTACCGATCTTTGGTTATCAATAATTGAGTAATCCTGTTTATGATGCTATTTAATTAAGCTTCTTGGTTACGATCTCAACTAGCAGACTTGGCTAACTTACCCCATGATCTAATCTGTTCCTAGGCTTTTCGGACAACTCTTCGGACAACTTCACCTTGGTGCCGACCGGCACATCCCCTGTGCCGATCGGCACAACACCCTGTTTTCCTGAAACCCACGCTCACGCTCACTAGAAAGCTTGGCTAACTCTTTTACTGATGATTTTGCTTAATTCCCATAGGTCTCTGTGGTTCGATTAAACCTTGGAATACTCTTCTAGGGGAAAAAGACTACAACTGTACACCGTGCTCTTGCGGTATATAAGTGGGTGCGTAGATACGACCAACAAGCTGTCTTTTTCTGGCGCCGTTGCCGGGGACCTTTGTTCGAATTAGGCATTGTTTGAAGTTTGAGAAATTGGTCACTGTGCCGATCGGCACACCTGTGTGCCGACCGGCACGGAGCTTTCTTTCTTTGATTTCTCTGTCCTTTCCAGTATATATGTCCTGTTTTATTTAACAGACAGGTATGGACGGCGCTAAGTCAAATAAACCCTTTAATTACCTCGATGATCCAGAGATTCTCTTTCGCAAGCGTAAGGCGGAAAAGAAAAGCAAGTCAGTGGGAGACATAGAAGACAACCGCGAGCCACTCAGCCCGAAGGCACTGTTTGCAGCTTTGGAAGAAGACAAGGTAGAAGAAGTTCCTGAAGAAGAAGACATGGGAGACGCAACACCAATTGCTAATCGTCTCAAGCCTGCCTTGGACAATGTTACCAAGACTGAATTCACTGCATAAGCTAGACCCTTTCGGCTGGAGCGCTACATGTCTTTGGTTGGTCAGCAACCGTTCACAGGTTCTGAAGATCCTAATATGCATTTGCAACATTTTCATGAATCTGCGGTACCTTTCAATTGGAACATATGAATGACAATGAAGCCAAGGTGTGATTGTTCCCTCTATCTCTTATTGGGCGTCCTAAGCAGTGGTACCATGGGCTACCTACTGCGACCAAGATTAGTTGGGATCTACTTTCTGCAGAATTTTTTGGCAAAGTACTTCCCTCCAGGCAAGACTCAAGCTTTGAAGAACAAGATCCTTGGATTCACTCAACTTGCTGATGAGAGCGTAGGAGAAGCATGGAATCGATTCAATGAGTACAAGGATGCTTGTCCGCACAATGGTCTTGCTGAATGGGAGCTAGTGGAGAGGTTCTACACGGGTTTGAATCTTTTGTCCCGACAACACTTAGATGCTTCGGCTGGAGGATCGTTTTTGGACAAGACACCCGCTCAAGCCACGGCTTTGATCAAGAAGATAGAGTAAAATCAATCATGGGTTGGTGAGAGAGAAAGTAGAAGCCTTCAACCTTCCACGGGAAAGATGAAGAGTGTGGTGGAAAGAGCTTATGATGAATTGCTTATGGACAAGCTTGACACCATACAAAGGAGATTGGACAAGATTGATCATATTCCCAAGGAAGAGACCGTCAAGCTAGCGGAAGCCCGTTCCACATGTGAAGAATGTGGAGAACTTGGTCATGTGAGCAAGGATTGCCCCGAAGATGTGAAAATGCTCAATTATGTCAAGAGTTGATGAAGACACGACGACGGTGTCCGTAAATTTGTCCCAATCTTTCACGGTACTATGACAGCAAAAATAGATCTTCTCTGAATTATTCAACTGAGATAACAATTATTCAGAAATATCAATTGTTTGTCTCGGCCAGGAATCAGGGAGAGCGAGACTACAATTTTCGCAATAATAATACAATATATGTATCCTTTGGCCAGATCAACTTGATAAGCAGAAAGTAGAAGTAGCGGCCAACAGTTGTCTCTACGATCAATCAAGCAGCAGAATAGAAGATCTCACGGCCAACTAATATATAGGAGTATGATTAAAATAATCAATGGCATGCAAATGATCTCTCGCTAATACTGAATCAGTCAACCAGCTGTGTAATAACCAAGTGAATGAGACCGAAATCTGATAATTTCTTTGAATAATAGAACACGAGCAGTAGCAAGATTGATAGAGGGATTGACTTATTCAGAAAATAATACAAACTGTTTCTTCCACCCGTATACAGAGTACACGATCAGAAGAGGAGGACCCACTGCAGGAATCCAAGATGCGCACCCAGGTAGACTCCTGATCACGCCCTTCGCTCAATCTTCAAGATCGATAATTGCCGGCGCCACGCAGAGACGATGGCGGCGCCACCGTGAGTTCTGGAGGAGAAACTCTCGACAATAAACTCACGATAATCAAAACCCAATCCCGGATACAAGGGCTGCGCCCTGTTTTAAGATGCGCGCAGGCACCCTGGGAACTGGGCCAGACATGGACTCGACCAGAACAACTAACTGACTCCAACCTATTTTGACTCAGACCCAAATACAACTCACGCATAAGCATAAATATTATAATATTCCGGCACCTTGCCTAATACGAGTGCTTAGCCAATGTCATTAGCTATCCTTCTCGGACTAGCCATGCAACCTGACGTCTCCTCCTTGAGCTCAATATGCATGGTACCAATACTAATATATTTTCTTGGCTGCTTCTTCTCTTCTTTCTCAAGCAATGTTGCACCACTAATAATTATCTTTGATGACATGCCAGCAACAGTGAATATTGCCTCATTTGCATTATATTTCTCACTAAAAGGAATAGCACCAAACTGAAGAACATTTTGATAGAGAGAATTACCATCTTCAATAGTTGAATCATTGCAAGTATTTTGATAGAGAGAATTACCATCTTCAATAGTTGAATCATTGCAAGTATTTTCAGAGTTTCTAGTAGAATTAATTTGATGAGCCATGGACTCATCATTCTCTCCTCCTTGAAACAAAGCCGTCCTCGGCTTTGGCATACTATCAAGCATATTGCCCTTGCATAAATTAGAACCCATAAAAACTTGCACAACACCAGCAACCTTGTTTTCCTTCTCCTTGCAATGACTGTCCTGAAGTGCACCAAATTGGAGAACTGAATTTTCATGAGAAGTAACAGCTACAGTGTTTGAGTCATTGCTACAATTTCCACTAGGCATAATTGGAGATAACGTTGTTGCATCTTTACAAACATCAGGTGCTGATTTATCAATTCTCAAATCATCACTAGGCCCATCATTCTCCCCTCCTTGAAGCAAAGCCGTCCTCGGCTTTGGGGTAATTTCAGAAATAAATTTCTTCTTTTTCACACTAGCAAACACCTCAGCCTTGATAGCACACCCCGACATCGGTTTTAGCACATGAGACACTCCCTTATACACAAACGAATAATTGTTGGAGCGACCTCCATGTGTGGCATCACGATCAAATTGCCATGGCCTCCCAAGCAACAAATGACACGCACTTATCGGTGCGACATCACAATCCACCGAGTCAACATAATCTCCCACTGAAAATTTCACTCGTGCTTTGTGAGTAATTTTCAGTGTACCACTTGCATTCATCCATTGCACATAACGAGGTGTAGGGAGCCTCCATGTAGACAAAGATAGTGCAGCCACTAAATCTGAACTAATAGCATTAGTGAAACTTCCGCCATCAATAATCAATTTACATACCTTGTTGCTAATCTTGCACCCTGACTGAAAAATACTTGAACGTTGTCCTTTCTCATGAACAGAAGTACCATCACCATGTACTTCCTTTGCCATCATAGACAACCCATCTGCTACATCATCAACAATATTAAGCGATGGCTTCAGAGGAGAATCAAAAGAAGAATCCATAACCTTTTCTTCGATGCAGCATGCTGATTGGAAATTATTGCATCGCTGCCCTTTCACATCAGTGATTGTTCGTTGTTCTTCATGAGATATCAGAGATAAGCCACTTGTCATATCAACATCAAGCATTGGTCGTATAGAAGAATCAATAGGAGAGTCCACAGCTGGTGTTGGAGTTGTAGTTAATGGTTCTACAAGCTCATCACAAGAACACTCACACACTTGTTGTTCTACTGTAGAAGAAAAATCAGTAACACTAGCTTTCACTTGTACACACCTTTCTGACAATAAATTAGAGGCACCTCTCAGGGCTTCTTGAATTTTCAAGCATTCTGCAATAATAGAATCACTCCAAGACGAACGTTGATTCAGTTTGGTGCCAAAAGAAGTTTTGCCACGCACAACTACTTTTTTGTTTGACTCAGGTGGAGGAGCAAATCGTCGTCGTAATACTTCCTTCGTCTCGTACCAAGAACTGCAATAATCATCACCATGTTCCAACTGCAACCTCCCAAACCATAATGACAATGTGTTGTGCAACAATGTGATCAATTAGAGGGCTGCAATAACACTAATCCTATCACAGCCAGTTCTTCTAGTTTTGCTGTCAAGATACAGGTTATCTTTAAAGAAGGGGAGCCTTGGTGGGTGTTACAAACAACATCTTCTACAACTACGGTCAAACCGAGGACGGTTTGCTTTCAAGAAGGGGAGGATGATGAGGACATCACTCTATCGGATACAACCAAAGCTCCTCCGCTGTATATGCATGGTCCAATCACTAGAAATTATGCACGAGAATTTAATTTACGGGTGAGCTCGTTTCTAATGCTTTGTTTGCATGGTTTCAAGAACAAAATGTTACCTAATGATTTAATTATTGTTAGGAACCATGGTGATGATGACGAGATAGCTAGAGAGGACCTTGGAGGCGTGGGAGGGTCAGCAAGGGCGTCCATGTCAAGTTCGAGGCCCAATCCAAGTCGACTTCGAGTCCGTTTCGGAGTCCAGGAGCAGTCTACACTAAAACGGTGGCCCAGGTCGCATACGGGCTCGGTTTTGGACGTTCTTTGTATGTACGGAAAGATAATTTGATCACCTTTCCAATGGCACCGGTCTCATGTCAAAATTCGTCCGGAGTCGTCGGGAATTGTCGAAACAAGTTGACGTCCAGAATCTGTCTCGGTGCTGCGCCACCGTAATTTGGCCTTTGGGCTTTGTTTCATGTTGGAGCCCATTAGGGACGCATCCAGGGGTGTTGCACGCCCCTAAACCCTATATCATCAGTAGCCGCCGCCCAAGTTAGGGTTGGGTTTTGCTTAGATTATTCTGTCAAGAACAGTTTCGCCGTTCATCGGTTTGTGAGACCCCAACTCGTGAGCTTAATTCAGTTTTCAGCAATTTTGGTTGCAATCTACTGTGTTCTTGCTTGTGTTCTTCGATTCGCAGGCAAGGATAAGCCTTCTTGGCGAGGTCGACCGTGCACCGCCGGTAGATAACCTGAGGAGACGTGGTGCTGCGATTGCGGGGTTTAGAACGTGTTGTTCTGAAGCCGAATCGACGTGTGTCAAGTCTCCACCAAATCGAGAGTTATCAGAACCTTTCGGAAGATCGGGAACCCTAGTTCACATCAAGAGTCAAGGATGGAAGACTCCATATCAGCAACAAAGGAGTAGCTTCACCCGTCATCGTCTATGCAAAATGCCATCCCTCTTCGTATTCAATGCCAAGAGTTCTTTCAAGCTCAAGAGAAGGTCAACAAGGACACTCAAGCCAAATTCAAGGAAATTGATCGTGTGCTTGAGACAATCAATGACAAGGTCATCGAAGTGGGGAGTTCTAATCAGCAAATCCTCCAATTCATGAAGATGATAGAGAAACAAATGGCCCAATTAGCGGAGTCGGTAAAAAGCGAGAAAGGAGCTCTTCCTGGTAATACCCGCTCTGCAGAACAGCTGAAATCCATCGAGACGAGGTCTGGGAAGCAAACTGAAGATCTGAAGTTTGCAGCTGGAGCAAGACGACCACGTGCCGACCGGCACGATGCTGGTGCCGATCGGCACGCTACAGTTGAAGGTGCCGACCAGCACGGAGATGGTGCCGATCGGCACACAGAAGAAATTGACCTCTCGGGTCTGAAAAAGGGAACTGAGAACAAGGAACATGGTCCTGCTACCTTTCTGGATACGCAGCTGTTGACCAAGACAGAAAGGATTCGACATCATGATGAGCAGTTCTCCAGGTTTGTCGATATTATGAAGAAGTTATATATCAATGTCCCGTTCCTTGATGCTCTTCAAGTGCCTACCTATGCTAAGTACATAAAGGATATTATGCAAAGCAAGAAGTCCTTAGCATCGGAAGAAGTAGTGAAGATGACAAGAGAGTGCACTGCAGCTATTAATGACATTACACCAGAAAAGAAGCCCGACCCCGGATCTCCTAGTATTCGGTGTTTGATTGGAGCTCAAATCTTTGAAGGGGCTTTATGCGATCTTGGAGCAAGTGTAAGTGTCATGCCTCGCTATGTCTTTGCAAGTTTGAATTTGCCAGAGTTGGAGCCTACGGCCATGTGTTTGGAGTTGGCCGATCAATCGGTTCGCTATCCCGATGGAATTGCTGAAGATGTGCCTGTCCAAATTGGTGATCATATAGTTCCTGTGGATTTCATTGTGCTTGATATGGATAGAAGGACAAAGACTTCATTGATTTTGGGCCGGCCATTCTTGAGGACAGCGAAGGCGAACATTGATGTGGGGAGTGGAAAGATAAGTTTCGACATAAGTGGAGCCTCCTACACATTTAATTTTCGCCCCAAGGGAGCAGAAGGCCGTACCGTATCCAAATGGGTTGAGAAATATAAGTCTCCGCACCATAAAGCAATCGAGGGTAATTGGAGGAAGGATATGTCCTATCATTGAAGGAGAAGAGACATGAGAACCTTGTAGTGTCGCAACTTTTTCCCATAAAGCGACGCTAAGGAAGTGATTTATGCGGGGAGGTCAAGCTCTACGACCTTTTTAAAACTAAGAGCGCTTTTTGGGAGGCAACCCAAAATTCGAGAGCGAGTCATAGGGTGAGTCTTTGTGTGATAGTGCTTTCGGGAGGGCAACCCGTGAATTAGAACTTTAGTGCTAACCGGGAGGGCAACCCGGCCTTGAAATTGTTTGCTTGTAATCCACAATAATGCTCCCGGAATAAAATTTGTTAGTCCAAGTGTTTGTTTTAACTTTTGTGTGAACACCTGTGCTGTCTGTTTACTTTCTGCAGTTTTTGTTTTTGCATTTTGCTTGTTTGCTAACAGCGCAGGAAGAAAAGAAACAAAAAGAGGAAATTCTGAAAGGTGCCGACCGGCACAAACCGTGCCGATCGGCACAGGGGCAAGCACGTCAGATCATGCTCTGTAAGTTACCCCGAACTGGAGATGAAAATTAATATGGGGTAAAGTGGAGAAAATATGCGGAATATTTGATGAAGGAAAATTTGGGAAGGTAAGTACAACAATTGTTCCGAGAATATTTCTGTGCTTTTGGTATTTTTCTGTGTCGCAGGAATATGCTGGATGATCCTTGCGAAAGAAGGAGGCACTGGCGGAAATTTGGCACAGTTGCCGGCCGGCACGCCTCAGTGCCGATCGGCACAGCATGGACACGCCACCTCCAAGAATCTCGACGCTACAGGAAGTCTGACATCCGCAAGAAAATTTGAAATTTTGGCGACACAAAGCAACGAAGTTTGAATCGGGCGCGGACTACACAGTGCCGACCGGCACGCCGCTGTGCCGACCGGCACACTGACCAAGAATTCGAATCGGATCATCAAAGTCTGCGCACATTGGAAGGAGGAAAGATCACTGACACCCATGCAGCTGCCGAGCACAGGGGAGACACCGAGCACCCAGCCTCGGGATGGAGCAAAGGAGCCGACCGGCACGGCACCCGTGCCGATCGGCACCTCCCGAAAAATTCAAATTTCGAACGTGCTCCCCTGTCTCCCGACATGCGACACTGTATCAAGCATGGGGAAGAGGAAAAGAAGTTGCTGAAGCCAAGGTACGTGCGAATCTGTGCAAATTTGAATCGTGCCGACCGGCACGGTCTCCGTGCCAATCGGCACACCATGGGAAAGCTAATCTTTTGCAGGTGCGCCCCTGTTCCCCGACATCCGACACTGTACAAGTCATAGGGAAGAGGAAAAGAAGGCGTGGCAGCCGAGGTATGACGGAATCCGCGAAATTTTGAACCGTGCCGATCGGCACGGCACTGTGCCGACCAGCGCGCGCAGGGAATTTGAACTGGCGCGGGTTCCTTCCCTTGGACGCCATGGAGAGCTATAAGAGGGGGCACTACCTCCTCCATTTTCGCCACAACTCCCTGGTAACTCTCTCCACTCCTCCACTTCCTCCATTTGAGCGATTCGTTTCCATTCTTTCGCAGGAAATGAAGGGGTTTAGTTCCACGCTCAAGAGCGCCGGCAAGAAGATTCGCCGGGGGTTCAGCTCCGGCGGGTCGCACCACTCCGGTGGATCACACCACACCGGTGGATCACACCACTCCGGTGGGTCGCATCAAGCCAGCGACAACAACTCCGGCAGCGACTCCAGCTCCTTCACCTCGGCGCGAAGGGCAAGTTCGGCGGGCTATGATAGCCCCGAGCTCTCCGTCGAGATGACACCGCCACGAGGGCGGGATGACTTCTTCATCGGCCACCGCGACATCGGCATCCCTCGAGGACCGAGGCCGCGCACGAGGAGCGCGACCACCGCCGCCCGCCGCCGCCGCCGCGCGGCGGGCGGACCGTCAATGGAGGCCGAGCCGAGCGAGCCGGCATATACCGCGCGCGGTTCGGGAGGGGTTTGTCAGACCCCATTCCTGGAATCTGCTGTGCGTCCTGTATCAGTCTCTGGATCAGTAGCTGATACGCACAAGAACACAGATATGATAATCAAAAGCATACTTCGAATAGGTAAATAAGTATAGTACCTGATATAAAACCCTTAGTGGCGGCTCGACAAGGATTCAAAACCATCCAAGTCCATCCGACCGACTAAGGCGAAGCAGACAGCGGAAACTATGGCCCAGAGCCACAAGCAGACTTGAGGAGCAGAACCGAAAACCAAAACATTATCGTCTTTTACGAAGCCTTCTTCCACCTAAACCAACAATTCGCAAACGCGTGAGTACATAATGTACTCAACAAGCCCTAACACAAGGGTAAAAGTATGCAGGGATATAACCAAGGTTTAGGCTAGGGTTCATCATATTGGCGAAAAGCCAACTTTGTGAAAGGGTTGCTTGAAAAGCAAAACAGTTCGCAATCTACAGTCAGGATTATTATTACTGGTATTTAGTGGGGTTGTTTGGCCCTGGGGGAGATGCAATCCATCCCGCCAGTTCCCACTTTTAATGCTGGCCGACAACCAGCGCACGGCTCCACACCGGTGTATTCCAAAAACACGCCAAGGATAAACTCACACCGTTATACTAATCTTGTGTGGCCAAAGCTTTCGCGTCGTCCATTGCCGTGGAACACGGCTATCCGGATAGATTCTGAACTCTGCAGAGGTTGTACACGATTCCCCACAAGGTACACCAGTCCTCCCCGATATCGCGGCTTGGACTGACATACTGAGGTCCCGTACCTACTTGGTGTCATCACGGCACCACCCACGGAAAATCTGCGACCAGGGGCTTCAATCATCATATAATCAAGGCCTGAAATATCACCCTATGTCGGATCCGTGTCCCACTTTCGGCGAATCTTCTCCTGGCTTCCATGTGCAACTCTGCCTCCCGGTGGGTACCGTGGGAACACTATAGTAGGTTGTGGTTCCAAATCTTTCCCATACAAGACTTGTGGCTGTACGAAGGGTGCTAGGCCAGGCGGCACAGGAACCGGTCCTTATACGACCGAAGCAGGCATCTTCACTAGCTATCCTCATGACCCTACTAGAGGACTCGCATCCCTAGAGATAGCCCTCCCCACTGAGTACTACCTCGCCTGCTCCCGCCAAGTAACATCCCCACTAGGAGTTTCACAAGTTGTCACTAGTCCCACCCACAATTCATATTCACCACACACACCACCAAGTACTCACACCATTTAACACAAAAAGATATGTATAGCAAGATTAAATTAAGTACCCAGTGTGAGTCCTAAGCAGCATATCAATCCAACAAATCATTAAAGAATTAATGATGTTGGTTCCTAGGTTTAACAATAGAATCAGGATAAACAATATCAAGGCATGGCCATCAACAAGTACTTGGAACATACTAAGCATTTAAATCACATTTAAAAGGCATGCATACTTTATTTGAAATCAAGCTCTAAGTAGGATCATTTGTAATCATAGGATCAACATGATCAAAGGGAGTTAGGGCTTGCCTTTACTAAAGTCTTCTTCTTCAAGTCCTCGTATTCCGGGTATTCAGATCTTTCCTCAAAGCTTGGATCTTCTGAGTCTTTCTTGAAGCTTGTATTCGTCTGGCTCTTCCGTGTAGTAGCTCGCGTGGTCTAGCGCATAAAAACACTACGAATCAACAAACTACCGCGAAAGAAATAAAGATCGGAAAGAACCAACAAGATCCAATTAACTTCAAAAAGAATCGATAAAACTCCAAGAGATATGGCTATGTTTATGCAATGCATACTTATTTTATGAAAGGTTATCTTTTACAAGCTATATACATGGCCTTGTAAGGGCCATATTCACCTAGACAAACTATTAAATATTTAGTTTCTCTTAAAAGAAACGGGGATGCAAGGTTTTGCATGAAACTTTAGGGTGAGGATGATGAGATGCACATGCTTTAATGACGGTGATTGCGTGCATATCTAATATGTATGGGTTGTTTAGGGATGTATGAGCAAATGCATGGTATGGATGCACGATTGCAATTAAAAGAGCAATGAACAATAACTCCAATAAACTCCAATAAAGGATTGCACATAAAAGAGGATGATAAACCGATAAGATTTGATAAGAATCGACGATAACATCGAAATTGATGATGTTGAGCGATGATCGAACTAGATTAGGGTTGAAATTGGATTACGATAAAAGATGGTCACTAGGGTTTGTAGAGAATGACACAAAAGATTTGCTAGGTTTAATGCTAGCAACGAGCAGTTAAAGGTGTGATGTAAGATTGGGAACGGGGGTGTGTTGCGACGAGAAAGGTGTTTAGGTTTTAGGGTGAAACGATACGGCATGATTGATTAGATTCGATGCTAAAAGGTGAATGAGTATTGGAGACATGCGATATCGACATCGCATGATCTGCCGAGATGTGATCTTAGGGTATTGACGGCTCGTCGATTTATTTCAGAGCTCCGAGAGTAGTACCAAAGGGTACTACGCGTTTCTACGAACGCGTGAGCGCAAGAATCGCTCAAAACGGAGTTAGGGTTGAGAAATTACGGAGATTTGAAGATCTGGGGGCTTATTTGTAAGAATAGAAAGGTTCCAAGGGCTTATTTATAATACAGAAAGAAATTAGGGACCTATCTGTAATTGTAGAAAAGTTTAAGGACCTTGGTGTAAGAAGATAGGGGCTGAAAGGTAAATACCGAAAAGTATAAGGGTGTTTCTGTAAAAAGACAGGATCTAAACAGAATTAAATAAAAGATCAGGGGCTTATCTGTAAAAGTTACAGAGCCCTCGGGGATTTCTGGAATTTCTGGATTTATTTTGTTAAGGGAAAAGAATCGTGAGCCAAGTCCACCGTGAACCAAGTGGGATATGGATCATTGGTCCACGTGAACTGGGTTAACGGAGAAAAAGATAGAGGGGCTGTTGACTGGGCTGAGGAGACCGGGTCGTGTGGGCCCCGCTTGCCGACGTGGCCTGCTACGTCGGACGGCGGCGCGACCGGGTCAAAGCGGCTGAGGAGAAGGGGCGCGCGGCGGCGCGTCGCCGGAAACATCGCCGGCGGCGACTAGGAGGGCGGAACGACGACGAGGACAGCCCGCGGGGATAGAGCTCGCGACGGCGGAGCTACGGCAGGGTGATGTCGTCGACGGATAGCAGTGGAGCGGCGGCGAAAGCTCGCCGGAGTTGGGCGGCGCGGCGGTGGTGCGACGCGGAAGGGCGAGGGAGCGCGATTTCTTCAAGTACGTGCTCACGCGTGGGTGCGGCGACGTGCGGGAAGGTGTTTGGTGGGCTCGGCCGGCACGGGGACTCGCCCACGGCGGCCGGCGACGAGATTGGGCATGACGGCCATGGCGGTGCTCATCGCGGAGGTGCGCGCGTGAGGAAAATACGAAGAAGGAAGGCCGCGGGGAAGGGAGAGGGACACGGGGATTCTTACCCTGGGCTCGACAGTGGTGGAGGGCGACCGGAGGTGGCCGGCGTCGAGCTCGCGCGGCGGCGGACTGCGGTGCCGCTAGGGTTTGGTGCTCCGGTGCTCACTGAGCTGCGCGGAGGGGCGCGGGCGAGGCAGAGTGACACGGCGAATCTGCCAGGTTAGAGGAAAGGGATGGAAGAGGCTCGCCGGTGGTGGATTCCACGGCGGCAGGATATGAGGAGGAAAGGGGAAAAAATGGAAATTGATGCTCGGTGGCGTGCGAGGAGGGAAGAAGTGAGCTCAGAGAGGGAGAGGAGATGCGTGCGCATCCTTTTGTAGTAGAGGATGAGAGAGAGGGAAACCAAGAGCGCGCGCGCGACGGGTGTCACGGCGGCGGCGGCGACCTTATCCGATGGAGTCGAACATTTCGGCGCCAAGCAGTGAATGAGAAGGGCAAGAGGGAATGGACGACTGTGCGAGGGCTCCGCGTGGCGCGTCCGGGGTGCGGCTCGAAGAGGGGGAGTGCACCGGGGCAGCGTCGGCGACGGCGCGTCGGGAGGTGCGCCGGCGGCGACGCGTCGCGCGGAGGACGAAGCCGTCCGCGAGACGACGTCTTCGCGGGCCGGGCGAGCTGGGCCGAC
The DNA here is from genome assembly GCA_012490785.1 of Eragrostis nindensis. Classification (NCBI taxonomy): domain Eukaryota; kingdom Viridiplantae; phylum Streptophyta; class Magnoliopsida; order Poales; family Poaceae; genus Eragrostis; species Eragrostis nindensis. Next base: position 92,644 of record JAAXCT010001186.1, on the reverse strand, counting down.
GCGGCTGGGCCGCGGTGGGCTGCGAGGAAAGGGAAAGAAAGAAGAAGAGACTGGGCCGGCGGGGAGGAAAAAGGGAATGGCAGCCCGGGAAGAAAGAAAACGTTTAAACATTTCCTGGGGTTTGAAATGCTTCCAAATTTGAATGGATTTCAAATTTGGGAAGGGAATAGAATCCAACAAACATATAAACAAAGGCAATAAAACCCAAACATGCATATGATGAGTTTTGGTGCAGGTTTAAAATCAAATTTTTGAAATTTAACTTGAGGTTTAACCTGTTTTAATTATATTTGTTGGAATTGAAGAGTTCAAATTTTAAGTGAATTTTTAAATGGGAACAAACACTTGAGCACGTGTCTTTATATTTCAAAAATTCCATATTCAAACTAGGTTTGAATTATATTAGTGAATTTTATTTCAAAATATTCGTGGTAAGGTAAGGACGAGTCAAAAATTCAAATTTTCACTGATTTTTATTCTTTTTGACTTGGTTTGAAAACTAGGGTGTTACAGCTCTACCCCACTTAAAAGGAATCTCGTCCTCGAGATTCGGAAGAACTTCCGGGTGATGTAGAACTTCTCTTGGGTCTTCTTGCTTGATGGTGGTAGCATCCAAAAATTTCGTCGGAGACTTCTTGACGTCGCAACCTTTGACAGCAGATTCTCTTTATTGTAGATGTACTTGAAACTGTGAAAAGACGTGGCACAGCTTTTTTTTTTTTTTTTTTTTTTTTTTTTTTGCTTCTGAGGGTCTTCGGTGTTGATTGCTTTAGCAGGGGATAGCAAGCCTGAGATTCTGGCTTCAAGGCTGTTGACTTAGCCGACAGAAAATCCTACCCCACTTAAAAGAATTTTCCCTTAAGTATTCTGCTTGATGTTGGGTAGTCATTCCGGTTCCGAGTGACAAGGTCGTTAGCTTATTCGTAACCTTTCTTTTCGGAGGGACCGTTGGTTCTGAAACTTTCAGAATCCATGGTATGGTACGTTGGTCAGCTTCTTTGGTTTCTCAAGTGGCATGAACCATTATTTCTCTTTCTGATATACTGACGCTTTCTCGGTTTTATAACATTCCGAAGATTTCCGTAATCAGTAACCATTCCGAAGCATTATACTTAGTCCATCGTAGGAAAGGTTTTCCATTTTTGTTACCGTGGGGGTTGGGCACCTATCCCACTTAAGATCCTTAACCTCAGATTACTTTTTTTTAACATGCAATACTTAAACAACCTTTTGAGTGCATGACCTACTTTTCGTGAGACTTTATTATTGCAGAGACGTAGCCAGCAGACAACTTACCAAAAACTGTAACCTTGGCTTTTTCCGATATTGCTGTTACCGACACGACGCTTTTCCAAGGGTCGGATTGGTCTGCTTAGGTGGAATAGATATCTGGGATCCTTTAAATCTTGTACCAGATGTTCGTGTCTTGATACCTTCTTTAGAGTTATCTGGATCTGACCGTCCAGAGATGGCTCAACACACGAGGTATTTGACTGATCTGGCTTCGCGAAGTGAGATTTAACTGCTTGAATTTGACAACAGTTCAGATTTGCGTCTTTCACATCTCGCTAAGGTTGCGATGCTTTCTTGCGATCCAGTGCATTTACCATTACAACGGCCTTTCTATGGGATTGAGACTTTTCTTGTCGTTCCATTAGTGGCCTTTTCCAAATGCTTTGTCTTGATCTATCCAGATCAGGACTATGAAATCTTACAATCCATCACTATTCCTCATACTGTTGCTCTCAACTCGTAGAATTCTGTCGACTCTTGTCATTGCAGGTTCATGGTACCTTGTTTCCAATACCACGTAACTCTGTCCAAGGTCTGTAGTTGCCATCCGTAAGCTGCGTACTGATTCCCAAAGCTTCTGACTTCTTTAGCGCACGCTTACGCTGTGTACTCATACTAGCCATAACGAGTGATAAAAAGTTATCTTTAGCATGTCTCCATCTTGGATCTTCAGCTGGTAGTACTCGGATCTTTAAGTCAATTTCGGAGACAAACTTGGATCTCCTTACTGGTCAACAAATCTTCGATCCTGGGCAGTGACTACTTGCTCTTGATGGTGACCTCATCGAGTGAATTGTAGTTGAGACCCGTTCCGAAGCTGCCATCTTTCTTTCTGACAAACGGAACAGGAAATCCCGAGGAGGAGAGTTTGGTCTGATGAGACGTTTCTCCTGTAACTCTGCTAGCAGATCCTTTAGTTCTACTGGTCCATTGGCTGCAATCCGATAGGGTCTCTTGGCTATCGGGGATTTGCTTCAGGAACGAGCTTAGTGGTGAACTCTCTGCCTTGGGCAGTTGTTATTCCTGGTGATTTATCGGGAGACACATGGGTATCCACAGACTACTGGTACTTCTTTCAAGGGTTTGTCTTCCATGCTGCTTGCCATGTTTGTAGCCTTCGATCCTTTTGATTTACATTCTACTTTAATTCCATTTCATGGTTCACGAGAGAAACTTTCCCGGTGTCACAGGCGTTATCGCCCCGGTGCACCACTTGTTTTCTCGAGGAACACTCAAGCATTGCTTGACTGCTTTCCATCATATCATGAGATATGTTCTTTTCGTCGCTAAAGGTTTTTAGCGAGAAAACTGATTTTAGGGCAACCATTAGGAAATGTCGATACTTCCGGTGGAGGTAACACTTTTGATTTTGTCAAAACATGCTCATAATTTCCTTTCTGGTTGATATTACTGCTCTGTCCATGGGTAACATGATTCTTCCACTGGAGGGATACTAGTGGTTGGTTTTCTCCTTTCCTTTGAAGCTTCTGCTTTCACTGGACCTTCTGTTTCTGTCCTTGGCACCCTACTTCTATTCCATTTATGCACTTTTGAGCAAGGTGGTCTCTTTGGGTTCCTTGGTGACATTTTTGAGGAAGTCTTTTGTAACTAGCTTATCTTCGTCGGTGTTATCATAGAAAGGTGGCTTAAGCTTCATTTTTTTTTTGCAAGGTTCCTTGACTGTGGAGGTTCAAAAACTGACAACTAATTCCTGCTGCTCGGTCGGTGCAGGGCCATTGCACTTTGAGCTGGGTCGACTGTGATGACGGTTGAAGCCTCTCGTCATCATCTTGATTGTCATTGGCTTTGTCTCCTTGATTAAGCTCTTCTTTATGCGTTGTTGCTTGTCTTCCTCTATTTCTTTAGGGATTTGTAGTTTGACAAGTAACTGACGCCTTGATCTTTTTAGCACTACCTCTTCTAAACTTTCCAGTTGGGCTGTGATCCTTAGCTGTCTTTGTGTCATACTCTTGACTGGCTTGATTCTGAGTTGAAAACTCTTTGACGGCGGGTTTCTTTAGCAGGGGTTCGGGTATAGGTTAGGAGAGCGCTTTTGGCATTAGGCTACTCCTAGACTGCTGTTTTTGTTATTATGCTGTTTTATTTGACTAAAAACATACAAGCATAAAGAAATAAGGAGTAAAGATCGACAAAATCATCGAATCACACAAACAACATGATTTATTTGTTGTGGTCTGATGTGTAGGCGTACTACGAACGGGGTTTAAGGCTTGAGGGTAGATAGACTATCGATCTTTCCGTTGTCATCAGAACTCGACCCATAGTCCGTTGACCAAAAAGAATCGAGAAGGTCATATGACTTGGTCGGTTTAAAGAAAAATCATTGTTCACACTTCTGCGTTGAAAGGGCTTCACAACCTTGATGTTGATGTTATTTGAGTACGCGTCCCATGACCGTCATGGTCCATAGGCCATTGAGCTTTTAACTTTTCCTTTTCCAATTCAACTTCTATCTGAACGCAGGTTTTGACATAAAAACACACTCCAAAAGGACAAATACTGACACTTTCCATTGCTCATAGAGAGGTTTACAACTCTAGTACAATCCTTTTTTGTCAGTATTTACAAGATGTTCTATAAGTACTGCTATTACTCCTTGTGATTACTGTTGTTCTCGCAAGGGGTACATCCTTCCAGGGTGTTGAGCGAAGCTACGAAACTATTCTTCATGATGAGCATACCTTGAGAATTCTGGCACAAGTAGGATAGCTGCATACCAGAGATACTTCATCGTCTTAGGGATTGTAACCTTCGACATTACTTAATGTCATCCTGGTCTCCTTTTTCGAGAACTTCAGGGCAATCTGCTGCGAAGTGCCCACGATTTCGGCACAAGGAACACTTCTGATTTGCTCGTGGTACCTTTTTGTCAGCTTCGGGTTGCAGACTTGTACCACTTGGGTTGTCATGTGCATTGGTCAGTTGGCAAAGGGCAGGTCCTTCTGCTGTGTACCTTGGCTTCTTGGTCTTTTCAGAGGTAGCTTGACCAGAAGCTTGACTGTTGTTCTTCCTTTGAAGCATACTTGCGATGATAGGAGTTGGCATCAGGTGTGTACCATCCATATTATTGCTAACTCCTTGCTCTTGATGCTTTTCTGGTACTAGAGGTTGAATCTCGTCGATGGTGCTGGAACTTGGAGCATATCATTCTCCGTGTTGGTTTCTGCAGCTCTTGTTTCATTAATGTCTTGGTAGAAGGGGCAATTGGTGATCTTATGCCCGCGGTTGTCACAATAAAGGCATGTCTTCAGAGATCTAGGGCCCTGAGTGACATTGACATTGTCCATTGGGTTGAAAGCTCCTACACACAGTCACTTCCACATAAGATACTTCTTGATGTTGAAGAGAAGAAAGCATGAGGGTTTTTAACAGAAGAGAGAGAATTACTACGGAAGAGTTTTGCAACTAATTTTGAAAATAGTCATTTTCGAGCGTGACAAATCCTAGGTTTTCGTTCTACGGTCAAGTATTGCTCTGATACCACTCTGTCAGACCCCATTCCTGGAATCTGCTGTGCATCCTGTATCAGTCCCTGGATCAGTAGCTGATACGCACAAGAACACAGATATGATAATCAAAAGCATACTTCGAATAGGTAAATAAGTATAGTACCTGATATAAAACCCTTAGTGGCGGCTCGACAAGGATTCAAAACCATCCAAGTCCATCCGACCGACTAAGGCGAAGCAGACAGCGGAAACTATGGCCCAGAGCCACAAGCAGACTTGAGGAGCAGAACCGAAAACCAAAACATTATCGTCTTTTACGAAGCCTTCTTCCACCTAAACCAACAATTCGCAAACGCGTGAGTACATAATGTACTCAACAAGCCCTAACACAAGGGTAAAAGTATGCAGGGATATAACCAAGGTTTAGGCTAGGGTTCATCATATTGGCGAAAAGCCAACTTTATGAAAGGGTTGCTTGAAAAGCAAAACAGTTCGCAATCTACAGTCAGGATTATTATTACTGGTATTTAGTGGGGTTGTTTGGCCCTGGGGGAGATGCAATCCATCCCGCCAGTTCCCACTTTTAATGCTGGCCGACAACCAGCGCACGGCTCCACACCGGTGTATTCCAAAAACACGCCAAGGATAAACTCACACCGTTATACTAATCTTGTGTGGCCAAAGCTTTCGCGTCGTCCATTGCCGTGGAACACGGCTATCCGGATAGATTCTGAACTCTGCAGAGGTTGTACACGATTCCCCACAAGGTACACCAGTCCTCCCCGATATCGCGGCTTGGACTGACATACTGAGGTCCCGTACCTACTTGGTGTCATCACGGCACCACCCACGGAAAATCTGCGACCAGGGGCTTCAATCATCATATAATCAAGGCCTGAAATATCACCCTATGTCGGATCCGTGTCCCACTTTCGGCGAATCTTCTCCTGGCTTCCATGTGCAACTCTGCCTCCCGGTGGGTACCGTGGGAACACTATAGTAGGTTGTGGTTCCAAATCTTTCCCATACAAGACTTGTGGCTGTACGAAGGGTGCTAGGCCAGGCGGCACAGGAACCGGTCCTTATACGACCGAAGCAGGCATCTTCACTAGCTATCCTCATGACCCTACTAGAGGACTCGCATCCCTAGAGATAGCCCTCCCCACTGAGTACTACCTCGCCTGCTCCCGCCAAGTAACATCCCCACTAGGAGTTTCACAAGTTGTCACTAGTCCCACCCACAATTCATATTCACCACACACACCACCAAGTACTCACACCATTTAACACAAAAAGATATGTATAGCAAGATTAAATTAAGTACCCAGTGTGAGTCCTAAGCAGCATATCAATCCAACAAATCATTAAAGAATTAATGATGTTGGTTCCTAGGTTTAACAATAGAATCAGGATAAACAATATCAAGGCATGGCCATCAACAAGTACTTGGAACATACTAAGCATTTAAATCACATTTAAAAGGCATGCATACTTTATTTGAAATCAAGCTCTAAGTAGGATCATTTGTAATCATAGGATCAACATGATCAAAGGGAGTTAGGGCTTGCCTTTACTAAAGTCTTCTTCTTCAAGTCCTCGTATTCCGGGTATTCAGATCTTTCCTCAAAGCTTGGATCTTCTGAGTCTTTCTTGAAGCTTGTATTCGTCTGGCTCTTCCGTGTAGTAGCTCGCGTGGTCTAGCGCATAAAAACACTACGAATCAACAAACTACCGCGAAAGAAATAAAGATCGGAAAGAACCAACAAGATCCAATTAACTTCAAAAAGAATCGATAAAACTCCAAGAGATATGGCTATGTTTATGCAATGCATACTTATTTTATGAAAGGTTATCTTTTACAAGCTATATACATGGCCTTGTAAGGGCCATATTCACCTAGACAAACTATTAAATATTTAGTTTCTCTTAAAAGAAACGGGGATGCAAGGTTTTGCATGAAACTTTAGGGTGAGGATGATGAGATGCACATGCTTTAATGACGGTGATTGCGTGCATATCTAATATGTAAGTTTCTATATTATCTCTATTAAAGAACATGCATGGGTTGTTTAGGGATGTATGAGCAAATGCATGGTATGGATGCACGATTGCAATTAAAAGAGCAATGAACAATAACTCCAATAAACTCCAATAAAGGACTGCACATAAAAGAGGATGATAAACCGATAAGATTTGATAAGAATCGACGATAACATCGAAATTGATGATGTTGAGCGATGATCGAACTAGATTAGGGTTGAAATTGGATTACGATAAAAGATGGTCACTAGGGTTTGTAGAGAATGACACAAAAGATTTGCTAGGTTTAATGCTAGCAACGAGCAGTTAAAGGTGTGATGTAAGATTGGGAACGGGGGTGTGTTGCGACGAGAAAGGTGTTTAGGTTTTAGGGTGAAACGATACGGCATGATTGATTAGATTCGATGCTAAAAGGTGAATGAGTATTGGAGACATGCGATATCGACATCGCATGATCTGCCGAGATGTGATCTTAGGGTATTGACGGCTCGTCGATTTATTTCAGAGCTCCGAGAGTAGTACCAAAGGGCACTACGCGTTTCTACGAACGCGTGAGCGCAAGAATCGCTCAAAACGGAGTTAGGGTTGAGAAATTACGGAGATTTGAAGATCTGGGGGCTTATTTGTAAGAATAGAAAGGTTCCAAGGGCTTATTTATAATTACAGAAAGAAATTAGGTACCTATCTGTAATTGTAGAAAAGTTTAAGGACCTTGGTGTAAGAAGATAGGGGCTGAAAGGTAAATACCGAAAAGTATAAGGGTGTTTCTGTAAAAAGACAGGATCTAAACAGAATTAAATAAAAGACCAGGGGCTTATCTGTAAAAGTTACAGAGCCCTCGGGGATTTCTGGAATTTCTGGATTTATTTTGTTAAGGGAAAAGAATCGTGAACCAAGTGGGATATGGGTCATTGGTCCACGTGAACCGGGTTAACGGAGAAAAAGATAGAGGGGCTGCTGACTGGGCTGAGGAGACCGGGTCGTGTGGGCCCCGCTTGCCGACGTGGCCTGCTACGTCAGACGGCGGCGCGACCGGGTCAAAGCGGCTGAGGAGAAGGGGCGCGCGGCGGCGCGTCGCCGGAAACATCGCCGGCGGCGACTAGGAGGGCGGAACGACGACGAGGACAGCCCGCGGGGATAGAGCTCGCGACGGCGGAGCTACGGCGGGGTGATGTCGTCGACGGATAGCAGTGGAGCGGCGGCGAAAGCTCGCCGGAGTTGGGCGGCGCGGCGGTGGTGCGACGCGGAAGGGCGAGGGAGCGCGATTTCTTCAAGTACGTGCTCACGCGTGGGTGCGGCGACGTGCGGGAAGGTGTTTGGTGGGCTCGGCCGGCACGGGGACTCGCCCACGGCGGCCGGCGACGAGATTGGGCACGACGGCCATGGCGGTGCTCATCGCGGAGGTGCGCGCGTGAGGAAAATACGAAGAAGGAAGGCCGCGGGGAAGGGAGAGGGACACGGGGATTCTTACCCTGGGCTCGACAGTGTGGAGGGCGACCGGAGGTGGCCGGCGTCGAGCTCGCGCGGCGGCGGACTGCGGTGCGGCTAGGGTTTGGTGCTCCGGTGCTCACTGAGCTGCGCGGAGGGGCGCGGGCGAGGCAGAGTGACACGGCGAAGCTGCCAGGTTAGAGGAAAGGGATGGAAGAGGCTCGCCGGTGGTGGATTCCACGGCGGCAGGATATGAGGAGGAAAGGGGAAAAAATGGAAATTGATGCTTGGTGGCGTGCGAGGAGGGAAGAAGTGAGCTCAGAGAGGGAGAGGAGATGCGTGCGCATCCTTTTGTAGTAGAGGATGAGAGAGAGGGAAACCAAGAGCGCGCGCGCGACGGGTGTCACGGCGGCGGCGGCGACCTTATCCGATGGAGTCGAACATTTCGGCGCCAAGCAGTGAATGAGAAGGGCAAGGGGGAATGGACGACTGTGCGAGGGCTCCGCGTGGCGCGTCCGGGGTGCGGCTCGAAGAGGGGGAGTGCACCGGGGCAGCGTCGGCGACGGCGCGTCGGGAGGTGCGCCGGCAGCGACGCGTCGCGCGGAGGACGAAGCCGTCCGCGAGACGACGTCTTCGCGGGCCGGGCGAAGTGGGCCGACGCGGCTGGGCCGCGGTGGGCTGCGAGGAAAGGGAAAGAAAGAAGAAGAGACTGGGCCGGCGGGGAGGAAAAGGGAATGGCAGCCCGGGAAGAAAGAAAACGTTAAACATTTCCTGGGGTTTGAAATGCTTCCAAATTTGAATGGATTTCAAATTTGGGAAGGGAATAGAATCCAACAAACATATAAACAAAGGCAATAAAACCCAAACATGCATATGATGAGTTTTGGTGCAGGTTTAAAATCAAATTTTTGAAATTTAACTTGAGGTTTAACCTGTTTTAATTATATTTGTTGGAATTGAAGAGTTCAAATTTTAAGTGAATTTTTAAATGGGAACAAACACTTGAGCACGTGTCTTTATATTTCAAAAATTCCATATTCAAACTAGGTTTGAATTATATTAGTGAATTTTATTTCAAAATATTCGTGGTAAGGTAAGGACGAGTCAAAAATTCAAATTTTCACTGATTTTTATTCTTTTTGACTTGGTTTGAAAACTAGGGTGTTACAGGGTTCACCCTCACGAGCCGTGAGGAGGAGTTCTACTACACCAACATCCGCGGCCGCATCTTCCCCAACATCGACATGGATGAGGAGTTCCTCTCCAAGGTCGGGGTATGGCCGGACCTCCAACAATGCCTCCTCAACCTTGGATGGGAGACCCTCCACGATCAAGCAAGCAGCTTCGACATCGAGCTCATCACCGAGTTCATCACCACCATGAGCCGCGAGGTGGACGAGCAAGGAGACGACAAGATCAAGTTCCGTGTGCGGGACGAGCCTTACTCCATCACGATTGAGGGCATCTCCGATGCTCTCGGTTTTGATAGGGAGGCCCCCGTATACGGCGCGGCGACTACGGAGATGCTAGACACATTTTGGCGCCGCATCGCCGACGCGGACGAGCGCAAGAGGGGGCACATCAAGAACCCCACGATCCAAATCCTCCACCGGTGGATGGCCGCACGCACCACCGGCCGCCTCGACACCACCAACATCTCCGACCCGGACTTGCATTGGCTCTACAACGCCATAGCGAGTCCGTGCAAGTGCAATCCCCTCATGACAATGGTGGGGAGTTGGTTTAGCCAAAGGGCCAACCCTAAGGCGAGACTAGCTTTTGGAGGCTACCTCCAAACAATCATCTTCCAAGTCACCGAAGGTAACCTCATGATGAAGGATGATTGTTGGATAAGGTCCACGCTCATCGACGAGTCCATGGTGCGCGGGAAGACCATCACGGGGAGCGCCAAGCTCGGCTACTACGTGTGCGGCACCGGCATCAAGCTTCCCTGCCCCGAGCTCGCCCTCTTCCTCCCGAACAAGATCGACGGAGGGAATTGGCTTGAGGCCGACCTCCGCGAGCAACACAAGGTAACGAAGACCAAGCGCAGGAGAAAGGAGGTCGTCGGCCAGTCTTCGGCGAGCGCAGCGGCGGACTGGGACAGCTGGGACGCGGCAGCAGCCGCGCAGCATCAACCAGCGCAGCAGGCACCCGTGCCGATCGGCACGGGCTTTGTGCCGACCGGCACAGGTCAGGTGCCGACCGGCACCAACCCCAGGTACTTCGGTATGCCCCCTGTCTACCCTCAGCACTTCCAGGGGGCACCCTACTATGCTCCTGCAGGTCCTCTAGGGGCGAATTTTGCCCCTATGCATCAGTACATCGACAACAACGTCCAATACGTTGAACGCATCGACAACTTGGCGGGCGAGATGCGGAGCAACACCGACGCGATGATCGATGAGTTCGCAAGATTGGAGGCGGCATACTACGGCTTCGACTACACACAGCCACCTCCATTCGATGGGTAGAGTGTTGTGTACGGCACAACTTGTATCGGTTTCCCGGTTTGCGTTTTCCTTTCCCTTTCGCATTCTCTTTTTATTTATTTCCTTATGTGTGTGTGAGCGGGTTGGGAAACCATGTATCGGGTGTGTTTAGTTTGTTTGTGTGCTTTTATTCATGCATGTGTGCTAGTAGTCTAGTTTCATTTATGCAAGTGTGCTAGTAGTATGTTTTGAATGATACATCACCATGTAGCCCATGCTTTCAAATCCAATATGATGATGATCTTTATGCTTTATTTGAAAAATGATACGAGTATGTATGTCTATCTTGAGAAGTGTTAATGATAATCGAGCGATGTTGAGCATAAATAAAATTTCGAACTTTCACTATAATGTATTCGGCAAATACTTCATATGTGGCGTAGTGCATTTCAAAATTCCCATGCAAGGTCTAATAAAAGATCGATTTTGGATGACATGACTTAGTACCTATTCCTTTATAAAATTCAAACGTTCTTATTGTGAGCTTTAGAATTACTCCATATCATTCGGTTGTGCCTACCAATGCCAAATATATGTAACTCAATTTAAGCCCTTGCTAAGTAGAGACTATGATTGATGATTGAGCTCGGTTAAGATTTAATTCTTAGGGTATGAGACTTGGAAAATTGGCCACATCTTTCGCGTATCGTGTTGATTTTCTAGCCTATTCCCACTCGAGCTATGCAAATTACCGCATTGGAATTATGCATAATTCGCCGAGTATCCGATACTTGAGAACCAAACTCTTTGATTCGAATATCAATCCTTGACCACATCCTACTGTATTCTTGGCTATACATCTGACACAGCAGTTCCAACGAAAAATCCAGAGCGAAATTGGCAGGTACAGACAGTGTGCCGACCGGCACACAGAGAAAAAAAAGGAAAACAGAAGGAAAGAAGAAAAAGAAAAAGAAAAAAAAGAAAAAGGGAGAAAATAAAGTCTGTACCTTGCGCTGTTTTGCTCGGGACTAGCAAAAATTTGATTGTGGGGGGAAGAGTGAATTCCCTTGAATTCTTATCATTGATTAGTAGCCAAGAATTTCTTTTTCCAATCGTGTCCACAATTCTTTGCATTCGATATCCTTCGAAAATGCCAGGAAGTTTCTGATAGATATGCAAAGAAGAAAGGACAGCTTTGTCACCTGTTTAAAAAGATTACGTTCTTTACTTGTGATTGTTCATTCACACAAGTATATGTCCACTGTTCTAAAGGTGTGAGTTTCTTTCTCAATTTAATTTCTAATGGCCTTTTGACAAGTCTCAGTAAAACCAATTAGAGTTATTTCTTAGCTTTGCAATATGTTGTTGATTTATGTCTATTTTCCTTGAAATTCCTGACCAAGCTACTCATATGGCCTTACACATACATATATCGATAAAGTAGGCTAGGCTCTTGAGTGATTTAGGTGAGAGATTGAAGTTGAGTTGTTGACTTGATCGTTTGAGAAGGATAGTTCTTTTGCTCACAATACCTTTTTGGTGATTCACATAAGTGGAAAAGTCATGTGCATCAAGTTGAATATTTTCAAGGTTTGCTTTGGGAAGTACTCTTTCATGTTCAATACCCATATTGTGAACATGTTTGCTGAATACTAAATTGATTTAATCTCACAATGACTAAATGCTCAGCTCGTGTAGATTTGAAATACTTTTATGATTGATGTGACTATATGCAAGTTGATTTTCATTCTTGACTTTCCTCGGGACGAGTAAAGGTTTAAGTGTGGGGGAGCTGTTGGCGATTTCTAGCATACCATTTTATATGCCAACTGCGCCTTATTTAGAGCATAAATGTCATCATTATAGGCCATTAACCCTTGATAATAGCACCATATTTGTATATATGTCGTTCTGGAGCTTTATTGCAGAAACAGATGAAAAGGACGACATTCTGGACATTGTGGCTGATCTGGACCTGAAGAGAAGAGAACCAGTAGAAAAGGCCCACTGTGCCGATCGGCACAGCCATGTGCCGACCGGCACATGGGACCCCAAGGCCACTGAAGCTGGCCCACCATTCAGTTTATTCTAGAAGGAAGTTATCCGAGCCAATCTTGGGAGATATCCGTCACGAAGAGATAAAAGATACTCGAAGATTTGAAAGAGCAACACAAGACTTGACCTCGAAGAAAACTGATTGGAAGGCCCACATGGAAGCTACCTAGGACTTCGGAACCGACTTAGGGAGGAAACCGAGCTGGACACGAGGTGTGCCGATCGGCACAACCCATGTGCCGATCGGCACAATGACTCTTTTTCCGAGAATCCTTTCCTTCCTGATGTACAGCCCTATATAAACTTGTAAAAGCCCTAGGGTTTCGGGATCCGCCGCCAGAGGGACAACACAGCTAGTAAGTTTAGAGCCACCGGGGCTTTGCCCCGTTCTTCATGTTCTCTAGTTGTTGATCAAGAACCATTGGTGTTAAAGAGGTGATCCATCAAGGTAGGCCTACTAGATGGTGATGTGTCTTGCACTATGTATTATTGAAGTATGGTTGAATATGTGGATGAATGGTTTCGATTATTGATTGCCTGGATTTTATGGTCTTTACATGCACTTGTTCCTACGCTTAGTGACGACTAAGTATTAGATGTTATCTTAATTGTGGTGGCATAAAGAGGTGAGAGGTTCAATCTCTCACTATCTCCATCGTGGTTAAGGTAGCATTGGGATCTTGTAATGCGCCATAATTGCACGTTGTCTCTGTACCCCCACAGCCGCTAATGCATACGCGATGATCCTTGAGATGATGTGTAGAGTAGGAAGAGGTCAGCGACTAAGGCGATTGGTCGTGACAGGGCTCGTCGGAAAGGGGCCTTGACCTACCGATCTTCAGTTATCAATAATTGAGTAATCCCGTTTATGATGCTATTTAATTAAGCTTCTTGGTTACGATCTCAACTAGCAGACTTGGCTAACTTACCCATGATCTAATCTGTTCCTAGGCTTTTCGGACAACTCTTCGGACAACTTCACCTTGGTGCCGACTGGCACATCCCCTGTGCCGATCGGCACAACACCCTGTTTTCCTGAAACTCACGCTCACGCTCACTAGAAAGCTTGGCTAACTCTTTTACTGATGATTTTGCTTAATTCCCATAGGTCTCTGTGGTTCGATTAAACCTTGGAATACTCTTCTAGGGGAAAAAGACTACAACTGTACACCGTGCTCTTGCGGTATATAAGTGGGTGCGTAGATACGACCAACACGGGACGTGCCCGCGACTTCACTCGGAGGGTGAAGTGTGCTCTAGGAGGGATCGCCATCGAGCGGAGGGACGGGGTCGAGACTCCGGCGGGAGTGACCCAACGTGGAGTAGGGGAAGGCGCCATCCTTCCGAGACCACAGGAAAACATCATGAGCATTCTCTATCCCTTCTCCTTTACTACTCGCATTTACTTATCGCTCTATATATGTTTGCTTGTAGTACTTGAGTTATGTTCTTATCTTGCTTGTGTGTTTACCTTGGTACCTACTAGCTTCACTAGGTTTGCTTGTTTGCCTTGCTCGTGTGCTTACTTGTTGTAGCCTATCTAGTAGCTCTAAAGACTCTACTTAGTGTGCTTAGTATCTTGGTTGCTTTGTTCTCTAGCTATCTAGTTGCCTAGTCTTGCCTAGGTTAAGTCTTCCGCTATATATATATATCTTGTGCTAGGTTGCTAGTGTGGTGTGCTTGTGTTATCTATATCCACTAGCTATATAGGTTAAGGATACTCCTTAGTGTGCTTTACCTTGTTAGTAGAACTACTCGCTAGGAGTTGCTTGGGTGTTAGTGTTTGGAAATAGATTCTAGAGTGCACCGATTCACCCCCCCCCCCCCTCTCGGTCACACGATCCTTACATAAAGGACACGACAGGTTATCATAGCAACATATTTTAGCAGGCATACTTGGGTTTTTTTCTCTCATAACAAAGCTATATTGATTCTATTTCTCCTGCAGAGCATTTCACTTTCAGTCAATGACTTACTGGCATGCTGCGGTTTTATTTGCGGCGATGGCTGTGATGGAGGCTATCCTATCATGGCATGGCACTATTTTGTTCAAAATGGTGTTGTTACTGATGAGGTACAGGCCTAGTGGGCGATTTCTACTACTTACCTCTTGAATGTCCCTGTATGCTCAGCAGTCCTACTGTTTTTTCTTTGTGATAGCAGCAATAACTCATATACAGAATATGTCAAAAAATTGTTTAAACTGTACTACATCAATTACTGATGCAAGATTTATTTCACTATTAAGCTAGTGCACATATAATTTCTTAATCATGCTTATAACTAATAACAAAAATGGTAGCATAGTTTCACAGTCCAAGTTTTTTTTCTCCAAGGTAATTGCAAATGTTTATTATCCATATACAGTTGTAAAACTATCCCTACGTGTAAGAGACACATAAAAAAAAATCAATGTTGCAGCTTGCAAAACATGGTGACCTGAAAAGGAATTTCCATTCATAGCATAGCAACCTGTGTTCAATGGATGAATGGACTAGAAAATTTTAGCCTGGTTTACACAGAAAAACGCTTTGCAATGTTTTGCAGTGCGATCCATACTTTTATCAGAATGGTTGCAAGCATTCTGGATGCGAACCTGTTTATCCAACACCGAAGTGTGAAAAGAAATGCAAGGTGCAGAACCAAGTTTGGCAGGAAAAAAAACATTTCAGTGTTAATGCTTACAGAGGAAATTCTGACCCACATGACATCATGGCAGAGGTCTACCAAAATGGCCCTGTAGAAGTTGCTTTCACAGTTTATGAGGTACTCTTCATTCGCTTCATCCGATATTTTCCGTGCACTATACAAAGCTTCTCAGTAATTTTGTTTGGCAGAAATCATGAAAAGGGAAAAACAAGCCAAACAAAAACCAATGCACCTAATCTCTCTCTCTCTCTATCTCTCTCTCTCTCTCTCTTAACTTTGTCTTTTAAGAACTGCGTTGTTTAAACTGTTTGGTAATCTGAAATACAGGTTATCTGTTTTCATGATTATTCATAGAGAATTTATCATCCTAGTTCCTAGCTTAGTAAAACGTTTATAAATCTTTCAGATGCATTTCTATGATTCTGATGTGATAGTGCACAATATATCCAGGACTTTGCACACTACAAATCAGGAGTATACAAACACATTGCAGGTGGCATGATGGGTGGGCATGCTGTCAAGTTGATCGGATGGGGAACCAGTGATGCTGGAGAGGATTACTGGGTATATTGTTTAATCTCCATGTCTTTTAAAGGAAATACGTTTAACCTCCATGTTGGCATATATTGTCAAAATATGTGGCCCTAATATACTTTCCTTTACATCTCTGCTTTTGCAGCTGCTTGCAAACCAGTGGAATAGAGGTTGGGGTGATGTAAGTTTCTTACAAATGCCATGTCATGTTAGCTAGATGAATGCGGTGTCATGTGTTTGACCATTAATAACAAATTACCCATGTTAATGCTTTGCAGGATGGCTACTTCAAGATCATAAGGGGGCGTAATGAATGTGGCATTGAAGAAGATGTTGCTGGACTGCCCTCGACAAAGAATATGGTCAGGAGCTACGAAAGTGCCTTCGGAACAGCAGTAGTCTGATTTTGACCACAAAAATATGTTGGAATTAGCTAAGTATTTTTTATATCCGAAGAAATTGGTAAAATAGCCTTGGCGTACTCACAAGGCTGATACGTTGTTGCTGAAATGCCAACACTTGTTCAAACTTCAAAGACAAAGTGGAATAATATCATTTGTGTATTATAGTAAACTTAATTACTCTGTCTGCACACAACACAATTTGGTTGTTGAATTGTCCTGGGTTGGAAATGGGTACCATTCTTGTCAAGTAGAGTATTATGAAAGGAGGCGAACTGAATAGTGTCATTCGTAGAAGTGCATGAAAGTTTGCCATATTTTACTCCGGATTTCAGTGGCGTATTTTGAATGCTATGCGGCAGTCGACTTCCACTCATGCAGTCGTCTGATCCTTGGATTACATGACAGCACCAGGTATATTACATCCATCAATACATCCGATGCTCTCCTTTGTTATAACAGTAATACTTGATGGAGGAGGAAAGGAAGTTCTAGGAGAACCTATCCTAGTCTTACTCCATATGTGGGCAATTTACCAAAGGACTCTCTCTCCTAGTAGGAAAGAGACCCCCTACCCCGAGTATAAATAGTGGAGCACCCCATGATGTAATTACACAAGTTTATTCAGAATAATAAAGAGAAGGCTCCACCCTACATTGTGCCTCGCCTCTTGTCTACTTTTGTGTGTTGTTTCCCCCCGCCGACAGCGTGTTACAACACGTTATCAGCACGCTCTTCCGCCGAGCTACAGGAACCGCCGAAGTCGCCGAGAAGGAGGAGTCGGCGAGTTGAAGGGATTCGTGCCGCCTCGGGAAGCGTGCCGACCTCAGGAATTGAGCCACCTCGATTTTCGTGCTCGACGACATCGACGTCCGCGCCAACGCGAAGCTGTTGACAGGGAACGACTACACTGCATCCAAACTACACTGCATCGAGTTCGCCTGCGTCAACCTACGATCGACTACATCACGCCCGAAGGTGAATTACTAGCTACTCGTAGTACTAGCGATCGCGATGGCTCGTTGCAGCCATGGATCGAAATCCCCATGCAACATCCGGACCAGATTTTTCTAAATCTGGATTTATCGCATCCCTTCATCTAGTTTTGTTAGGGATCACGAATTTGCATAGCATAGACAGTAATGGGGCTTGTAGCCGCCACTGTCGCCGACGAGCACCGCCGGCGACCACCACATGTCCAACATCAGTAGCTCGATGGCTACCGCACACACAGCATACATCACAGCCAGCTGATACAGAGGGAAAAGGGGGCGCCTGTAGATCTAACCCTATCCCTAACTCTAACCCTAACCCTAGCCGGCGAGATGCAAATCGCCGACGATGAACCAATGATCGCATATGTGGGCCTACATGTCCCGGTACCTCGCAACCCTAACTCTAGCTCAACGGCGACGAGCTAGAACCTCGCCGCCGACCACCGTGCCGACTTACCGCGCTGCACGAAGCCGCGCGCCGAGCCGCACCTCGGCTCGGCTCGGTCTCCTCGCCGTGCGGGGCCCACATCGCCGCCACACCATCGCGCCGCCGCAAGACGGCGACGACCCGCCGCGAGCCCCGCACGAGCTCGCTGGGCCTGGATCCGCGCTCGAGGTCACCGGATCTAACCTCGGGGCCGCCAGATCTGGGGGTCCGGGACCCCTCCGCCGCAAGGGGGGCCCCGGGTCTTCGTCCTCCTCGCGCCGCGACGGCGGTGAGCCACGAGCTCACCTGCCGCCGCCCTCCTGCCGCGCTCCGCCGCGCCCGAACGCATCGCGCCACCGCTCCGCCTTCGCGACCCCGCATGGGGGACGCGCACCGCCACCACACCGGCGCTGAGCCTTGCACGCGCTCGCCCGGGGCCCCCGCCTCCTTCCTCTTCGCGCCGACGCGCCATGGCGCCGCACCGCCGCCACCGCCGCTCGGGTGAGAGGGAGAGGAGTGAGGGGGAGGGAGTGAGCGGATAGGGTTTCAACTCTATCCGTCTCGCTCTTATATCCGGCCGGGCAGGCCGGACTGGTGGGCTGGGCCGGGGTGGGCCGGGATGGGCCGAGCTGGCCCTCTGGGCCGGCCTATTTCGGAATAAACAGAAAAAGAAAAGAAAAATTTGAGGATAATTCGAAAAATCTGAAATTTTGCGAAAAACCCGCTGGTTAAGTCCTGAATTTTTTGCAGAAAAGACCTTGAAGTTGTCCATAATAGAACCCGCAGTCCTAAATTTTTGCAAAAAGGTCCGAATTGTTCTGAAATTACTATTTGACCCAGAATTTTTGCAAATTTGACCCTGTAGTCTATGGAATTTGTTTGAATTATTGTTATTTCGCAAATAACACCTCGGGTTTAAGGGAAAATATGTCAGAAACATATATGCTTGCTGTTTTTGCTGTTTAATCCTCTTGTTTGTGCATAATTACTGTGTAACTTGATCTGAAATCATGCATTTCATGTTAAAGCAATTAAAACATGATTAAAAGTGCCTTTAATCATAGAAACATGGTTTTAGGTTGTTTTTTCGAGTTTTTAATCCATTACTTTATGCATTCTACAAACTAGGTTTACAAGAAGTAAACTTATGCACTGTTATTTTTATACATCTTGTAGATGTCTGATCTTGTGAAATGAGAATTTGAAGTGCTGGCCCCGAATGGTCTAAACTATCTGTCTTGGTCACTTGATGCCAAAATCCTTTTGAGCGGGAAAGATCTCTTGAAGACGATCAAACCTCAGAAAGGAGATACTGCTGCAACGAACGTGCAGCAGGCTCAGGCATTGCATTTCCTGAGGCATCATTTAAGTACTACTCTGAAGAATGAGTACATGACTGAACGTGATCCAAAAGTCTTGTGGGATTCACTGAAGAATCGGTTTGAGCAGATAGAATCTATCTTAAGGCATCATTTAAGACTTCAAGACAATTGAGGATTACAACACCGCTCTGTATAGCATAGTTACCCGCATGAAACTATGTGGAGTAGATCTTACGCATCAAGATCTTATATAGAAGACTCTCACTACCTTTCACCCCAAACTCACTTACGTGAGTAGGCAATACAAGAAAGGAAAGTATGAAACTTATGTACAATTGAGCAATGCCTTGCAGCAAGATCAGGGGGAGGATGAGACTATTATGCAGAATCATATGTCTCGCCCCACTGGCTCAATTGCACCGCCAGAAGCACAAGCTACTTCATTCCGGAAGGACGATAAGGGCAAGGGTCCAAAGAATGGATCAAAGAAGGGTAAGCGGAAAGCTAAGCGCTCTAATAAGAAGAGGAACGCTAAAACTAAGCCGCTTAAAGGGGAGCATATGGTGAACAAGACCAAGATTGTTATAGGTGTGGTGAGCATGGCCATTGGTCACGCATATGTAAGGCACCTAAGCATGTTGCTGAGAGGTACCAGAAGCTCCATGGCACGAAAAAGAAAATCCAGAAGGAAGCACACTTCTTGGAATGTCCACCACTTGAAGATGGGTCACCTTAACTTGAAGAGAAGGAGGAAGATATCGCGAAGATGGACATTAGCACAACACAAGATGACGCCAAGAACCTTGAAGGATCCGAAAATCTTAATCTTGATGATGATCTCATGGATGAAGATGATCTTCTTGGAGAAGAATTAGAAGATGTGCATGGAGACATGAATTAATTTTCCCTAGTTATAATACATCTAGTAGATGGTTTAAGTAGTAGTTATGCATTTAGTTTTAAATTCCTGCAATGAATTAAGTGGATTAATGTAATCTCTAGTAGAGACCTCGTTTTTAATATATAGTACTTGCAGTCTATATAATCGCCTTGGTTTTTCTTTTACATTGTCGTTATTTGGCTTTTCTTGAAGTATTTGCTTTTGTTTTTGCCTACAAGTGTAGTACAATGGAAGAGGAACTATGTCTTGTAGATTGTTGCACCACTAGCACAGTTCATAGGGATACTCGTTATTTCCAAACACTCAGAAAGTATGAAGAAGGAATAACGACTCTCATTGGAAATGGGAGAAAGATTATGGGTTCCGGAAGAGCAACCTTTACTCTCCCTAATGGAACGACATTAGTAATCCAAGCAGCATTACTATATCCAGACGCAACTAGAACGTTGCTGAGCTTCAAAGATATCCGTGCAAATGGTTTTCATGTAGAAACCAATGACGATGATGGCGAAGAACGTCTTATCATGACTAAAAAGCACGGAGATCAGAAGACTGTTGTGGAAAGTTTCCCCTCCTTTAAGGAAAGCATGTACTACACCTATATTAAACCACAAAATGGCTTAGCTGCGTTCAAAGTGATCTTGAAGAATCATGAACGATACAGAATATGGCATGAAAGACTTGGGCATCCAGGAAGTAATATGATGAGAGAATCTTGAAGAATTCTAGTGGTCATGAATTGCAACCGAAAAGAGTTCCTTCAAGTCATGAAGACTTCTTTTGCGCTGCATGTGCAACTGGAAAATTGATAACTAGATCCTCTATATTAAAACTTCATGCAGAAGATACACCATTCCTTGAAAGAATACAAGGAGATATCTGTGGACCTATTAGTCCCTTCTCAGGGCCTTTTAGATACTTCATGGTATTAATAGACGCCTCCTCGAAATGGAGTCAAGTATGTCTATTGTCCACAAGAAATCATGCTTTTGCACGCGTTACATCCCAAATAATTCAATTGAAGAATAATTTTCCAGAGCATAGAATTAAATCCATTCGCATGGACAATGCCGGAGGATTTACCTCGAAGGTATTTGATGAGTATTGTACATCATTTGGAATAAAGGTAGAACATTCTGTTCCTCATGTGCATATGCAAAATGGTTTAGCAGAATCGCTAATTAAGAGGATCAAGTTAATTGCAAGACCACTATTATTGCATAGTCAGTTGCCTACCACTTGTTGGGGACATGCTGTGCTACACGCTGCTGCTCTCATACAACTTAGACCATCTGCTAAAGTTGAAGAATCACCATTAGCATTAATGCAAGGGAAGATACCGAATATCTCTCATTTAAAAAAGTTTGGATGTGCCGTATACGTCCCTATCCCACCGCCTCAGCGATCACAAATGGGAGCTCAACGTAAACTTGGAGTTTATGTGGGATTTGAGAGCCCATCGATCATAAAATATCTTGAGCCACTCACTGGAGACTTGCATACGGCTCGATACGCTGATAGTATATTTAATGAAAAATCATTTTCCGGCATTAGGGGGAGGAATGTACCACAAGAAAGAATGCCGAGAAATAGAGTGGGAAACTCCTGGAGTCCATGGAATGGATCCTCGCACTAAAGAAACTGACCAAGAAGTTCAGAATATCATCCACTTGCAGAGGATTGCTAATGAACTGCCAGAGACATTCACCAACACACAGGGAATTATGAAATCTCATATACCAGCAGTAAATGCACCGGAAAGAATTGAAATACCCCATGAAGCGGGAGCTCAAATGGAATTCCAAACTAGAGCCACTACCTCATTAGCAAGAAATGCTAGGAAGAGGGGGAGTGAACCGGTTGCAAGGGTATCGAAGAAACCCAAAGTACAAGCGCAAGCTAAAGCTCCTAAGAGACGTTCGACAGAGCGTAAGCATAAGCTTGGTACCAATGAGAATCCCGTGAATGGTGAAATGAGTGTACACGAAGTACTGAAACTGGATATTCCAGATCTGAACACACCTGTAAGTGATGATCTGGACCATGATGAAAGAATCATGGAGAACTCAACACACTATGTTGAGACAGGAGAAAAGTATGATAGAAGAGCTCAGAATGTCGACATATATTTTGCAGAGAAGATTGCCCACATCATTGATGAGGTTGAAGAACCCAAATCAATGAAAGAATGCAAGCAGCGTTCTGATTGGCCAAAGTGGAAAGATGCAATCACTGCAGAACTAAATTTGCTTAATAAAAGACAAGTCTTCGGACCAGTCTGCCTCACCCCTGAAGGAATGTATCCCATAGGATACAAATGGGTATTCGTCTGGAAGAGAAACGAAAAGAATGAGGTCGTAAGATACAAAGCGAGATTAGTAGCTCAAGGTTTCACGCAGAGACCAGGTATCGATTATGATATCACATACTCACCTGTAATGGATGGAACAACATTCCGGTACTTGATCTCTCTAGCAGTAAATATGGAATTGCAGATTAAATTAATGGATGTTGTGACAGCGTACCCGTACGGGTCGTTGGATACTGAAATCCACATGAAGGTTCCAGAAGGAATTCAAAGTCCCAAATGAAGAAGAATGCAACTTATATAGTGTGAAGCTGCAAAGATCATTATATGGTTTAAAGCAATCTGGAAGAATGTGGTATAATAGGCTTAGTGAGTTTTTATTGAAGAAAGGATTCTTGAAGAATGAAGATTGTCCTTGTGTGTTCATTAGAAAATCAGAGATGGGATATTGTATAATATCTATCTATGTCGATGATCTGAATATCATTGGAACTACACAAGACATCGAGGAAGTTTGTTCATTCCTGAAATCTGAATTTGAAATGAAGGATTTAGGAAAGACTACATTCTGCCTAGGCTTGCAGCTAGAGCATACCCCAGAAGGGATACTATTGCACCAGTCGAACTATACCAAGAAGGTGTTAGAGAAGTTCTATATGAGTAGTGCATATCCACTCAGAATGGTTGTGAGGTCACTCGATGTAGAGACAGACCCATTTAGACCAGAAGAGGAACATGAGGAAGTGTTGGGACCCGAATATCCCTACCTAAGTGCTATCAGTGCGTTGATGTATCTTGCAAATGGTACAAGACCCGATATTGCCTTTGCTATTAATCTCCTAGCAAGATTTAGTGCAGCTCCAACCAGAAGGCATTGGAATGGCATTAAGCATGTCCTCAGATACCTTAAAGGAACGGAAGATATGGGGTTGTTCTTCTGCAAGGAAGGAAATGTAATCCTAGAAGGTTATACAGATGCTGGGTACATGTCGGATCCACACAAATCATTCTCGCAGACTGGTTATGTGTTTCTCTGTGGTGGAACTGCAATTTCTTGGAGATCTACGAAGCAGACGATGGTGGCTACATCAACAAATCACTCAGAGATTATTGCCTTGTATGAGGCATCTAAATAATGCACTTGGTTAAGAAGAATTACTCACCATGTACTGAATACATGTGGAATTGAAGTGAGTAAATCCCCTACCATTATCTATGAAGATAATGCAGCTTGTATTGCACAAATACAAAAGGGATATATTAAGTCTAAGGTCACGAAGCACATTACACCTAAATTCTTCTTCACGCATGAAATGCAAGAGAATGAAGAAATTATGGTGACTCATGTTCGCTCATGTGATAATCTTGCAGATATGTTCACTAAAGCCCTACCTGCTAAATCTTTTGAAAAGCATAGGCATGGTATAGGAATGAGGAGACTTAAAGATGTGTGCAAATCAGGGGGAGAACTTCCTTGAGCACATAATCCCTAACACTATAGTCAAGAAGACAATATAGTAAATTCTAGAAGAATATAGCATTGTACACTTTTTCCCTCATTTGAGTGTTTACCTGAAGGTTTCTCAAAAGAAGAGGTTTTTAACGAGGCAATGTGTGCAATTAAGAGCTACGGTACAATGTACTCTTTTCTCTATTTTTTTCCCATTGGGTTTTTATGAAGGAGTTTTTAATGAGACATGTATGTCGTCGTAAAATGCCCAAGAGAGAGTGTTATAACAGTAATACTTGATGGAGGAGGAAAGGAAGTTCTAGGAGAACCTATCCTAGTCCTACTCCATATGTGGGCAATTTACCAAATGACTCTCTCTCCTAGTAGGAAAGGAGACCCCCTACCCCGAGTATAAATAGTGGAGCACCCCATGATGTAATTACACAAGTTTATTCAGAATAATAAAGAGAAGGCTCCACCCTACATTGTGTCTCGCCTCTTGTCTACTTTTGTGTGTTGTTTTCCCTCGCCGACAGCGTGTTACAACATCCTTAGCCCATAGGAGGAAAGTGAATCAAGCCGTAAACAACACCGCTAGCGGCGGGCAAGGGTCGGAGGCGAGAAAGACAGCAGGCGACACGGCCCCCATCCAAGAAGCAATCGAGGCAGGACATTTTTGGTCCAAGAATGATCCTGTCCCATTAATCTCGTGTCCAGCTGCTCTTGTAAAATAGATAACAACCACGACATTTCCAACATAGCGCCATGGCTTGGGATACCTGCCGGTTCGCAGTCTTGATACAAACGTTGGAGCTTGATCATTTTGCAGCTGCAGTAGTCGAGAGAAACAAACTCTGCTCCCTGCTCCCCTGCCTTCTTCACCAGCATCTTCCTGTACTTGTCCACCCTTGGACTCCCTGGTCTTCTTGTTCATGCACTTGATGTTCAGAAGAGTTTGTCACCTCTGCAGCTTTATTCAGCCCCTCCCCGACCGGTGGTGTTGGTCGTTTGTACGCACCCACTTATATACCGCAAGAGGACGGTGTACAGTTGTAGCACTTTTTCCCTTAGAGTATTCCAAGGTTTAATATCGAACCACAGAGAACAAGCGGGACTTAAACTATTATTTAAACTACTAAATTAATATGGCAAAGGTGTGTGTGGAAAGGGTGGTTAACAGCTAGAGATGAAAGGGCCTGCGGTTGTATCAAGGTTATGAAAAGGATTCTCTCCTATGGTTTGGGGTACTGGCATGCAACTCAGGTCATGGTTTAATTGATAGGTTTAGTATTCTACAAGACATGGTGGTTTCGTTCGCCCCGATCCTGTCACGACAAGGTACTAATAGCTCCCCACTGGTTTCTTGCACTATGTAATAAACACGTATTGATCGGATACGAGTTCAAAGCATCACATAGACCAAACACATCAAAAGAGTATTGTAAGCGTGAGAGTTACATAACCAGATTTCCCTCGCCACGGAGAGAATATGAGATCTACTCACGCATCATACTGCAACACATGAACATGGGTACAGTAGGATGCAGGATTTTGGCGTGGTCCCACAGGTGCCGATCGGCACGGCGGTGTGCCGGTCGGCACAGTCTTCCTTTCTGGTGGTGATGATCGGTGATCGCCGTCTTCGCCGCCACAACCTTCAACCTAGGTCAAAACCTCTGTATGTCTGGCTCCCCCTCACTTCGTGACCAAGATCTCCTCTTTATAGTCTCTTTCGGTTGTGGGCTGGATTCCACCGACTCCGACTCTGATATTTCTTCTGGGCTTCATATTCTCCGAGTGGGCTTCAAGTTTGGGGCCCGACCTCCATGGTGCCGGTCGGCACACAGGCCGTGCCGACCGGCACGGACTCCAATTTCCTCGTTCTTCGGGCCTCTGGCAGCTCTTTACTCGTAGTCTCTTAATTTTCACCTGTTTCCTGCAAATACTTCCGAATACACAGAAACTACGCATATATATGATAATGGGGGTTAATTGTTAGCAATTATGACATAATAAAGTATTAAAAACACCATATTTGTCATATAAAATGTGCACCTAGAAAGCACCAACAGCTCCCCCACACTCAAATCCTTGCTAGTCCTCGAGCAATTCAAACCATGAAAATCATCACCGTGCTTTCGTCATGCTAAGAAACAAAAACTCTCACAAGTCTCTAACTTAGCTATTGTCAATCATCTCATCGAATTAGCATCCCTCCACGAAACTTTCTCTCAATTTTTGAAAACAATTTCACCTCAAAACTTGAGTCGACCAAATCAATCACAAGGCTTATCAAACAAATATTTTTGTCTCCCTTCATATCAAGTAAGAAGAATGCAAAAGCTTCAGACTTCACTCAATCGCTCAAATGTATTTCCTTCCCTCTCCTATTCTACAATATAAGGCTCTTTTGTGGATCTCGGAAAGTAATATAACCAAATTGAATCGAAAGAACAACTAAGTCAACAATTCGCTCAATCATGCCTTCTAAAAGGGAGTTTTCATCATAGGAATTCAGAGTATAAGCACAAGGATCAAGGGAAAAGGAAACAATCGAGAATGAATGAAATAGAATTAAGAAGGGATCAAGCCTGGAGCATATACAGATCTTTTTAGAATTTTAACTCTTTCTGCAGTCTGCTTCCTTTGATATTCATTATTCTCTTTCTTTTTGACCATTTTCCTTTATTTTTCCTTTTGTGCCGATCGGCACAGGCCTGTGCCGGTCGGCACCTGACCAATTTAATTCTTTTCCTTCTTTTTCTTCTTTTATTTCCTTGCAGACTGCTATCAGAGCGTATTTTGGATCGAAATCTGTTTATACTCCACATTTGCTTGTAGGTTGTATCAAGGAGGAGGGAGAAACGATGAAATATCGGTTTTTGGGTAGAAAGAATTTGATGATAGATGGCTAGCAAACTGAGATGAACAAATGAAACTTCTCCCTTCTAGCTTAGTCGTAATCAAGAGCAAAGAGTTGTCAAAGACGTCTTCCTATCAAAAGGTTTATGTGTAGGCTTCTCTCATCTCATTTGGCTTAGTGTAATAGGCATAAAATCAAATCCTTAGCTACATGCTTCAACTTATGATGGTAGAAGGGGTTTTCGAAAAGTGGGTATATAAAGCCAAGCGATTATTCAATGAACTCAAGTAGATTGGCAAAACGATCGTCAAAAACAAAATCAAGAATATGGGGTACACATCGATTCGACAACTAACACTAACTTTATTCAAGACATTGCAATAATTCTTGACCTCGAAACTTAACTAAGCACACAATCTCAAATCTCTCTAAGAAAACTCTCACACTTTCACACACTAACTCAAACCATACTAAATCGAAGCAAACGACCTTAAGAAGTGTAAGGGCGAATCCCCCACACTCAAACCTTGCAATGTCCCTATTGCAAAAGAAAAACGACTAGACCAACCTAATCTGAAATGCCATGCCTCCTCAACATGCTAAAGATGCTTCGAATGTTCCTCATGAGAAAAGAGTAATCCGCCGCGGCCATGCTCTCTATGTCATCAATCCTTATATCAATGTCCCGATGGTGCCTATAGCATCTCTCCATATCATAATAGAGACGTTCGATGTTTCTTCTGCAGATTGGGCAGCAGTTGGCAGGACGATCATGACGTTCATCTCTCAGGGGCGAGTTTCTGTCAAAACCCCGAGGTGCCGGTCGGCACGGCGCACGTGCCGATCGGCACGAGGCACCATTCACCTGATAACGCGGTCCTGCACTTCCTTGAGCTCCTGCAAGGCCTCCTGTAGCTCCTTCTGCACTGGGTGGTTCGGAATTAGTAGGTTCTGGCTCATCTTCCATTGGTTCCTCCTCGGGATCTTCTTCCGGATCCTCTTCGGGATCTTCTTCATCCTTTGCAACAAGATTAGCTAA
The DNA here is from genome assembly GCA_012490785.1 of Eragrostis nindensis. Lineage (NCBI taxonomy): Eukaryota > Viridiplantae > Streptophyta > Magnoliopsida > Poales > Poaceae > Eragrostis > Eragrostis nindensis. The sequence continues at coordinate 65,034 of JAAXCT010001186.1, read as the reverse complement.
TGGGTGTTCATGTGCAGGGGATGCCTCTATATAGCTCACTGATTCCGAGGTATATCTTGCTCTTGGCTTTGAAGAAAGACGAGCGGAACGCCGAACTTCCTCTACTTCTTTTGATCGCTTAGGGTCTGGCTCATCATCAGAGGAATCATCAGATATTTCAACGAAATTCACAACCTTGACGCCGTGCCGATCGGCACAAGGACCGTGCCGGTCGGCACGCCTGCCGTTCCTTGCAAAATACGCTTCTAGATCTGCCAGGTTGCGTGCTCTCCTCTTTGCAGCATTGTCCCTGTCAATACGCCTCTGAAAATTTCATCATTGATCTCTTTAGGGGTCATGCGCCCTTTAGCAACGGGAAAGCCATCATCAAAGACGAAAGTCGCAGGATGCATTCAGGATCTGCTAGATAATTCTCAATCTGCCTCTGATGGTCTTTCATACAGTAAAAACACTTACATCCGAAACCTCTGGTGTTCTTGTGCAGAATCTTCTCTTGGAGGTCTTCCCAGTCGGTCAGGACGCGTGGTAGTGTACAGTGCCGATCGGCACATTGCGTGTGCCGGTCGGCACCTCTATCAGGATTTCTTCCATCGTTCAGCCTAGACCTATGGATGGTCAGAAAGCAGTCTTTGTCTAACTCTTCCTTCTCGCTATCAGTAAGGATCGATTCAAAGGTGATAAGATCGTCATATGTCAAAGGACGTTCCATAGCGAGAAGTCGATCCATTGTATACCTATCGGAGACCGGTGTGCTATCATCAACCTTGGATTTACCTTTGCGAACTAGCACTTCTCTAACCTTCTTCCGAATGGCTTCATCCATCTCCCTCTTCTCTCTATTGAACGCGTCCGCTTCACTCTTCATCATCCATCGTTGCTTCAGGTGCGACCAGACGATTGGATCGTCCTCGGTGGGGTTGAGGCTCCTGTTGCTCTCCCATGGCAGAGTTGGGCTCATTGGCGAAAGTACGGCGCCGTGCCGGTCGGCACCGACGGCGTGCCGATCGGCACCGTCGCCTCCGCTTCCAGTTTCGCCGCCTTGCATTGTTTTCTACTCTAGGGTTTGGTGGGAACTCCGGCGGCGCTCGATTTTTGATGATGAGATCCGAGACAACTCCTTCATATATATATCCTTAATTCTCTTGATCGAACCGGACTCTATCTCTTAAATTTGGAAGTCATCGAAGCATGTCTTGGAGGAAGGGCAAAAACTCGACTCAAAACGACACGGACTCTCCCGTGCCGATCGGCACATGCTGTGCCGGTCGGCACGGAGGCAAAGTTGCCTCGAACGACTCAATAAAATCAAAGAAACACAAAACACACAGAAAAACAGTAAATACAACAGTGCTTTTGTTTTACGTCGTTAAGCTCGACCACCCAATCACTCAATTCACATAATATATATCAAATGACTTTAACTCAAAAGTGTCGGGTTCAAGATATACCTTTAGTCGTTGGCCATTCACCGTATATGTATTTTGCTTTCCATCCATGATGACAACAGCTCCGGAAGGGAGAATTTTATGAACAAGATACGGTCCATCCCATTTGCTTTTCAATTTGCCTTTACCGAATAACCGAAATCTTGAATTGAATAGTAGCACTCTATCTCCTTCGTGAAATTCCTTTTTCAAAAGCTTCTTATCATACCACTTCTTTGTTTTTTCTTTATAGATTGCTGCACTCTCATAAGCCTTTAAGCGCATTTCCTCGAGTTCACTAATTTGAATCTTTCTTTTTACCGCAGCAGCATCTAAATCCAAATTCATCTCTTTGATTGCCCAATATGCTCTATGTTCTAACTCTACAGGCAAATGACAAGTCTTTCCATAGACGAATTGATAGGGTGTCATACCTATTGGTGTTTTGAACGCTGTGCGATAAGCCCAAAGTGCGCCATTCAACTTGTTTGACCAATCCTTTCCTTCTCTTGTAACAATTTTCTGCAGAATTCCTTTCAACTGTTTATTAGAAGTTTCTGCTTGGCCGTTGGTCTGTGGATGATAGGCTGTCCCAATTCGATGCTCAATACCCATCTTCTTCAAAGCTTTAGTAAACTCATGTCCGGTAAAATGAGTTCCACCATCTGTGATAATGACTCTAGGAACACCATATCTTGGAAATATGCACTCATTCAACATCTGCTTGGATTCACGAGTTGTACTGACTCGGCATGGTATTGCTTCTACCCACTTTGAGACATAATCCACAGCAACCAAAATATATTCATAACCATGAGAATTAACAAACGGTCCCATGAAATCCATGCCCCAAACATCGAATATATCAACTTGCAAGTTATACTTCAAAGGCATAGCATTACGAGCATTAACGTTTCCAATTCTTTGGCATTGAGGGCATCTAGCTACATACCTTTTCGCATCTTCATGCATCGAAGGCCAATAAAATCCACTAGCCCATACCTTTGCTTGTGTTCGAAAGTGCCCATAATGTCCACCATACTCAGATGAATGACACTTTTCCAATATGCTTTCGCGTTCGTCGCGAGGTACGCACCTTCGAACAGCTCCATCTTCACAATATCTGTATAAATAAGGATCATCCCATATGAATTTTCTCATCTCACTGACAATCTTCTTTCTTGAATTCTTGTTACAATCATCTAGCTTCCCTTTGAATCCATTTATGATGTCTTGCATCCATGATTCTCGATGATCCTTAACTCGAAATAGCTGCTCTTGCGCCATGGCATCACCAATGCATCCCTCCTTGTTCTCAAGCGTCAAACGAGACAGATGATCTGCTACTGAATTCTCAACCCCTTTCTTGTCTCTAATCTCCAAATCAAATTCTTGTAACATCAAAACCCAACGAAGCAATCTAGGTTTCGACTCCTTTTTAGAGACAAGATATCTAATAGCAGCATGATCCGTATAAACAATGACCTTAGAATTGAGGATGTAGGATCTAAATTTCTCAAAAGCAAATATAACAGCTAGCATCTCTTTCTCTGTTGTTGTATAATTAATCTGGGCTTCATTAAGAGTTTTACTAGCATAGTAGATAGCATGCACTTTACCTTCTTTTCGTTGTCCAAGAACCGCTCCTACTGCATAATCACTTGCATCGCACATAATCTCAAAAGGTAAATTCCAATCCGGAGGTTGCATAATAGGTGCAGAACATAATGCTTCTTTCAACTTCCGGAAAGCAGTAAGCCTTTCATCATTCATCTCAAATTCAACATCCTTTTGCAGCAATTCTGTTAATGGCTTAGCAATCTTTGAATAATCCTTCACAAATCTGCGATAAAAATTTGCATGTCCAAGAAAACTGCGCAGTGTCTTAATATCTGTAGGTGGTGGCAACCTTTCAACTGTGGATATTTTAGCTTTGTCTACTTCAATGCCCCTATTAGAAATAACATGCCCCAAGACAATCCCTTCGGTTACCATGAAGTGACATTTCTCCCAATTAAGAACTAAATCCACTTCTACGCACCTCTTTAGTACTTTCTCTAAATTTGCTAAGCAGTGATCAAAATCAGTACCATGAACAGAGAAATCATCCATAAATACCTCCATAATGTCTTCAATGAATTCAGCAAATATAGCATTCATGCATCTCTGAAATGTAGCCGGTGCGTTGCAAAGACCGAATGGCATTCGCCGATACGCATAAGTTCCATAAGGACAAGTGAAAGTAGTCTTATGCTGATCTTCAGGTCTAACAGGGATTTGAAAGAAACCACTATAACCGTCGAGATAGCAAAAATAAGAATTCTTGGCTAACCTTTCAAGCATCTCATCGATGAACGGTAATGGATAATAGTCTTTCTTTGCAGCGGTATTCAGTTTCCTGTAAACAATGCACATCCGCCATCCTGTAACTGTCCGTTGAGGGATCAACTCATTATTCTCATTAGGCACAACTGTGAGTCCTCCTTTCTTTGGCACGCAATGCACCGGACTCACCCATTCACTATCACCAACCGGATAAATCATTCCTGCATTAAGAAGTCTCAGCACTTCTTTCTTCACAACTTCCTTCATGCCCTCTTTCAATCTTCGCATGCCTTCGACGACTGGCTTGGCTGATTCTTCAAGATTGATCTTATGTGTGCAAAAAGCTGGGCTTATTCCTTTGATATCATCAAGACAATATCCGATCGCCTTCTTGTATTTTCTCAGAACAGCAAGCAATCGTTTTGTCTCTTCTTCATTCAAAGCACTATTGACGATGACGGGGTAAGTTTTATCTTTGCCTAAGTATTCGTATCTCAGACCGTCAGGAAGTGGCTTCTGTTCTACTTCTGGTGCTGCACCAGGATCCAGATTACCCAAAGGCTCAAATTGAGGATTTTCACCTCCGTGCCGGTCGGCACCACCACTGTGCCGATCGGCACAAGGGCCGTGCCGGTCGGCACCGTCCTGAATCTCGGCCTCTTCTCTGTCTGACTCTTCAAACAGTTTGTTTAACGGGTCTGAGTATCCTGTACTAATTTCTTCATCTTTTTCTGTGAAGAATTCTTGGAGAGAGGGTGGGTCATCACTTTCTTGAACGACGGGTGGGTCTTCGAATTCAAAAAGGACTTCCTCTCCACCCAGAGTCAATTTGAGGTGACCTTTTCCAGCATCGATAACAGTTTGTACAAGCTTTAAGAAAGGTCTTCCCAAAATAATATCTTCAACTCCTACTTCACCTTTATCAAGAACAAAAATATCCACCGGAATAGTATTCTTTTTTACCTCGATGTTCAGATCTTTGATAACTCCCAGTGGTTTGGTTCTCCTTCCATCCGCCATGATTAGCTCAAGCTCGGTTCCTAGCAATCTTCCTTTTATGTCGTAAGGCATATCCATGAATGCTTCATACGTCATCAAACTGACGCGGGAACCAAAATCACATAATGCTTTAGGAAAGTTTCTATATCCAATCTCGCACAGTATGTAAGGATCAGCTTCCGTTCGTTCCGTAACGCCAACTGCATATACTCCGCACAATCCTTCATACGGCGATGGGACAAAACAACTATCAAACAGCTTCTTTGCTTGTTGAACCTCCATCTGATCAATTTCCATATCGTCCTTATATAACTTCCCCAATACTTCTCCAATGACGACATTATCTAGTATTTCCGAAGTTCTAGTGTCTTTAGGGAAGTTATACTGAACTCCTGTAGAAGAGGCATACCTTGGATCATATGTTCTCCTCATACTTAGCAGATTTGAGCTAAAATCTATAGGGATCCAATCCAATGGTTCAAACTCGTCCAACGGTCTAGCGTTGCTCAAGGTTGGATCTCCTACTGGTCTTGGAAATTTATTCACGAAGCTGTTCTCGTGCTCCTCTAATATTGCAGCTTCAGTCTTGGAAATCCCTTTAACAGCAGGCAGCGTGCCGGTCGGCACGAGAGATGTGCCGGTCGGCACGAAGGGCTTCAGTGTGCCGGTCGGCACAGATGCCGTGCCGGTCGGCACCTCCTCCAATCTGGGTCTTTTCAGATCGCCTTGCGCTGGTTCTTCTCTTCTTACTGTTAATCCCACTTCGGATACTGTACAGCTTTCCGCTTCAGCTCTCAAATCCAAAGAACCTTTTGCTAGCGTCGACCCTTCAGGGGGAATTGGATCTTCTTGGAATTCTTCCCAATGCCTATGCATAGCTTCAGTCTTCGATATCTTACTCAAAAGATCAAGACCTGCAGTAGCAGTCAAGTCGAGGAAACTCCCTCCAGCTAAACTATCCAAATGCATCCTGGAGGTTCCTTCAAGAGACATGTAGAATGTCTGAGCAGTTAAGTTATCATCCATGCCCAAATCGGGGCCTTGCTTCAATAAAGATTTGAAGCGTAACCATGCTTGCGTGAGGGTCTCTTCTTTCATTTGCTCGAAGTTAACCACTTCTCTTCTCAGTTTCTGCACCTTCGGAAGCGGGAAGAAATGCAAACAGAAATTTCCTACAAGCTTATCCCAGTTTCCCTTAGCTTCACGGGCTGCAGATTTATACCAATCTTTGGCTCTTCCATCTAGAGAAAATGGAAATAGCAACCATTTGTACCAATTCTGAGGCACTCCCTCATGCTTAAAGGTCTGACAGAGAACTTCTAGATCTTGCAGATGTGTGTACGGGTTCTCGTCCTTCGTCCCAGAGAATTTGCTGTTCTCGACCATTTTGATGATGGTCGGGTTGAGAACGTATGACGAAGCAGTGACTTTCTCATCGGAAGTTTGTGGAATCAGCAATCCCGGAGACGGTAGTGAATGCTCCCTAACCGTATGAGCCGGTTCAGGAGTACCCATCCTGAAAACACAGAAAGAAAACACAAAAACAAACTAGAAAAGAGAGGATTAGAGGTTAGTAGAATAAATAAATAGTAAAAGAACTGGCTTGCTCCCCGGCAACGGCGCCAGAAAACGTGCTTGTTGGTCGTTTGTACGCACCCACTTATATACCGCAAGAGGACGGTGTACAGTTGTAGCACTTTTTCCCTTAGAGTATTCCAAGGTTTAATATCGAACTACAGAGAACAAGCGGGACTTAAACTATTATTTAAACTACTAAATTAATATGGCAAAGGTGTGTGTGGAAAGGGTGGTTAACAGCTAGAGATGAAAGGGCCTGCGGTTGTATCAAGGTTATGAAAAGGATTCTCTCCTATGGTTTGGGGTACTGGCATGCAACTCAGGTCATGGTTCAATTGATAGGTTTAGTATTCTACAAGACATGGTGGTTTCGTTCGCCCCGATCCTGTCACGACAAGGTACTAATAGCTCCCCACTGGTTTCTTGCACTATGTAATAAACACGTATTGATCGGATACGAGTTCAAAGCATCACATAGACCAAACACATCAAAAGAGTATTGTAAGCGTGAGAGTTACATAACCAGATTTCCCTCGCCACGGAGAGAATATGAGATCTACTCACGCATCATACTGCAACACATGAACATGGGTACAGTAGGATGCAGGATTTTGGCGTGGTCCCACAGGTGCCGATCGGCACGGCGGTGTGCCGGTCGGCACAGTCTTCCTTTCTGGTGGTGATGATCGGTGATCGCCGTCTTCGCCGCCACAACCTTCAACCTAGGTCAAAACCTCTGTATGTCTGGCTCCCCCTCACTTCGCGACCAAGATCTCCTCTTTATAGTCTCTTTCGGTTGTGGGCTGGATTCCACCGACTCCGACTCTGATATTTCTTCTGGGCTTCATATTCTCCGAGTGGGCTTCAAGTTTGGGGCCCGACCTCCATGGTGCCGGTCGGCACACAGGCCGTGCCGACCGGCACGGACTCCAATTTCCTCGTTCTTCGGGCCTCTGGCAGCTCTTTACTCGTAGTCTCTTAATTTTCACCTGTTTCCTGCAAATACTTCCGAATACACAGAAACTACGCATATATATGATAATGGGGGTTAATTGTTAGCAATTATGACATAATAAAGTATTAAAAACACCATATTTGTCATATAAAATGTGCACCTAGAAAGCACCAACAGGTGGCTTCTTGCTATCGTCCTTGTACACAATCACCTCGCGGTTATTGAACTCCAAAATCGACTCCAGATCCAGGCTCCTCACATCTGTCTCCCCCAGGAACTTGATGCTAGGCTCCGTGAAGTAATCTGCATGCGGAAGCTTCGGCATCAGCCTCTCGACTGAAGCATCGTTTCCATGCCGAGTCATAGTTCCAGGCTCACGGTGATTGCCATTTTCCACTGGGCAATGCCTGCTCGGTGACATGGCAGTCTTATCACACGCACTTTCTGCGGAAGCTCCTGCACAAGTCACATCCCAAGAGTTTCATACACCACGGGAGTTGAGTCGAAAGAAACACTTGCATAAACAGCCTTTGCTTTAAAGGCCATGGATCATGGTTCATAATTTCAATGGAGCAATAGAATTCCATGTAAGACTTACCTTTATACTTCTCCGAATCAGCTGAATCCTTAGGAACCAATTGCCTGTCAATTCCACTACGTGAAGGCCACTGATCAATTGGACGGATTATCAGATTTCCTGGGTTCTCTCTAGGGATGAAAAAAGCATCCGCTTTTGGTGTTGCAGGAGATTCTTCATCATCAGCGTAGAATGGGACATATAACAAGGGAAAAAAGAATCCGCTTGATTTTTTCCAAGTTAATTCTCTAAAATGATACACAAAACAATGCATTACCATTATTATATCAATATGGACTCACTGATTCATGTGTGTAAACTGCAACTTTAGCAAGTAGTTATATGATTTTTTTTCCTCGTTCATGCAAAAGAATCCGCTTGATTTTTTTCCCCTCTATGCAATCAATGAACGTCACCTCCTTGTTGTGGGTGTTCTGGCATGTCGCCTCTTAACACCTGTGCACAAGCCGTCCCGAGCCGCAATCACATGTCTTGGGCTTTTCGCCACCTGGGCCCCTTAGGTGCTATTTGGGAGGCCTGCTCCTGCACTTATGTGAAGCACCTAAACTAAGTTGAGCTCACACACATGTTTCACTGAAGAACGAATTAAAAGGTACGGATGAGGCCTCCCACACACATGTGCACGCTCACACACCAGTCCTATATTAGTAGTTATGTGATTTCACGTGTTAAATTATAGTTTGCAAGCATAGTTTGGAAACTAAACGTGAGTATGTAGCTTTGAGTTGCAAATAGTAGTTCATCTTCATTTCAGAAGAGGAAAACTTATTACCAGACAGAAAATATATGCTTATCTAAGGTGCTTCACTTGGGTCTCAGTACAAGACCTTTTCATGTTGACAAATGTATACAGCAACAACAACAACAACAACATAGCCTTTTGTCCCAAGCAAATGTTTACAAGCTTTTTATTTTTCTGTAGATATACAAAATGAAAATCTATGCTGCCCTATACAAGTGTTTTATTTTGTATTATTTGTCTATCTATCTCCTTTGGAAGTTGAGCTTTGAAATGTTGTAACCGAAGATGGCGGCAAAGATGATGGGGTAGGCCGCTACAACTATAGCTGCTAAAGGTAGCAGCTCACGGCGAAAGTCAAAGTAGTCTCTCACAAACGTAGCAACAGGTTTGGTCTCTCCGAATACCTCAATCTCCTTGTTATCCTCGTATCCAAACTGGGTGGTGAAGAAGACATTAAGTGTCCATGACATCGGGGAGATGTAGTACAGCCATAGCCACCATTTCGGTATTTGCTGCAATTCAAATGCATCATCACGCAAACCATCACTTTGATCTTAGTAGTCTAAAAACATATATTAATATTAAAAATCAATCATTTCGTCATTGTTAAAACTAGAAAACAGGATGTATAATGTGTGACAAAGTCTTAGAAAGGAGCACACTACTATGCAAGTAAGTGTGCTTATCTAGAAGGACTTACAGGAGCAGGCACAATAAAGCCTGACATGAGATTTTGTATTGTGTAGAACATGGATGCCAATATGGATGCCACTTGGATGTTTGGAGTGAGTGAAACCATCATCATTCCAAGGTAGATGAAGTACAATAATGTGCAGAACATGGTATACAAGAACCAAAAAAACTTTGCTGCTGTCCATGCATACCCTATCATTGGGTATGCTATGAACATAAACACCACTATTTGCACAAAGACATAAGGAATCTCCATAGCGACCTACTTGAAACAAAAAAAAAGAAAGAAAATCAAATTCAGAAATATTAATATTGAAAAATTAAGCTTCGTTTAAGACTTTTGATATATGTAATGCACTGAGTTTATGATTGACCTGTGCAAATGAGTAGGCCCAAGGAGAATACATTCCAGCAAATCTTTCTCTATACACAACAGAGCGCTCAATTGAGACAAATGGCATCACTGATTGGCAATTGTTGATGCCAGCGAACAGAGTGGTGCCATACATGCATCCCAATATGGTGAACAAACTTTGCTGGTCATTTCTACCCACAAACAAAACAATAATTAGCACAATAATCATGAATCAACAACCATATAAGGATGATGGTCTACGTACATTCGGTTGATGTCACCTTGCTGCCAGTATAATGCCCCAAAAGCAATGCAAGAGATTGTTATAAATACAATTCGCACCAGGTTGTAGGAAGGGCTTCTCAAGTATGACAAAGATTGTTTCCAGAGGCAAGCTTTGAATTGCTCCCAAAACCTTTGTGGATACCTTGTTGGGAAAACGAGATCACTCATACCTGGAGGTGGTATGCTCAAGTGCCTTACAAGTGTGTCATTGCCCCTTCAATCATCAAGTAATAAATATTAGCACATGTTATATAAACTTTAATTTCTAGTAAATCATAGACCACTCTTGCAGAAAAGAAAAATATATATTTATAATAACTGCTTTTGAGAACCGTGTCTCTTTTCCCAGTCAATTAAGTAGGAACTAGTTTTTATTGTTTTATTGTGTCATGAAGTTATTAATAATCAAGTTTCTTAGTGACATGTCCATGATCCCATAGTTAACAGTGATGATTTTCCAAATCTTACTTGCAGATTGACGAGTCCCTATAAATTTGTGCGAAATCTACACCTAATTGAGCTTCCATAGATGTCGAAGTAGCTTCTAGCATCCATGTGGATGGATTATAGTTTTCCTTGATCTTTGGTATCCCAGGTACGGCCTGGAAAAACAGAGGGAACAATTTCATTTATCTCTTAACCTGTGTAACAATAGTCAATGGTAAGTTTAGTTTTGATTGATATATAGCATGCACCTTGTTATGTGTTGTGTAAATTTATCATCATCAGTATTGAGGAAAGAAAAGGAACCCTTGTTATGTGTTATGTCAATTTGTCGTCATGAGGATTGAGGAAAGAAAAGAAACACCATGGTAAAACCTTTTTGAAAAAATAGCAAAGAATGGAGAAGCTTGCTGGCAAAATTGGTTTAAATACATTTAAGAATATTAGTTGTATACAAGGAAAAATTAAGCTTTTTAGTTACCTGGAAATATTGGATCATCTTACACGAATGGTATCCAAGAGGCCCAGCATAAATCAATTCTCCACCCCTTTTCATCAGCATCAGCTGCATATAAATTTACAAATTTACAATATAATTAGTAATATTATGGCACTCCCCAATTATATGAAGCATGATGTGATGAGCTGAATACCAGTAGTGCACATTAACTTAGATGCAAGATCTATCTCCTGTTAAAGTAGGCGTAGATGTAGCATCTCAAATACTTAGACCCAAAAAAAAGGTTGAGGCTGATTCTATTTTATCATAGTTTCGGGATTTAACTAGCTTGTTAGTATGGATTGTGAAATTTCAGTTTCAGTAGATATTTGTTAGTATAAGTACCTCAACCTGTACTTTCTCTTGTTCCAGGAATATGAACAAATGCTCCATACTAGTTTCAAGCTGAAGTTACAAAACTTGCCTGGCAAGTTTTTATACGAATAAGATGGACAATGATCTCATAAGCATTAACCAACAAATTCGGACATAGAAATTTCAACTTCATAAAGTATTTCTTTTCTATTACTCTGCATTTCCTAATCCTTGTAACACTAGAAGAAGATAATAATATAAATTATAAATACCTCATCAAATGCCTCAAATATTTCAATACTTGGTTGGTGAATTGTGCATACAACTGTTCTACCAGTGTCTGAAACATTCTTTACTGCACGCATGACAATAGCGGCAGCCCTAGCATCCAAGCCTGATGTTGGTTCATCCATGAATATGATCGAAGGGTTGGATACAAGCTCAACTGCAATTGTGAGTCGTTTCCGTTGCTCCGTAGATAGCCCATTTACCCCTGGTATTCCAACCAAAGCATCTCTTATTTCATCCAGCTCAATTGTTTCAAGGACTTGATTGACAAATTCCTGTGAGGAAAAATAATATAAGTCACTTTGAAACTCGATTTTGGTGCTAGCACCTAACATAAACTTGTGCCAATGGATCCCTGTATCTGTTTCTATTCCAGCAATAAGTACAACTGACATTTCTCGTTTTGGAGTCGATTTCTGTTGGAAGGCGCAACCAAGCTGAATATGCAATAGATTCGCCCACTGTTAGCTGTGGGGAGTGAACATCAGTCTGTTCACAATAGCCTGATATTCTGGCAAAAGTTTGTTGAACTTTAGGATAACCTCCTACTCTTATATCTCCTTCTATAACACCACCAGTTTTTCTCCCAGCAAGAACATCAAGTAAGGTTGTTTTCCCTGCTCCAGTAACCCCCATGAGTGCTGAGAGCACACCGGGCTGGAAGGCTCCCGTGATATTGTGGAGTAGTTGAAGTTTTGTGTCCATATAACCTTGCTCCCTCATTTCCTGGGGCAAAAAACACTTATTGTTGGTCCATACATTTCCCGTAACAATGTTTTGGTATTTCATAAGCAGGAAAAAGTGTCTTGACTGTAAGAGTATGATAATTACCGCAGGTGTGTCCACATAATAGCTTACATCCTGAAATGATATCGTAAGTGGTGTGAAAGGTAATACCATCCTTCCTGCACAAGAATGGATATGGAAAAATTAATTCCGTTTCAGCTGTATGTCATTGCACATTGTAAAATTTGACTAACCGGTTCTGTTAAGAGTCAAAGAAGCGTTTGTTTGTGGCGGCTTGTGCATCCCACTGTCAATGTCCATTAAAATAGGTTGATCATTTCCGCTAGATGTGGTCATCTTATCACGAGAGATAATAGCTCTGGAAGTTCCTGGAGCTGAAAATTGGAAGGTTAGAATCTAGCGCTTGTTAATGCGACTGTTTTGCCACATTTCAAATGCTCATTTATTTATCAGCATAAGGCACTTACGCTTTTTAATAGTCAAGCCAATGGCAAAAACTATATTCAACAACAAAATAAACCCAATCAATGCTCCAACTGAAATCCAGTAGAAGTAACTGGAGAAGTCTAGACCTCGGTCCATTAATATCCTCCTTCCAAGTGACACGCCATATGCCATGGACTATTGACAAACATAAAAATTGTATTATGTGGTAGTCCTGAAACTATGCATGTTACTTATGCTTGTATGTTTTTATAATATTATAGGAGGAATCAATTAGGTGGGCAAAAAGAAGCACAATTTATGCTTTCCCTAAAAAATTAGGTCCTCATTACAATTCAATGTTTAAAAAAATATATATATATATTTGCAAAACAACGTAATACAGAAACAACAAATGTTGTCAACTACTTCAACTCCAAGAAATGGGCTTTTAGTTAGGGAGTGTATATTTCTATAATGGCTGCAAATATGTTATGTCAAAGTGTACCTTTAGCCACCTCGGTGCCAAGAACTCATTACCCGTTAAGCCAATCTCGGCATACGACAATGGAGAGAGCCAAAATCCCCATTTCAGCCAATTAGGCAATGAAGCTATAGCATTGTGACCAAGAAATTGTCAGTATGTCTGTTAAATAGATTAGGACATCAATATGCTTCTATATGAACAGAGGGTGAGTCGCTTGCTAGAAGTATAAAACCATGAAATAAGGGAGTGTCTTACGCCTTGGAATGATGAAACCACCAAATAGAAGGATGACTAGAAATGACAATGTACCACCCACTGAACCAACCACCATTGTTTGACAATACGAGGCTACACATCTAAACAGTGATAATGCTCCAGTGTGAATTAGGAAAAGGATGAGGAGATGACAGAAGAATCTGCACACATAAACGTTTGTTAGAACAAATAAACTTAGATTTTACCCACGAGCACTTATAAAAGCATCAAGTTAGTCTGACACAATGCATATGGGGAACCTATGACCTCAATAGACAATAGGTTAGATCACTGCAAGTTGCCGCTCTAGCTAAGAATCTACCTAAGCATCTTTTGGCTGGCCTGGGAAAGACGGACAGATATGCAGTTGGCCTCTTAAGTTAGCAAAGCTGATATTTGAAAAAAAATGTTGACACAAGCATCGATACGAAATAAAGTTGACAACAGAAAATGGCATGTGATTTAGTTATTCGTACTCACTATTTAGGCTTGACAACAAAATGTACCTGGATGCCTCTGGAGTATAGCCAATGAGGAAGTATGATATTGATGTCCAAACTATTGACTCAACTAAAGAAATTGGAACTTTGAGGATAAAGGCTGGTATTGCATAAGCCCAAGCCGGATAGAAGTAGTAGTCTCTTTGTTTGTAAAATACTGGTAGCCTGCTAATTGCCATGGCCAGCTCAGGGAATCCATTCACCATTAGCAGCAGGAGTGCATAGAAAAGAGAGCCCATGTAGTAGTTAGCATGAACTCTATCAACACCCATCTGTGTGCGCAGAAATACCGTTCCGGTAATAACGGCTAGTAGTCCAAGCTGAAGTAATAAAACTATAAATGTTAATTTCTAGCAGTCGCATTGAGGAAAATACAAATTCATAATTAGTCTAGTGCATGTCAATTATAAGACATGGTTCTTCAGTTTTTCACCAAAGATACACTCGATAGCATGTAATGCTATTAGTTAATATAACACATAAAATTCAAGTTCTTAAAAGTCACCTTGCATATGAAGCAAATTAGATAAAGATTTAGTGATGTTCTCATTGTGCTTAACTTTCCTTTTTTGTAATGGGAACTTGATAGGTACTGTGAAATGGCTATTGAATCCATTTAGTTGGAGTTACTTTTTTCTCATTTTGAGAGAATACTAGATTTACTGCAATTAGAGTTTTGAATAGAGGTCCCTCTATTGGTGGGAGGGTTGGTGATCGATTCAAATGTAGATAAAAGATATAGGACCAGAAACTTCACATCATTTAGTACGAAGGCACAAAGTCAGTGACCATAAAAAAACAAGCACATTACATGTTATGACAATATTCGTAGCTCTAGAAATAGATAAATCATGTCATCACCTTTTAAGCTTTTTATACATTTCTGTCTAGAAAAAACTGCACATCCGAATGGCTAACCTGAATAGTTTTTGTTATGTAGATGAAGGCATTCCGTTTCATGAGGAGAAGCTCTCTTGCAAAACATGGCTTGAGGAGTTCCCACTTGGACAGAGAGTAATTACTGTAGTACAAGGCATTTTTATGCCCTTTCGATTTGTCATAAGGTATTGATAGCTCCCCAGCAAGGTTCTGACCAACTTGAGATGCTCTGAACTCTTCACATAACTGGTCAACAGAGACAAACTTGTATGTTTCTCTGCCACGGCTCCAATACTGCTCTTGATCTTTTTTCGATAAGACCTATACATAAGTGTGGAAGAATGAAGGATTCCTAGTTTGAAATGGTAAATTTTTAGATTACCCGAATCTACATTAACTGCTTCATATTAACAGTTGCTACTTTTAAGGTCATTTCAAAGAAGTATTGCTATCAGCCTATCACTCCCTTGTAAGTTGCACAGATGATGAAACTTGAAACATGTGCCCATAAAATGTACTCCCCTCGTTTCAAAGTATAGACATTCCTTGCATTTAAATTTTTGCCAAAATATTGTCATTCCTGAATTCCCAATGCATCTCTCTCTTATTTCCACTTCCTTATTCACTCCTTATCGTTTCATGTACCCAACGCCTTCCACTTCTTCTTAGTTACCGTGTCCAAATCCATAACTGTCTATATCTTGAAATGGAGGGAGTAGTCACTAGGAACAGTCAGCCAACCTTTAAGAGTCAGCAAACAAAGTGTGACATGCCAGAATGACTTTCTTCATTATTACTTCATAAACAGGAAGATTCTATTGCAGAAGAGGCAGAGAGGTTCAGGTTGGTTTCTTCTTAATTACTTCTTAAATAGTAGAAACAAAGATATGCCATGCCCCCTCCCCACGCTATGTTGTTGTTGATCTTTGGTGAAACATGGTCCATCAGTCTGAGTTGTAGCCCGGGGAGCTTTTCAAGTTGTGAATCTGGATCTGGCCTTTATTTGTCCTTGCTATGTCTCAATGGTGGAGAAGCCTGAAGTGCCGCTGTTCTCCTCTCTGACCTCCTCCAGCAGGTATGCCATGACTCGATTCCCCCCAAAATCCCCCAAACACACACATACCCGGCCAACACTCTTATTTTTGTTGTAGGAGTAAAACAAAGTTTATTTGGGTAAAATGCAAAACCCATGTCTTGTACTTCTTGCTTCAGTAAATGTTGTGAATAAAGTAATAATATGTGCAATGGCTAACTGGAACATCTAGACACAGTCAGTGCCTGTATTGTACTCAAGTTGTGAATAAGTAATTTGAAGTACCTCTTGAAGAAAGTCAGCAGCTCCTTTCCTTTCAGGGCACTTGAATCCACATGATTCAAAGAAACTCATAATGCAACTCTTGGATCCATGGAATACAACTTTTCCTTCAGCCATCAAGATAATATCATCAAAAAGCTCATAAGTCTCTGGTGCTGGTTGGAGTAGCGAGACTAGTATGGTAGACTCTGAGATATGTGCCAGCTGCTGGAGGCAAGAAACAATCTGGAATGTGGTGGAGCTATCCAACCCAGTTGATATTTCATCCATGAATAGAGCTTTTGAGGGTCCTACTATCATCTCGCCTGGTGTTAAGACAAGTCAGAAAATTTTCATCCTAACATGAACAATTCAAAATAATGTAGAAGCACCTGTGGTTAGTCTCTTCTTCTCACCACCTGAAATACCTCTTCTCATTGCATCTCCCACCATTATGTCAGCACATATGTCAAGTCCCATGATCTGTCAGTTAAGAAAGAAGAGCTTCAAGGGTATTTTCTTACGCGGTGGATGGTGAGCATACTAGTACTTTATTTGGTGAAAAAAAATTACCTTTATAATGTAGTCTGTTTGCATGCTCCTTTCTAAACCTTCCACAGATATCGCCTATAAAAAATGTATCTCGAAGTAACGTGTTACAGCCAGAAGTGAAGTGTTTTGTCTTGACCTGGTTCTGAAAAGCCACAGTAGGGTTAGTGATGTACCTTCATATAGGTGTCTACGTCAGGTTCAGGGGTAATCGCGGCCTCCTTTTCCCTTCTAATGACCTCCTTCATGATTTCTGGTTTACAGAAGCAAATAAATCTTGGTTTTAGCAGTGTGAGGGGATCAAGGTGGGTGTGAATGTGATTAGTTGAGAGCTACATTGACTTGGTCGATGAACAGAGAGTTACCTGCTCTGTTGCCAACACCTTGGAATCTTGCAGAGAAGTCGAGGGTCTCTCGGACAGTCATCTCAGGGACGTGGAGGTCATACTGACTGATGTAAGCTGCCGTCTTCTCTGGAACAAATTCATTGAGCTTCACGCCATTGTACTCGATTTCTCCAGTTACTTTGAGATTAGCATCGAGCTTTCCCGCGAGTGCTTTGAGGAGGGTGGATTTGCCGCAGCCCGGGGGTCCGAGGAGAAGCGTCAGCCTGGAAGGCCTGATGATGCCGCTGACATCGTTGAGGATGCGGATCCTCGCCTGCTGGCGATTGAATCCCAGCATGCTGCTCACCACCTGATGATCGATCCAAGCAGTGTGATGAATTAAGCTAGCGGCTAGTACAACTATGAATCTTTAGGTTTAGGTTTTTTTAGGATGGTTGTAGCAGCTCACCTGGTGTTTGTCATGTAATGGCTAAATGTATCTTCCTTGTGCAGAGGCCGGAACATTATTTCACATCGAAATAAAAGTTTCTTTTATCTAAAAAAACTACAACTATGAATTGCAGAACGAACCGAGAGGTTGGAGACGACGGCGTTCCAGATGGTTGGGAGCGGCTTCCCTTGCACCACCTGGCATTCTGCCTCCACGCACACGTCGCGCCACCGCACCTCCACCGTCGGCGGCCGGACGCCGACCCTGTCCATCCTCTGCCGCTGCTTCTGGAGCAGCCGGAGGTTGTCGCGGTGGATGCTGGCGATGAGTGTGTCCACCACCAGCCGTCGCTCCGCTGCACCCAGCCTCCGCACGTCCACCGTGTCCAATGCATTGTTGTGGAGCAGCGCCGTATGGAGCCTGTCAGAGGTGGGCAGCCTCTCGATGGCCGCCCATTTCAGCTCAAGCTCCTCGTATTGCTGCTGCTGGTCGCCGGCGAGGGACAAGGAGCGCGACAGGCTCTCCCTGAAGCTGGCCGCCGCCGCCCGCAGCGACGACACTAGAGCAGGCTCAACGTCTTGCTGCACTGACATGACCGACGTGTCTTCCATCTCCAGCGACAGTGATCCCCCCTTCTCCGGCTCATCATCGTCATCCCGACGCATGATGTGAATTTCTGATTGAGCAGCAGCAAGATGCAGGGTCGACTTCCTTGTGTTGTGTCTACGCCATTGTATCTCCACGCCGCGGGCTGCTTAATAAATTCTTTAACAAGCAAGTCAACTGTTTCCTTGTTTCGTCGTGTCATCAAGCAACCCCCTTCCGTGCTTCGTCTTTTCTTCTTTTCCAAGATTACAATTTTATTAGTCAAATAAAAATCGTTTGAATTTGGTGGTTTAGCTTGACTTGACTTTGGCTTCATTTCATTCGCCCACGAATTGTCTCCCCAAAATCATTCAGTCACTATTTGTGTTATTTATTAATTATATAAACGGCATGAATGCATCCATTCTCAGCCAAGCTAAGGTAAGCAATGACGTAACTGGCTTGCACTGGACGGCCAGCTTATTATCTTAATTATTTGGAGTAGAGGATTCCTCCTCTCCATGCATGACCCGGCCACTAACTGCAAGCGTCCTCCTGTGCTACCTACCAGCCACATGCTTCCTGAATTAATTTCTCATATACATATGTTATTTCCTTGCATCACTAGTAGTGTCTGAATTTTTCTGTGAAGTTTGAGGATTCAAACCTTGTATTATGCCAGCTCACTTCTCTTCAATTTGATGATCTCTGGAACGATTTATTTAACTGTTCTAGCTACATGAATATTCTGTAGGTTGACATTAATTTCGTTTCATAGACTAGTGACAATGATTTTTCATGTGTAGTAATTATGATTTTTGGAATACTATACAAGCTACTATTATTGTCCTTAGCTCACTGTAATGATGGAAACGATCTATGATTCTGTATTCATGGACGTTGATAAGATCCTTCCATTTAGTAGCACCTTAGGATGGCATAGCCGTACATCTGAAAAAAAAAAATGGCATAGCCGTAACGTTAATGGCGGGGTGTCCGCCACTTTTGAAAAAAAGGTTCTGTCATTGCAGGTTCTTATTTATGCAGGAAGAATGAATCCATAGATTGTAGTAGGTAGTATGTTGCTAGCGAGGTTGCAGGGTGAGATCAAGGACGTGGGCCTCAAGGCGCAGAGCCTCCTTGAGGATGTGTCCCATGCACAATCCCATGGAGGCCAAGCAGCACACCTCCAGACCCTCTGCTTCTGATTCCTTGAGCAATGCCTGTTTTGCATGCACAAGGAAGGAGGCTGTCGTTTCGCCGTCCTGCTTGGAGCAGCAGGTGCAGTTGGTGGTGGTTCCATGTCCGACTTCGAGGTCGTCGTCATTCAGGCCCTGGTTCTGGTTGTTGTTGTTGGCTGCAGCAAGCAGGAGGAGGCAGTGGTTGAGGGAGGAGGAGACGACCCTGTTGAATGAGTTGTGATCCAGGTGATCTGTGAGCAGCAGGCGGGAAGACGACGCCCGTGCCTGCAGGTAGAGATGGAGCAGCTGCGCCGTTCTGCTGAGGCTGCCCTGGATCTTGTCGTAGGCGGCGGCCGGGAAGGGCGGCAGCCACAGGTAGGTGGGCTCGCTCGCGGCCTCCGCCGTCAGCTTCCGCAGCTGATGTAGTTGTGTTTGTAGCAACAACATCTGATGATGTTTGTCACGAGGAACAGCAAAGCAGCGTGCGAGGGTGGCGATGCAGCGTGCGAGCTGCGCCCTGGCCTGCCGCGACGGCCTCGCCCGGGGCTGGAACACCACGTCCACCACGATGACGCAGCCTATGCCGATGAAGCTCTCCACCAGACGCGCCATGGTGAAGGCCATGGGAGCCTCGTCGTAGCGCCGGCCCATGATGATGACGCCCGACAGCGCGGCAGCGAGCCCGCCCGCTGGGCCGTAGGCGCGGCTGCGTTTCAGGAAGGTGGCCAGGACCATCCAGGGAAGGAGGGCCAAGAAGCGCAGGTCCATGGTCAGGAGCTCCCGCTGCGAGATGAGGAGGCAGCCCAGCACGCCGTAGAAGGAGCCCAGGGCGGTGCCATGGGCGCGCGCGATGCCGACGGCCCACGTCGAGTCACGGCCCGCCGTCATGGTGGTGGCCACGATGAGACCAGACCAGAAGCCATGGTCGCTGCTGAAGAGCAGGCCCAGCAGCACGGCCAGGCCCAGCGAGAAGCCGCACTTGGCCGCCGACATGACCCGACTGAAGAACAAGGCGGCGGCAGCAGCCTCCTTTGCCGGCGGACGATGGTCATCCTTGTCTCCAGCAGCAACCTTTGCTGGTGGTCCATCATCATCTTCTTCCAGAAAATCTTCTTCATTTTGTTTTTCGTCCGACGACGAGTCTGCAGGCTGATCATTCGAGGTGGTGATGGTGCGCCGGTGGAGCTGACAGAGGGAGAAGAGGAAGAGCAAGGGAGCCAGCTGCTGCTCGTCGTCGTAGTCCCCCCTACTCATCCTATTCAGGTGGAGTGGTTTGATGATGCTCTGCTTGCTGCTGGAAGAGCAAGCTGGGTACAATAAGCTGATCGAGCTGCGTGTGTTTGGCGCAAGGAGAGCGAGGCGTATTTGGTCCTTGACCGTCCTGACAAGGTCGCCCATGTCATCATGGTCGTCGCCGCCGTTCTGTATCATCGCGGCGAGTGCCATCTCCATTCCGGCGAGGGGCGTCTCCAACTCCGCATCCTGATCTGCAGCTGCTGGGGCCCACTTGCAGACTCCTGCTAGTGCTCGCTCCCACCGAGCATCCTCCTGCAAGCACCAATTCATTCAGACCATGCAGATTTATTCTTAATTATTTAATTATTGGACTAGTAGCAGTAGAATAACAGAGTGCTGCATGCTCCCCTGTACTTTGGCATTTGTGCTATCCGTCCCTCATTGGTGCTTTTTTTTTCCCCATTCAACGATCGGTATCTATTCGCCGATAACGACGTACGTACTGTACGTTATTACGCAAGCCAGAATCTAATCTACCACTTACTGTGATGGAGTTTATGCGGTGGAGGAGGATGGTGCTTGCTGATGCCAGCCGCTTGGCCTCCGCCACGCACCATCGCCGCCGCCGCCTGCATGCCGCCGACGAATAGTACTCGAAGAAGGCGTCCGCCATGAGCCTGACCCTCTCCGACGCGAGCAGCTTGTACGTCCTGCGCTTCTCCCTGGCCTCGACGACGGCCAGCCTCGGCCACGGCACCAGCACGGCCAGCAGCGCTGCCGCCACGCCGAGCGCCGTGCAGACCACCACATTGGCCGGGTGAAGCAATTCCTCCCCCTGCTGCTGGTGCTCATGGAACCTGGCCACGTAGATTATGATGATCTGCCCCAGCGCGATGCGCTTGGCAACCGGCCCCACCGACTCCGGCAGCGCCACCGCGAACGTCGTCAGCGCCACCACCGCCGATGTGGCCAGCACCGACTCTGCCGCGCCGGTGCGGTGCGCCAGCCACAGCGCCACCACGGACGGCGCCGCGCCCATGAGCGTCGCTTGGACCGCGCTCACGGCGCCGCGCAGGGCGGTGCCCAGGGTGGCGTCGCTCACGATGATCACGGTGACCACGTAGGAGAAGGCCGGGAAGGTGATGTGGCGCCGGAGGCCCGCCGGGGCGTACAGCGACACCAGGCCCACGATGGTGCAGGCCAGGGCGGCGCGGAGGCCCGACGAAAGAGACGAACGCCAACGCCCCATCACCACCTGCCGGCCCACGTCTTCTTCTCCTCCATCATCACCATGTGCACCGACCAACTCCTTCGTCATTGTTGTCTTAAGGAGAGCTAAGCTAGCAGTGGCCTCAAGCAGCAGGGCATGCAGAAGAAGAATTAGACTTGCATAGATAGATGCATGCAATTAATGGTAGTAGGGCATGCAGTAGCTAGTGCAAGTGAAGACAGGCACTGCATGCTATCCGGCCGGCTAGCTTATATACCGATCGAGTTGCTAGCTAGATATATCTGCTGATGTCGACCGACCCCGGTCCGGCCCCTAGCTTGTTTGATTCGTACTACGTCAGCGAGAGAGTGCTTGCTGCATAGATCCTCTCTCTTTACTTGCTTTTAGATAGATGGCCATGCATTTTCATACACACCGGTCCTGCAAACAAAAAGTAGGAGCTTGTTGCTACCTTAGTGGCCACGATGGTTTCTCCACTGCTTTTTTGTTTTGTATCGACGGACGTCATCGATCTCCACTAATTGACGCGATCGACCTACATCCATCCATCCCATGCATGCACACACCATATAATTAATTGCTGTCATTGTATAATGTTTTTTCTTTGCTTGACTAGTTTTCTGAAAAAACATTAAAATTCATTGCAAGAACTATCTAAACCTTAATGAAGTCATCAATTTGTTACATAGAGTTTGAAACATTTGATACACATGTGATCCTTTTGGTAACCTATTCTGCAACGTAAGGCTTCAATGCATATAGCTCGGCATGAATTAATGCGTTACACGTTACATGGAAAAGTAAGTGGATGCGACTAATATTTCCACTAGTGTTTGACACGAAAACTTGCTCCATATACTTTTGGTATACTTGGACGTGGCGAATAGAGCTCATGGACCTAATTTTGCAGAGCATCTCGGTGGATCGAATGGCCGCAGGAGACCCTGAAAGGTTGAATATGGCAGCACAGCGCGGATTCTAAGTGGTGGCGTTCACTTGATTACGGCCAGCTAGCTAGGAATTCGACCTCTCGGCCTTCTAGCTTCTAGATGTACACACAACATGACTGGTTCTAGATGTGCAAAAGTGAGTATATTTGGTTCATTCTTTTCAGGAAACAACCTCTCTCAGTAAATTGAGAGAATATTTTCAAGAAGGGGTATATGCATGCCTAGCTATATGCCTTAGTGGGAAAAATAATTGAATGTTTGGTTCATTTTTTTTCAGGAAAGAACCTCTCTCAGTATATTGAAAGAATATTTTCACTAACATGGTTGAGAAGTGTAGTTTAAGCATAATGCTGATTGGGTATCTTCAAACAAAACCACCGTATGTGTTTGTGGTGCCTTAAAAATCTTTCTCTAGGGCGTGTCGTAGGGAACCGTTTACCCTACCGTTTTCAGCTATTTCCCTATTGATTTCGTCCCTAGGGACAGTGGAGGGTTAGTGTTAGTTGGTTAGGTTTCTTGTCACGGAACATGCCCACTCGGATTCAAGTTTTTGACTACATGTGCTAGTATTTACATTCAATTATATTTCCCACTAAGGGAAAACCCCTGTGAACTCTCCCATGAAAAAGACTAATTAATATGTGTGTTGATGAAAACTCAATGGGGAAAGAAGCCACATGTGGTGCAAGTCATCGTTAACATGGGAGTACTTAAAATAATTTCAATGGTAGGTGACATGCCCCCGATAGCACGTGGGGATATCGTCTGAAAAGATCAGGAAGGCGTTGCCTCTCAAGGGAGGTCATCGGGGATTTACATACTCAAGCTAACATAATGTACAAGTTACAAAACGAGATTATCTCTTGTACAACCTCATGCATATCTCAATGCCGTCAATATCAAATATGTTGCCATAGTTTCACGTAGACTCATAAAGATAGATTATGTAAAAAACATTTAAGCCATCTTGTAGGGATTACCAAGGTTGACGTTTTTTTTCTAGCCTTGGTTAGGACTATGGAGCACCATTTGTGTGAAGACAACAATCAACTTCGGTCATGCTGGTACATTCTCGGTGTGAGACATGAGAAGAATTTTGGTTGGGTCTCGACTCTCGAGTGATATCATGTGGGGCCAGGCTAGCCGTACGCGCGCGTACGGGTCGTCACGGACAGGCAGGACGCCCCTAGCAACAAATGGATGGGTAAGTAGCGGTCCAGCTTTGGCCTTTGGGATGCATGGACAGACGTGACGTCAATCTGTACCTAAATTCTTCACCATTGGATCATGGCCGGCATACCTAGAACAATGTTAGTTTAAAGATGCCCCCACACACATATGCACGCACCAGTCTTCCTTCACGCCAACAAATCTTTGCTTTTCCTCTCGACTACTACTCAACTAGCTCCGGCCAATTTGAAATAAATAATAATAAAACCCACCGGATCTTGAGGTGTGGGATCACTGGACATGCATGCCGGCTCGCCAATTGGATTGAAGACATGCGGAGTTGACAAAGATGTCCAACGAAAGACCTATCTGATGACTCATACCCAAACTGGGTTCTAAAATGTCCAAAACATCTCTCCAACCGATGACCCAAAAGCAACACCTATTCTTTGGTTGGCAAAGGCCGCAACCCACAAATGAATCACGCCACAGCGCGACCCAAACACCCGCGTCCTCCTCCCCCTTCCTTGTCCTCCTCTCCGTGCACCGTCGGCCAACGCCCCCACGCCTCCGCCACCCCAGCAACGCTCTCCGCTACCGCGAAGCTCTCCCACCTCTTGCCGCACCCCGCCTCCCTCCTTGATAGCGGCTTCACGAATGGCACCTCACGCACCACGACAACGAACCCGGCGAGCTCCACTAGTGCGCCGGAGTAGAGGGCGGGCCGCGTCGCGCGCGGGGTCTGATGCACCGAGGAATCAGCCTGGGCGTGGTCCTCGAGCGAGAGGACGATGTCGATGACATTGGGCTCCGTGCGGCCGCGGGCCTCGGCGAGGGAAGCGGCGCGGCCTATGGAAGCGATGTAGCGGTCGGCGATATTGGAGAGGCCGCGGCGAGCGTCAGGCTCCACAAAGGAGTAGCCTGAGGCGCGGAGGATCTGGGCATTGGCGCGGCCCGGGGAGGCGATGTAGCGGCCAGAGATGTCGGAGAGGGCGCGGTGGGCGGCGGGCTCCGTGGCGATTTGGGCGTTGACGCAGAGGGGGCAGGCCTCCGCTTTACGGGAGGTCCTCGTCGGATTTCCCATACAGGCTATCTCCGCCACCCCTGTGCGAGAGGAGGAAGGACCCGAGCAAAAAGGTCTTATGTTTTTTGGGTGCTCGTTTGGAGACAGGAGTTTTTTCGTCTTGTATGTTAAAGCTTTTCAACACCCATTTTGGATTATGGTCTCTACCACCGTTGGAGATAGCCTTAGACTGACTCCAACGAGGGAGGTCCTAAACCCAAACTAGGTGTCGATTTCCTTCAACATACCAGACCAAAAACACTCATCTCCAACCGAAGGACGATCCCCAAACCCAAATCGCTATCCGCCGGTCGTCCCCTCCCGTGCCGGCCCCGCCCCGCCCCGCTGCCACTGCCTGCGCCTCCCGCGCCGCCCCGCGAACTATAGGGCCGGATTGAGCCCATAGCATTTGTGAGCCTCAAGCAGAGAGAGAGAGAGAGAGAGAGAGAGAGAGAGAGAGAGAGAGAGAGAGAGGGAGCCTACCCCGGCGGCGGCGGAAGAGGAGTAGCACGAGGCGGTGACTGAGGAGGGCCGGAGCGGGAGGAGGAGGGGAAGGAGAAGGAGAGGCCGGCCGATGGCGGGGCACGGGAGAAGGAGGGAGAGGGGCCGGCGGTGGGGCTGGCGGAGGGAAGGAGGGAGGAGGAGGGCGCCGCGGCGAAAGAGATGCGTCACGTGCGAGGGAGCCGCATTTGTGCGTCGCCGGGGTGGGCGGCACGAAAAATGGGTAGCTATTTGGGTGTTCGGTTGGAGGCAGTCTTTCCACGTTTTAAGACCTATTTTGAGTATTAGTGAGGCTTTGGGTGTTCCGTTGTAATCAGTCTTAGGCCGTGTTGTAAAATCGCCACTACCTATACCCAGAGTATGTAGGCTGCTCTGCTATCAGAGTTTTATCAGTAACCTTGATACAAACAAATTTTTTTTGCTCACCATCTACAACTGCAAAATTCACCAAAAAAAACAGAAAAAACAGTTTTATTTTTCCAACTAACATTTTTCTCACCATCTACTCCTGCAAAAATTCAGAAAAACGTAGTTTTATTTGGGAAAATAGCAAATCCATTATGTCTTAGGAGGGTTTTTTTTGTTTTACCCGCCTGCAAGTGAAAGTTGTCAAGAGCAGGGGTCAATAGACGAAAATGTACAATCGAAAGTCAAAAACCGTTGCAGCAGATTAGTAAAACAAACAGGATCTTCGAGAATTTTTGGAATCCTGGGAATTTTTTTATTCCTAATCATTATATCTCAAAATATATTTTTATAGTTTATAGCATAACTATATTTGAATAAAAACAAATCAATATATGTCGCAAGACTATATCACTTAGAACTTTATCCTACAAGCTTAATGATTTCTAACATTGGCGTCCGAGTCTTCTTTCCAATGGCGTATAGTATGCACAGATCATAGCCCCAAAGGTGTGACGGACGTTTTACTAGACATTGCCTGGGTAAAGCTTGTTGGGCGCGCCACCTTGAGGCATTGGCGAGCCGTGGCACCATAGAACTAGCCAGCCCTAGTCTCATTAATCTTTTTTTCTTTTGACTACTACTCAACTAGCAAATATATCATAGCAGTTTAGCTCAAGTGCTAGAAGAACAACTAAGTGAGCTAAACAGCAACAACAAAGACACAAGAATAGTTTGCTGAAGTTCAGGCACTCCATATGTGTCTAAGAGCCATGTTTCTTTCAATCCTACTTGTCACCGAGCAATCACGGTGGTCAAGCACACCACAAGAATGAGTGCCCACCGAACGACACCCAGAATTGTTTCCTCCAGTGGACTGGACCACGGAGACAGAGAAGGCATCACAGTCAGCGACAAGGGTGACGAAGTCGGGGATGTAGCCCTGGAGCCCGTCGAAGCGGTTGTGGCCCTCGTAGTCCAGCCCGTACACGGCATAACCAGCTGACGTTAGACCCTCGTCGGTGCAGTGCATCGTCACCGAGCACTCCACCGCGTAACCTACCATTTTGCTTGGTGGTTAAATATAATTATCAGATCACATACGGCCAAGGTAGAATAGAAGAAGGAAGAGATCGATATGACCAAATTTAACAACACCCCATGGCAGAGGAAGACAAGCGCCTTTGGAAGGTCGCTCCTCTGGGCAGCCATCGGCAAGAGAAAAGAATCATCCCCAGCGAGTTCCTCAGGTACTCCTTTTCGTATCCGTACTCCACCATCTCACCATCATCATCATTGCTGGTGCTCATCTCAATCAAACCAAGGCCAAATCGAGCAATGGAGACTAGCTGCCTGACGATTGAGCAGAGCAGAGAGGCGAGAAGAGGCACAAGCGACAAGAGGAAAAATAATAGATGAGTGTTGGTTATTCAAGGGTCGTCGCCGAGGAGAATTAGTTTTTTCATTCGTTCCACGCGGATGTGCGCATGTATCATGTGCCCGCGTTAATCTATCTGCAGCTACCAAATGATAATCTCCATTCAAATGGACCAATATATCTCAAGCCAAGAAGGACGAGATACGCACAAAGGTTCTTCCATCCAAATCCATCCATTCTTTTAAGGAACGAGTCGATTGCTTGTTCCTTTGCATATAAAACTCTTTCCTTTTCTTGATGGTTTTTTATTTTTTAAAAAACTAAAGAGATAGAAGCACAAATCCTGGACACATGTAGTCTTAGCGCATCTCACATATGTCAGCACCACCCCAATAGATTTATGACATCTTGCTATTCATGCTACTTCCAACCAATTAGCTACAAATTAACTCTCACCACATGTCGCAACAACTATAATTACATTGTCATTTGGTCGAGTAAACTATTTACAAGGCGGATTCGGAAACTACTATGTATTGAATGTTGTTTATTTGTTTGTTTGCCACTTTGTCTAGCTGCATTGTATTGTCTTAGTACCTACTGTAAGGATCGTGTGACCGAGAGGGGGGGTGAATCGGGCACACCATGAACTAAAACTTTTTGCACTTCTAGCTATTCTTTCTAATTGCGGAAGTAAAGGATACATAACTAGAAGTACATGTGCACTATGTGATAGTGATCAAGCAAGGATAACCATGTGCTAGGACTTGTACATGCTAGGAGCAAGGTATACATAAGCATATAGAACAACCTAGCATATGACAACATACAAGATAAGCTCAACAAGTCCTACACATGCTAGTGTATAAGGTAAAGGCAATCAAGCAATCTAGCATGCATATGGGTAACACATACGGAAGCACAAGTAAGTCCTATGCATGCTAGTGTATAAGATAGATAGATAGACAAACTAGCATGCATACAAGTAACACATGGGGAAGCTCAAACTAGTGATCATGACAAGATAGATATAACATAAAGCATAACAAGATCACTAGATGATATCAAGCAAGTGTATGAGCTATGAACAAGTAGGTACACATAAGGAAAGCGCATATCACTAGAGATAACATGGAGCTAGCACACGAAAACAATCATCAAGCAATCATATGATAAGCACAAGTCTACTACATGCATATAAGATAAACAAGATAGTAAGTGCAAGTAGTAGAGAGTAAGAGTAAGAGATTGCTCATCGATTTTTCCCGTGGTCTCGGAAGGATGGCGCCTTCCCCTACTCCACGTTGGGTCACTCCCGCCGGAGTCTCGACCCCGTCCCTCCGCTCGATGGCGATCCCCTCTAGAGCACACTCCACCCTTTAAGCCGGTGATGTCCCCTAAGAGCACGCTTCACTCCTCGAGTGAAGTCACGGGCTTCACCCCGCCGCACACCGGCGATGCTCTCCTCTTGGGACCATCCACCGCTCTTGAGTGAAGTCGCGGGCACGTCCCGCCGGGCTTCTCCCGGGTACTCCTCCGAAGGTAAGGCTCCGCACTTGATGCGTGCCAAAGGGCGCTCCACTAGTGATGCTTCTTTCGCACGGGAAGCTCCAAGACCGTGTACAAACTTGTGTCGGCTTCCACACTCTCTTTGGCAAGCTCAACACCGACGCCTAACCGGTCTAGGCCTTGCCATAGACCAAGGGTAACAAACCAAGACCGCCTCCCTATGACCACACTAGTCCTAGAGGTGGATGGATGCTCTCAACCCTCTCAAGCACTAAGCTTTCTTCTCCAAATCTTCTCCATGTGCTTCTCCTCTCTCTCAAGCACCAAGATTTCTCTCTAAAGCCTCTCCATGTGCTTCTCTTGCATCCTCTTGGCTCCCACTGTGTTTCCCCACTGATAACAATGGCCAAAGGCACCCCAAAGGGTCAAGCAACCGGCTATTTATAGCCCTCCACTCATAAACTAGCCGTTGCTCAAAAGTGCCCTGCGAAACTAGAGACCGTACAATTGACCGTACAATTGACCGTACAGTACTGTCAATTGTACTGTCTCCATTTCCTCAGCTTTTGCCTTCTCTGTCTGGAACTCCAATAGAGACCGTACAATACTGTCTCTAGGACCGTACAGTACTGTCAATTGTACTGTCTCTATTTCCTCAGCTTTTGCCTTCTCTGTCTGGAACTCCAATAGAGACCGTACAATACTGTCTCTAGGACCGTACAGTACTGTCAATTGTACTGTCTCTATTTCCTCAGCTTCCAGAAACTTGCCTTCTCTGTCTGATCTTCTCCAATGAAGACCGTACCGTCCGGTCCCTAGGACCGTACCGTCCGCTCGATTGTCCGGTCTTCATTTCTTCCACTTCCAGAAACTTCATCTTCTCTGTCTGGAAAATCCCCTGATGACCGTACCATACGGTCTTCTTGACCGTATTGTCCGGTCTTCTCTGCTGAAGCTGATCTTGATCATTTCTTCGATTCTTGCTTCCAAACTTCATCATTCTTGGTTCCTCTTCTCCTCTGCTGTCACCCTAGTGCCTGAGAGACTCTTTGAGCATCCACTCACCTCTACCACTAGTGTGACCTAAGAGAAACGACTCGATCCCCCTTGATAGTCCGGTGTTTCCTATGGACTCAAGCCAACATCCACACCAAGCCACACTTGCTTGGATCTAGCATGTCCTTAGCCTTGATCCATCTCTTCAACCGCAACCTTCATCAAGTCCTTGATCCTTGTCGTCATCCATCGTCGAGGAAACCAATCACCGGGATATAGAGAATAGGTTGGCGCACTCCTTCAACGACGAAGCTTCTTCATTGTGACCTAAAGAATATGCATGAACACCTTTCCTACATCCAAAGATGTTAGTCACAATGATCTAGTTGTCACAAAGGACAACCCGACCGAAGCATCATATAATGTGCATAAGATATGAAACAAGAACATCATCACATAATAGACAAGATCATCATGGCATACGATATAAGGCAAGACCAACATGATGATCAAGAGTATGTCAAGATATATGATACATACAAAGACACATGACATACTCACCTTGTCTCTTACCTCATGTGCGTAGTAGTCACCTCGTAGAGTAGTCCTCATGTTCACTTCTTCTCTTTATCAACTTCCTTGCAACCTTTGAGGTGTTGGCACTCCAATAGTATATCACTACATCCATGAGACTAAACATCTTGCACACTAGCAAACCTTGTTAGTCTCATTGATCATGTTGACATCAATCACCAAAACCTATGAACCATGCTCTAGGTTCATTGATCTTACAATCTCCCCCTTTTTGGTGATTGATGGCAACACAACCAAAGCAAGAGATAATAGATAGAGATAGAAGACACAAACTCTTGCCTAGGATGTATTGACAACATAGAATACTTTGCTCATACCTTGCCTTCTTGAATGTATCTTCACTCCATGGTTGCAAGTACTTCTCCCCATTAGCATGTTCTCCCTATTTGTGCCTCATGTCTCTTCTCATTCCGCAACTACTTGCTTTGGAGGATATACTTCTCCCCCTTTGACATCAAGCACCGAAAAGGGACAAACAAGGCAAACGTTAAAAGCACAAGGGAGCTTCATAGACAATGATCCTTTGGATGTGGATGGGATATGGATCAAAATCATGAAGCCTCATAACATAGACTAAACTCCCCCTACATTTGTGCATACATGTGATGGAAGGCAAAATATATGCACAAATTAACAATTAAGTCAAGTGGGGGACCTTAAGCTATGTTATGGAAGGTAGCTAGATAGATAATGCAAGAATAAAGGAAAACCATTACCTTCTTGCAAGAATGAAAAACTTAGCGTACCTTCGGGGAGTGATTTCTTTCCGATGCCATAAAGAATGTGTCGTTTGAGTATCATGGCACCTCAAGTGGATCATCTTCTATTAAGAGACTACATAGATAAACTTGCAAACACATTAGTCTCAAGAATCTCAAGACATAGGATAGACTCCCCCTAAAGTTGTGCATCACACGCACTTTGTCAAGAAAGACAAGTCAAGGAGACTACCCTATATCTCGGATCATGGCATATATAAAAAGATATGAAAAGAGCGCATAAATAGATGCCACTTGTAAAGGATATGAGTGAAAGCATGCAAGACTTTACCACTTGTAAAAGCATATAGATATGAAGCACAAAACAAGGGTAAAGCATCTCAAACACAACAAGTCATCATGCAAGAGATATGAGGATACTACACACATGATGGTAAATAAGACAAGCATGCAAGTCATTGCTCAAGGTAGGATACCATTTGAAAGATAAGCAATATAAAGCAACAAAGGGTACCACAAGATAAAGCTAAGCACATGGAGCGAATGACAAGCATGAAAGGGTGATGATATGAAAAGGAACAATACGCAATCAAGTACAAACATATCATCACGGGATATACATACAAGAGGCAAAGTGGGATGAAGGAGATGTTACCTTGATGTTCCGGTCGAGGCAAGTCATAGCTCATAAGATGTCACAATAGAGCAAAAGCTCATACCACAAGTGAATATAAAGCACAAGGAGCTATGACAAGCATAAGGAATGATGACAAGTAAAGGATAACTAGCAAGAAACGCCCATCACCATAGGGTCAAGGAGATTACCTTCATACTTACCTTTGTAGAATGTCGCTCCCCTTGACATAAGCTTCCATCTCAAGAATGTGAGGAAGATCGATCAACTTGATCAACTTGACCTTCCTTTGTGCTAACTCCCCCTTGAGATGGTCGTCGTCTTCTTCTCCACCTCAAGATTGTGAGAAAGACCGATCATCTTGATCTTCGTGATCTTTCTTCATGCAAACTCCTCCTTGAGGTGGTCGTCGTCTTCTTCACCTCAAGATTGTTGTGAAGATCGATCATCACGATCACATGATCTTCAAATGCAAACTCCTCCTTGAGGTGATCTTCATTGTCTTCACCGTGTTCTCTCCTTTTCTTGTGCCTCCTCCTTGTTCCTACAATTGATCTTACAATAGAAAAAGAACAAGAAGGGCAAACGTCAAATGCACAAGAGAGCTTCATGAATCATGTCCTTTTGAGTGGAAAGCATTTGGACCATGATCATGAAAGCCTCATAACATAGGCTAAACTCCCCCTAGAGTTATGCATACTTCTAGTGGATGGCAAGATATATGCATATCATTACGTGAAACACATGGGGTAGTTTAAACTATGTTATGGATGGTAGCTAGAACAAAAGATAATTGAAATAGATCGGTTCTAGGCATACCTTTCGGAGAGAAGACATTATGGACCCTCATGATAGAACTAAAACAAAGAACACACGGGTGAAAGACTCCTTTGTGATTTCCTATATGCAATGCATGACCAAGCATATAATACAAATGCAAGGGGAAATTAAACATGCCATGATGAATGCATGCATGATTAAAGACAATGCATAAAGGAAACCTACTCAAGGTCAAGTTTGAACCTCTCTCAAGCTTACTCACTATGAGCCAAACCTTGCCTTGAGTCCATCGGTCCACCAACTCAAGCATCCCCCATGCTCATAGCTATCTTGAGAAAGTTAGACCTCGAACTAATATTTTGTGCTTTTCTTTTAGGTTTTTAGATGATGCATGAAATGCACAACATACTAGTTCACAAAGGAGCTACTAACAAAAACAAAGGAACTAGAACGAAAAGAAACTACACTAAGATACAAGATACCTCCTTGAAGAGTAGATGTTCTCATTCATGCCCTTGACACTTGTGGCGGCCTTCAATGATCTCCATGATTGAACTCGGTCCAACACCTCCGTCACCTCAAGTGTTGTACTTGGGCGCCTCCATGTGATTGGCCGGTCTCATCCGGTCCACTAAGATCTTGGGCACCCAAAGCATCCTCATCTTCCTCTTCTTGTCCAAAACTCCTATATATTGACTTTGCCTTCACAACACTACATTCACATCTCATAACAAAAGTGAGTGTTGTCAAGGTAAAGTAAATAATCAAAAGCAAATGTAGGAGCTTTAGGAATCAAACAATCTTTTGTTGAATGGCCACTTATGCAACAATGCTTGCAATAGTGATCATTGGCCGTCAACGGTACTTCTTCACTTGGTGTGGCATCATCTTGCCAATGGCTTCTATGTTCACCGAAGAAGTACATTTCCTTCCTCTTGTGAGTCTTGTGAATGCTTGCATTATTGACTCACTCTTCTCCTTGAGCTTGTGGTATTCCTTCAAAACAAAGACTCAAGAGAAAGAGCTCTCACAAGAGATGGTTAGTTCATCACAAATAGTAAACGAATGCGTGATAGATGAACTAGGAGTAGTGGATGAAGAAGAAAAGAACTAGATGAGGTTGATAGCTCGATAAGAGATCTCAAGGTTCTCATACTTCTCATGAAGCTCAATGTTATCCAACTTGAGCCCTCAACTCATATGTAGAGCCTCATGAGATGACACGGGATCCTTGAGCTCCTCATCAAGCTCACCAACACGAAATATGGCCATATCATTCTTTCCTTACCTCCTTTACCTTGGAGGTGCATGTGAAGATGAAGACCAACAACATGTTTGCATATGCTCTTGAAGAAGAGTCACTCTCATAGTCTTCATTATTGGCAATCCTCTCACCAACAAGAAAAACCTTTGTGAGATGACATCTCCTTCTTCTTGACCTTGGTCTTGTCTCACATACTTCTTGTATTTGGCCTTAGAATCATCTTCTTTCATCACTCTCATTGATCCTTCCATCACCACCCTTCTTGTCGATGATGCGCAAGTCATGTC
This sequence comes from Eragrostis nindensis, assembly GCA_012490785.1. NCBI lineage: Eukaryota > Viridiplantae > Streptophyta > Magnoliopsida > Poales > Poaceae > Eragrostis > Eragrostis nindensis. Next base: position 31,140 of record JAAXCT010001186.1, on the reverse strand, counting down.
TTCTAGTGAGGCACACGGGTGGAGATGGAGGAGGTGAAGTCTCCATTAAGATATCAATAGCAACTTGATCTTCACCATCGGTTCATAGTCACCTTACATTAATGAGACACAAAGATGAGTTAGATAAAGAATTGAAATTCGGTTCTAGGTATACCGTCATCTTTGCATTCTCCGAGGAAGATGTAGGTTCACTTGAGTGATCAAGGAAATGAGTATCCCGAGCTTGCATTATCTTCTTCTTAATTGCTCGCTCTTCAAGTGATGAAAGCTTGCTCACGGTTGTAGATTGATCTTCAATAGAACCACCATCACAAATGGATGTGTCCTCAAAATGAGCGACATTTCCTTGAGTGCTCATCATGTGAGATGGTCATTGAGCAAGACTTCTTCAAATTGTAGCTTCTCAAGATCTTCATGTTGAAGTGCAAAAATGTTGTCGCCGAATCTTGAATGAGGAGGTGCTTTCAAGATCTTCATGATAACCTCACCACTTGAGCTCTTACACTTGTCATATCAATCGATCCACTTATCTAGCATAACCCAGCGAAGAGACAAGTAAGTGATTCATTAAATAATAAGGCAAGATTATCAAAATAACTCCTCAACAAGAAAAACTAGCAACAATATCATCATGAACTATAAGCACACAATCATGATCATCACAAGATATAACAAGAACAACAAGATCATCATGATAACATGGTTATCCGTGAAAGTGCTAGAGAAATTATTCATGGTATCCCACAATTCATATGGAACTATGGACATAAGGTAGCTATTCAAGCGATTCTTTCAACGTCCAAAGTCCAAACCCATAAGGGATGAAAACCCAAACTCATTCGGTCACATCTCAAAGGCGGTTAAGCCCTAAATTGAGCACGAGGCTCTGATACCACTTGTAAGGATCGTGTGACCGAGAGGGGGGGTGAATCGGGCACACCATGAACTAAAACTTTTTGCACTTCTAGCTATTCTTTCTAATTGCGGAAGTAAAGGATACATAACTAGAAGTACATGTGCACTATGTGATAGTGATCAAGCAAGGATAACCATGTGCTAGGACTTGTACATGCTAGGAGCAAGGTATACATAAGCATATAGAACAACCTAGCATATGACAACATACAAGATAAGCTCAACAAGTCCTACACATGCTAGTGTATAAGGTAAAGGCAATCAAGCAATCTAGCATGCATATGGGTAACACATACGGAAGCACAAGTAAGTCCTATGCATGCTAGTGTATAAGATAGATAGATAGACAAACTAGCATGCATACAAGTAACACATGGGGAAGCTCAAACTAGTGATCATGACAAGATAGATATAACATAAAGCATAACAAGATCACTAGATGATATCAAGCAAGTGTATGAGCTATGAACAAGTAGGTACACATAAGGAAAGCGCATATCACTAGAGATAACATGGAGCTAGCACACGAAAACAATCATCAAGCAATCATATGATAAGCACAAGTCTACTACATGCATATAAGATAAACAAGATAGTAAGTGCAAGTAGTAGAGAGTAAGAGTAAGAGATTGCTCATCGATTTTTCCCGTGGTCTCGGAAGGATGGCGCCTTCCCCTACTCCACGTTGGGTCACTCCCGCCGGAGTCTCGACCCCGTCCCTCCGCTCGATGGCGATCCCCTCTAGAGCACACTCCACCCTTTAAGCCGGTGATGTCCCCTAAGAGCACGCTTCACTCCTCGAGTGAAGTCACGGGCTTCACCCCGCCGCACACCGGCGATGCTCTCCTCTTGGGACCATCCACCGCTCTTGAGTGAAGTCGCGGGCACGTCCCGCCGGGCTTCTCCCGGGTACTCCTCCGAAGGTAAGGCTCCGCACTTGATGCGTGCCAAAGGGCGCTCCACTAGTGATGCTTCTTTCGCACGGGAAGCTCCAAGACCGTGTACAAACTTGTGTCGGCTTCCACACTCTCTTTGGCAAGCTCAACACCGACGCCTAACCGGTCTAGGCCTTGCCATAGACCAAGGGTAACAAACCAAGACCGCCTCCCTATGACCACACTAGTCCTAGAGGTGGATGGATGCTCTCAACCCTCTCAAGCACTAAGCTTTCTTTCCAAATCTTCTCCATGTGCTTCTCCTCTCTCTCAAGCACCAAGATTTCTCTCTAAAGCCTCTCCATGTGCTTCTCTTGCATCCTCTTGGCTCCCACTGTGTTTCCCCACTGATAACAATGGCCAAAGGCACCCCAAAGGGTCAAGCAACCGGCTATTTATAGCCCTCCACTCATAAACTAGCCGTTGCTCAAAAGTGCCCTGCGAAACTAGAGACCGTACAATTGACCGTACAATTGACCGTACAGTACTGTCAATTGTACTGTCTCCATTTCCTCAGCTTTTGCCTTCTCTGTCTGGAACTCCAATAGAGACCGTACAATACTGTCTCTAGGACCGTACAGTACTGTCAATTGTACTGTCTCTATTTCCTCAGCTTTTGCCTTCTCTGTCTGGAACTCCAATAGAGACCGTACAATACTGTCTCTAGGACCGTACAGTACTGTCAATTGTACTGTCTCTATTTCCTCAGCTTCCAGAAACTTGCCTTCTCTGTCTGATCTTCTCCAATGAAGACCGTACCGTCCGGTCCCTAGGACCGTACCGTCCGCTCGATTGTCCGGTCTTCATTTCTTCCACTTCCAGAAACTTCATCTTCTCTGTCTGGAAAATCCCCTGATGACCGTACCATACGGTCTCCTTGACCGTATTGTCCGGTCTTCTCTGCTGAAGCTGATCTTGATCATTTCTTCGATTCTTGCTTCCAAACTTCATCATTCTTGGTTCCTCTTCTCCTCTGCTGTCACCCTAGTGCCTGAGAGACTCTTTGAGCATCCACTCACCTCTACCACTAGTGTGACCTAAGAGAAACGACTCGATCCCCCTTGATAGTCGGTGTTTCCTATGGACTCAAGCCAACATCCACACCAAGCCACACTTGCTTGGATCTAGCATGTCCTTAGCCTTGATCCATCTCTTCAACCGCAACCTTCATCAAGTCCTTGATCCTTGTCGTCATCCATCGTCGAGGAAACCAATCACCGGGATATAGAGAATAGGTTGGCGCACTCCTTCAACGACGAAGCTTCTTCATTGTGACCTAAAGAATATGCATGAACACCTTTCCTACATCCAAAGATGTTAGTCACAATGATCTAGTTGTCACAAAGGACAACCCGACCGAAGCATCATATAATGTGCATAAGATATGAAACAAGAACATCATCACATAATAGACAAGATCATCATGGCATACGATATAAGGCAAGACCAACATGATGATCAAGAGTATGTCAAGATATATGATACATACAAAGACACATGACATACTCACCTTGTCTCTTACCTCATGTGCGTAGTAGTCACCTCGTAGAGTAGTCCTCATGTTCACTTCTTCTCTTTATCAACTTCCTTGCAACCTTTGAGGTGTTGGCACTCCAATAGTATATCACTACATCCATGAGACTAAACATCTTGCACACTAGCAAACCTTGTTAGTCTCATTGATCATGTTGACATCAATCACCAAAACCTATGAACCATGCTCTAGGTTCATTGATCTTACACCTACGAAGCTGATGCTCTCTCATCCAACCATTTGATGATGTCTGCAAAGACTTTATCAATGTTCTCCTTTGGTTCACCCGAAGTTAAAGCATGACACATCCCATCATAGAGTTTAAATGTTTTGTCCTTGCTCTCAGCCACTGTATACAATGCCTCACTTACAGATGGGTCAGTCACCGCGTCATCACCACCGTGGACTATGATGAATGGTAGAGTAACCTATTCAACAAAAAGAATGTAATTTATAGACCAAATATGTCAGAAATATAAATTGCTATAACGTACTAATAGTGCTTTAAATGCATGCTTGTACAAAAAATGGTTGCATGCATGGCACAATTACAATCGAGTTAACATTTGTAACCTCTCTAAAAAAACACCACAATTTGATATGCATAGCCCAATAACCAATATGTTCAAAAATATTTGAATAAAAGCGACCCGTGTTCATACCTTGTTAAGATTGCTTTCAATATCCAAACTTGCCATAAAAAGTTCATGACCTGTTTTTAGCCTAGGTTTTCCCTTGTAGCAGTAATGATTATTCCTTACCTGATGTACATCATCAATGAAAAGAGTTAGTGCAAAAACACTATAAGTGCTTTTTGAAGAATTATGTTGTCCTTTAGAATTGAGCCTTCTTCTCATCTGACCATACCTCTTCACGCCACTCCTCACTTTTAATTGCCTTATCAATGATGTCTTCACTAGGAATGATTCTCCATGTAGGGATCACATTGCTAAGTTTACTTAAAATAGACATCACTATGGGGTGAGGCTTCATATCTTCTACAATCTGTATGAATTTTAGAAAAGTATAGACAAGTACATTTATCAAAATCAAACTTACGACGACATGTGTATAAGGAAGGAATGCAAAAATCCATCAGAAGCAAATCAACATGTCAATGCATCTAAAGGAAATTGAAAAATAAAAGCGATAAATATATTTGGAAAGTAAACCTTGCACAATGGAGCAACTAAAATGGCGCCATCCCAATAAGTAGGTCCCTTCCTATGAAGCATAAGAACAATAGCTCCCCCCATGGATTCACCAAGCAAGAATCTCATCTTGTTCTTGTGTTCCACTTTCTCTGCATATAGGGGGGAAACATAAATGTTAAAGTTTGCAATTTTTTATAAGCGATAATTTGGCATGCATGCACATAAATAGATATGTGTGAAAAAGTAAGTTCCACAAATTTTATGCACATTTGAATATATTGCAAGAGAAAAAGGCACAAACGTAAACATGGAAATCATATAATAGAAAATTTGAACTATAAAGTGATGAGAAGTATAAAAATGTCCTTCGTGCCATTTTATTGGTACCATTATCTTTTTTTCTTTGTAAAACAAAAGTATAAAAACATGGCAAAATGGATATATAAGACATGTCTATAACATACGTCAAACGTACCACAGACAGTTGTAAAGTACTTTGAGCAATCCTCCACAATATCATTGAAGCTGCTAATATAGCCTTGAAGTCCCGAAGACTTCCCATGGCCTTCAAAGTCCAATCCATGCACCGCAAATCCAGCTTGTGCCAACCTTGTACCTGTGCCTGAAAGAAATAGTAATCCACAATTTTGTCAATTCAATCATGAGAAAAATTTTATTATGTGTACTCATTTTATGTTTAATGAGGTTCTCATTTATCGTGCTAGCTAAGAACAGAGTTTTGTGTGATTTCTCATTGATCATGCTAGTTTTAACTCATTGTTTCCACTCAACAAGCATGGCATATATGTTCATATCAATAAATTACGTAAAATGTATACAGTGAAGTCATATGTGTATTTACCTCTCATCGAAATGCTGCATTCCATGGCATATCCTAAAGAATGTAGCAAGAAAAAATAAATAACTAAATTAGATATATAATATCCTATAACAATTTTTACACTCTTCATTAAATATCAGAACACAAGGTTACCATGGCATAGGAAGATCAAAGCTTTTGGTTTGCCGTTTGAAGCAGGTTTCCATTGGCAAGTAAATAGTTTTATTCCTCGCGCATTCAAAACATATTCCTGCAGCAAAAAAAATCCATGAGATGACTCAACTAAAGGTTTATGTAAGCATTGAATAATGAATGGGCATTTAATATACTATAATTTCTCAACAAAACTAGCATATAAAGTTATGAAACTGAGCATGTGAATCAAGTTTTAATTAGAAAATCTGATAGCAAGTCGAATTAACCTCTTCATATATAATATCATCATTTGCCATTTTGCCCCAAGATGAAGTGATAACTCCAAAGCCAGAGAAAGAATGAGTACATATTCAATTTATACAATATTGAAGAATAACCAATGAGGTACCCCAGTGTATGAATTATCTGTCTGGTGTTTTTTTTTTTGTATGTATGCATGGCAGCAGAAATGTGTGGTCAGGGGATCAATGCATCTATCTTTAAGTTAGCTAAGTTTAGCTCAAATTAACTTAGCTTGGTAGATAGCTCATCCTAGATAATTAAGTCTAAGTTTAGTTTCTAGACAATTAGAATGTAAAATATTTAATTCCCTGATAATTTCTAGTACAATCATTTCATGACTGTTCAATACCAACCACTAAACTCCTTTCTATTGCTCAATGACATTAGCAGACTTCACAAAATGAAATGGGCCAGTCTTCGAAGATGCGCATAGGGGTAGGGTTTACGTATGTGCGTTCATAGGAGTGAGTGTGCATGCATTGTGCATTGTGAGTGTCTGAGTTGTACTATGTAATCGAAAAAAAAGAAATGGGTCATGTACTGCCCTTCACCTCGCGAATATCTGATGTATGAAGGTAGGCATGATCGAAGCATATTACGGTTTAATCAAACCACATGTGCAAGAGAAAGAAAATTGTCTGTTACTCAGCAATTTATACGTTTTTCACTATTACAATCATTGGAATATAAATAAATAAAGAATGAGAAATAGTTAAAATATAAATGGTGCAATAAATAAATAAACTAGAAATGACACTAGGACTTGAATTTTTACTTTTTTGAAATGAACCGGACTTGAAAAATTTGGGATAATGGGTGGCGTATATATATCTTAGAAAAAGAGACGAGATAACGTCGTGGCGCCCTACTCTACTACTTGTTGGTGAAATCTGGGCCTTCATCCCTGATCAAACGGCTCAGAATCAGACAAAGTCACAGCGGTAACCTCTCTGCTCATCCCAACTGTTTGTTTAATGGGAACAATCAATCAATCTCGTCGTCGTCGGGAGAGAGATGGCGGCAGTGGAGATAGTGGTGGAGCGATGGTAGTATGCGCGAGTGGGGCTCATGGGCAACCCTAGCGATTTGTACGGAGGCAGGGCACTCTCTTTCACCATCGCCGACTTCTCCGCTACTGTCTGCCTCCGCCCTTCGCCGAAGCTGGTCATCCAGCCGCACCCGCACCATGACTTCGTCGCCTTCCCCTCCCTCCCGAATCTCGTAAGTACTCTACCGATCTATCTGTATATTCTGCGATTCAGGTATTTGAGCGGCGTGGTTGGGATGCTGCTTGTTCACCCTCGCATCTGCAATTCGTCATTCCGCACTCCTGCCAAGTAGTGCTAGCTAATTCTAATGATCCAGGCGGAGAACCGAGCAGATTTTATATCAAGAACCTCCAAGGCTAGATCCAGGTGGAGGGACAATTGTCTTGAGTTTAATCAATTTTTTCTGTTTCAATGTGCTTTTGATAGGGACAACTTGATTTTGTTCCGGGGAAGCATGGAATATGTTTTCATGTTCTCCCCTTTGTTGGACCACTTTTCACTATATTAGAAAGTGAAAATTGGTCCCATCATCCCATCACACTGAAAGATGCCAAGTTGAAAAATATACCGTCAAACTGACCCACCCAGTAAACTTTAATACCATCCAAGGATCTCACCGCTCACAAAATCTACCATTCTATCACACATTCCATCCATACTGCCATCTCTCTTATAGCTCTCTTCCATCTTTTGCCGTAAGCAGCTCCACACCTTAATGTTGGATCCGCGACAATCACAAGAACACGAGACACGATTTGGTGGGCGACGAACGCCCCCACGGGGCGCTGAACGACCCGCCTGTGACGAATGCCGTTGTTTCTCCTTGTATTCCACTCGGCTCGACTCCAAACAAACGGTCTTATAGGGTGTTTTATAGCCAACACACTGGAGCAACTACTCCTGTGTAGTTTCCCCTGATCTGGCACGCCTCGACGTGAGCCACTCGCTCATCCATATGAACCGATCATCGCGGAGCAGTCCGCAAGGCATGCCAATATGTTCCGCATCTAATGCACCAGCCAAACTGCTTACACATGCATACACTGACACGAACACACGCTCACAAACCTGGAAGACACCCCAACACTTTAAGGCACTACGCCGCAGCCCGCCTCCAACTGAAGCCTAGGTGAGTCTAGGTCCGCTAGAGGCTGATTTTTTTTCTACTTGATCTCCTACATGCTAATGTACGGGCATTGTACGGAGCAATCAGGATGGTAGAAGTGAAGTTTGTAGTGGGGGAGCCATACAGGATGGTGTCAAACTGTCCTTGGTGTGTCCAGGTACAGCGCTAAGGCATTTAAAAAAAAAAAAGAAAGGTACAGCGCTAAGGCGCCTATGACTCGTGAACAAGATAGTTGTGTAAGATAGGACTGACTGAATGGAAAACGTAACAGACTTATATCTTTCTAAAAGGCGTGATTTTTCGGTGATATTAAAATTATTGAGTTGGTTCAGTGGTATTTTTCTAAATTTGGAACCTTTCACTGTCACTAAACCAATTTTGCCAATAACTGAGTGAAGTGAGGAAATTTTGAACAATAGAAAATTTTTCAATTATATGATCACTTATGAGAATGTCTTTGCCATAATTTTTGTACTAGACTAAGGTCTTGTGCTGTTATCAACACAAATGGGTTTAAAATCCAGTAGCATAAATCAGCTCTTCGAGAAAAAAAAAAGCATAAAGCAGTTCTGTTTGTTAAGGAAAAAATTTCTTTTAGTATTTTCCTATCTGAAGAAGATATGAAAGGCATAACACCTGAATCAGGTTCCATGCTGGAAAACAAGATATGTGTTCTGCGCTATATAGTCTTACTGAAACATGGATGCACTTAACCATTCATAGCATCATATCTTTTTGCTTCTGCCTTTACGATTACTTCAGATTCTGAAAGAATAACTTGGATTGATATTTGTCCTTTTTCTTAATGTTTAGGTGAATCATTTGCAAAGTGAAGGATATTGTGGAGGCGTTCGGCCGCTAATGGCTATATGTAAAGTTTTCTACAATCACTGTATTCAAAACAATATCAGCCTAAAAGCTGAAAATTTCACCTTATCATATGATACAAATATTCCTCGGCAGGTAAGATTTCACTTCCTTTGTTTGCCTCTTACACCCATTATATATTTGTGTCGATGTTATGTCTGATACCCTGAGACAGGATATCATGAAAACTTGCTGACTTGAAAATATCCGAACAATATTTTCTGATGCACTGTAGATTTATCTGGCTACAACATTTTTTCAGACGCTAATTAGGTTGATAACTGTCGAGGTTTTGGGGCCTCGACATTATTTATACGAGTGTACGAGAATCAAGAACACGATGGTAACACAGGAGACGAGGGTTTATACAGGTTCAGGCCGCCAAAGGCGTAATACCCTACGTCCTGTGCTGGTGTGATGTATTGCTAGAGAGTTTTCTGTAGGACTCCTGCCCGCCTTATATAGCCGGGAGTGCAGGGTTACATGGAACTAAACCTAGTCGGTTACATGGTAAACCTAGTCGGGCCACCCAGGCCTTCTTTGGGCCAAACCGATCCCCCATTACTGGATCACTCGGCCTTGTTGTATCTTGAGTATAGCCAGGTCTCATATCATCGACAGTAGCTGTGACGTCCCGCCTCCACGAGGCCGGGCCCGCACGCCTGGCAGCTCTCTAGGATCTCAAGACTGTCCCCACAGACCAACACACGTCTTTTCTGCGCACTTTGTCCTCACTCGTGCGCACCCGGGAAGGACTTCCCGGTCGGTCACCCATCCGAAATTGCTCCGGGCCAAGCACGCTTAACCCCGGAGTTCTTTCGAGATGAGCTTCCGGAAAAGAAGTTGCAACTGTTGGTATGAGTATTCTTATCAATCCTATTAAGCCCTAGGCCAGGATGTTACAGTAGCCCCCAAGTTCTTTTTGATTGATCTTGAAGACTTCCGACTAGTTCTGACTCCATGTACAATAATTCTCAGCATAGCTGGTTAATAAAAAAGAACTCCAAAGAGTAATAGTTACCGAAATAACCCGTATGAAGAAACTGAAGCCTGGGAATACCAAGATCAGCAAGGCCTTGAATTAGGCATAAAAATGAAAGAACACCCAATGCCGACTGACGTCGGGAACAAAGGCTGGGCTCATAAAGCGTGTCCTACCCTTGTCAGTCAGCATTCAACTCGGAGTTGACCAAGACTTTAAAAAGTATGCCACTGGCAGGATTTTTAAAACACACCTGTAAGGTGCAGCCCCTGAGCTTCTGAGTAATCCGAAGAATGGCAGAAGGTCTAAAAAAGCCTGGCATATAGACTAAGCATCTATAACCGTAAGGGGAACTCTATGGGAGTTATAGGAACTCTCCACAACTGGTGCACTACAGCTGTTATAAACCAGAAGTGAGTTGCGAGTCTCGAACCGAGCTTTCACTCGGCCGGAATCTAAGCCCATCCAGCAACTTGTGCCCAGGATGATGACAGCTCGTAGGTTTTGACGACCGCCTCGCTCTTCACTGCAGTTCAGAAAATCGACTCAAAGGGCGAGTTCAATTCTGGGAATAACCTCCCGTAGGCCTTCAATGTCCGAGTGAAGATCTTGTTCAATATATCTCAAAAAGCTTAGCCACTGATCAGCCGAGTGAAGAAGCATAGGGTGCACACTAAGTGCATCATATGGATGTAGCCCCCGAGTCTATGAAGAAGTGGAACAATTGTTCAAAGACTCCAAAGAAGCTAATTTGTATAACCGAATGAAGACATCCACTGAAGTAGAATCCAGAAAACCTGACCACTTTCTGACCGAGTGAGATGATGAACCCGCGAAGTTATGCTTACTCGCCTGACTGAATTGTTCATAGACTCTAAGAAGAAGTCATAGAATTGTTCATAGACTCTAAGAGAAGCTGAAGAATATAACTCTGAAAATCCGATTGCCGACTGACCGAGTGAAGAAGCATAGGGTGCACGTCAAGTGCATCCTATGGATGTCGCCCCCGAGTCTATGAAGAAGTGAAACAATTGTTCATAGACTCCAAAGAAGCTGAGAAAAAGATACACCGAAATCAGAATGTGCTGAATGTGCTAAATGCCATCAGAATGCTGCCAAAATCTACTGTGCCGGTCACATGTGTGCTGGCCAGACCAAGTCACGGGAACACAGTAAGAGCCAATAATGCTCACGACACTGCTTGAATCGTCCTCTTCTGCCTTTCCATCTCACCGTCCTTATAAAAAACAGTTCCAGTTCTGCTATAAAAGGCCTGCTAACGCAACCCCCAAGTATCCATCAGTGCCTAGTCAAAATGAAGAAAACCAACACTCCCAAAAAGAAAGGCGCTTCCAGCTCCAATAATCAGCCTCCAACTGAAACACAACCCCCAAGCGTAGCCATGCCAAATCTTGAGAACTTAGCTATTGTTGAAGCTCCACCAATAATACCTCCTCTTGACGTTGTTCTGCCACCTCCAGGGCCATATGATCCATCTCTACTGGAGTGTATTGATATCTCATCTGGAGATGAAGCCACTGGTCATCCTCGCCGTCGTTATCTGCCAAATGGACTTCCTCCATGGCAGCCCATGAATCGTCCAGTTGCAAGTCGTACCCGAAGCCGTACTCGCAAGGATTGAAGTGTGAAAACCTTGAAGAGAACCACCAAGTATCTTGTATCAACTGTGTGTGCTGTCTTTCTGCAATCTTGTATCAGCTTGTCATGTACCATTATGTTGGGCAATAAAAACCACACATGTGTGAGGGTTGAAGTCCTGAAGTAACCAGAAGAATAGCCGAGTCCCAAGGACCTCAAATAACAGCCAGCCGACTGATTTGGTAGTTGCTGGAGAAAAAATGCCGAAATACCTAAACAGGTGACAACGGTTAGAAAATCTGGACCGTTCAAGTTAGGTCAACATATCTAAACCGTCCGCAAAAACGTTCCCGCTCCATTAAGTCGTTACGCCGCTTCATCTTCATCATCTTCCTCAGCACACTTGCGACAGTTCGCATTCCTAATCCCCTTTCAATCCACCAAGATCCAAACCAGCAAACTCCCAACCGCCAATCGCACCACCGTCGAAGAGATAGGAAGCATGGCCAGAAAGAAAAGAGCTGCCTCGCGGAAGCCGAAGACGAGCCCGCCGTCGCCAGCTGACGAAGACAACCGCTGGTCGGAATCCATCATGACAGAGGAGAAATGCCAAGCGCTGACCGACGAGGGGTTGCTGCCTGAGCGTGAGGTGATTGGGTGGCGTCTTGCAGCTGGTGAGCAATTCCCCACTCCCAACCCCGATGAGATTGTCATCTTCGAGGCCTTCGTGCGCCGAGGGTAGGGTTACCGGCGCATGCATTCTTCCGGAGCATCTTGTACTTTTACGGTGTGGAATTGCACAACTTGACGCCGCAGTCCATCCTGCATATTGCAATCTTTATCACTCTCTGTGAGGTGTTTCTTGGAATCCATCCGCATTTCAACTTGTTCCGCCATTTGTTCATACTGAAGATGGGTTCAAACAATAATCCGACGATTATTGGAGGTGCTAGATTCCAGTTGAGACACAAGAATTGCTACTTTGACCTGCCGTTGAAGACTACACTCAAAGGGTGGCACTCGGGTTGGTTTATGTGAAGAACCATCCACCGAGTCTGCCAACTTTCAAAAGTGTGGCCCCTGTGCGAAGAGAGACTTGAAAAAAACCACTAACGGCTGTTGAGAAACTCGAAGTGACAGATCTGCTTGCTATGATTGACGACCTGAAGGAGAATGTGGAACAAGGTTCCCTAACTGGGCCGAGCGTCGCTGTCACTTTTTGCGGCAGAAAATTCCAACCTCTGAAGGAGAGAGCTCAGCCGGCCTGGAAATGGCGCGGCCGAAACCATCCCAGCAATGAGAATATTCCTGGAGATACAGCCACTATTATTGAAAGCCGAGTGAAGGACTTCTTCGCTGCTGGAGCTGAAGTGGAGCCACCAGTAATTCCCGGATATCACGCCAAGAATCTGCCTCCACCTGTAAGTACTCTTGTCCTAAGTCAATACTACTAGAACTCATCTTGCCATTGGATATTGTAATGTGACCTTAGATATAAATTCCGTGCAGGCTTTGGAGATTGAATTTCGATCGGATGGTCCAAGCGAACCAGTGTATGAAGTGTCTTCTCCCAAGAAGAAAAAGGCAAGAGACATCCTGGACATTGACTCTGATGAGGACGAGAACAACTCAATTGATGCTACCATTGACGCAGCCTGTCCAAGTGAGGATGAAGAAGAGAGCCAAGAGACTCCTCAGCAAGACGCTGGAGAAGGCCGAGTTGCAGAGTCTATGCTGGTGCCACCTCCGCCAAAGAAGACCAAGAAAGAAGTGCGGCGGCCGACCACTCGGGGGAACCCTAGCTCTAACCCGAGTGGTGGAGTAATCGTATATGAATCACGCAGGGCTACTATTTCCGTTAGCCCTTCTGCTTCTCCGCCTCCGCCGAGTGGAAGGACTCAAGCAAGGGCGAGAGAAAGTCGACAAGGAGAAATCCCTCAGGGGACGTCTGGTGAGCGAGGTGGCCCAAGCTCTGTTGCCCTTGCACCCAGGAAGAGGTCTTATGAAGACCGTATGAATATCACCATCTCCATTCTGTAAGTGAATCTCACAGTGTTTATATTGAACAGTAATCGCGAAGACGAGTCTCACTGTTGAGTTATTAACTGTAGAGCCCCCAGTACCGAGGTGCTGACGAGCGAGCCAGAGCAAGATGCTCCTCCAAGTCCTCGAAGAGGTGAGACTCCCATCCAAGAGACTGCTGAGCAGATGCTTTCACGCGGGGGAGTGATCCTAGAGGACTTGGGCCCCGATGGGGAGAATGCGGCCAACCAAGCTGATGAGACACCTGAAGGGGAGGACTCGCAGAGAGGTGCCGAAATGCCCGACCTGTCTGATGCTGGGGCGAGGAACGAGGAGGCCCGTGATGATTTCATCTGTAGGCTGGTCTATCCGGTTCAAGCTAGTGCGATTATTTGTGCTGCTCTAAGCTGCCTTCTTGAATTCTATATGTCAGGCATCTAATAAAAGTTGAAATTAATCAGACCTAATCTGATTGTTGACGCTGAGAAAGAGCTTGGAATTGTTGCTGGGCTTTAAGGACCGCGTGGCACAGGTTTACGGTATGCAACACAAGCATTTTCCCCCGTATATACTACAATCTAGTGTGAACTGTTTCTTAATGTGTCAATATTTACTGCTCAGGATTTTAGCAAGGAGCATATGGACAAGCTGGGTCATGGCATATAGTCACCTTTAGATGTCGACTTGCTTCCTCCTCTATATCTCATTTATGCAGAAAAGCCCAGTGACTCTGGCAAGGTTACTACTGAGTTAAATCTGCCAACTACAAGTTGCACGATTGTCATGTCTCAAATATAAGATTTTTGTTGTTTCAGCCCTCCAAATTAAACTAATAGCCACCTATGTTGTTTGGCCAGGTCCACAGAACCGTTAGGCAAAGATGGCTTGATGGTGATGAATTTATAATATCATCTATGAAGGAAGTAGCACAGTTAGCGCTTGATGGCCACAAGGCAATTATGATGAGCTTGCGAGGCTTATGAATATGAACTTTTATCTGCGGAGGTAATATAAGTGTGCCTGAACGCATGGATGCAGATTTGGATTTATGTGATAACTGGATGTTTGATTGTAGGAAAATGTTTGGAGATGATGTACTTGGGTCAGTGAACATGCATAAAGATGGTGGAGGTGGCACGCAGCGTGGGGCCTCATCCAAGTTCACTGGCAGCGGTGGTGTGCTTGTGCCCCGACGGGTGGAGCTTCTGCGCAAGGCGTGCCAGCTGAGCTGAGGCTGGCTTTGTTAATTGTTATACAAAAGATCAACGTTTCTTTCCTCGGTGCTGACGGAGGAGGAGCTGGCCAGCTTGTAGCTAGTCTCATCCATGAGCTGAGTGAATTTGGAGGTAAACAATGCAAGTTGATCCTTCTTTTTTCTTTTTGCGGGTTGATCCTTCATTTGTCAGTTTGTATGATGCGGACATATATGAATTGATATGACTGATGTTGCAGCGTTGTGATTAGGGCTGGACTACCGAGCTTGGCTCGGCTCGACTCGGTCCGGCACGTTAGAATAACGAGCTGGCTCGGCTCGGCTCGTTATCTTAACGAGCTGAAACGCTGGCTCGGCTCGGCTCGTTACGAGCTCGAGCTGGATCGCGAGCCAGCTCGTTAAGCTCGCCGCCGCTCACCTCCAGCACCTCCGCCGCGACCTAGGGAAGAAGATGACGAACACGTCGTCGGGTACATCTTCATGCCCTTGAACATGACGGTGTGCCGACGAGGAGCCGATGCTAACATCGCGGAGGTCGTTGCGACCAGGAGGGGACCGGGGCTGGTGACGTGGAGGAACGACGGAGGGGGAGCCGTCGCCACCGCGTGAGGAGAGGAGGGGGAGAGGCGGCATCACCACACGAGGTAGAGGAGGGCGGTGAGGGAGCATGGCGACACGCCAGTGAGGCAGGCGATGCGGCTCGCGGACGGAGTGAGGCAAGCGGCGCGGTGGGCACTGGGGAGGCGATGAGGTGCAGTGGCGGCACGATTCATGAAATAGATAAGGTGTGGGGAGGAAGGAGGGTGTTGGTCCTTGTTTCCGTCAATGGGTTTGTTTAGCTTGCGAGGGAGGAGGGACGGAGGAGTGCTAGGCCTGCTAGGACTTGCTGGCTCGTTTGGCTCGTGAGCGGCTCACGAGCCAGCTCGAGCCAACTCGTTAAACATAACGAGCTACAAACCTGGCTCGGCTCGTTAGAAAAAATGAACGAGCCGAACCGAGCCGAGCTGAGCCAGTCACGAGCCGAGCCGAGCTAACTAGCCACGAGCTTTTCGTCCAGCCTTAGTTGTGATTACTCCGTTGGTGCCATACAGAATATACTATGAACATAGCAATTATTCTCATTAAATATAAGAGGTAAAAATAATTCTGTTATCTTTCTTTGGTGCCTGTTTGATCCCGCCGAGGAGATGGGTGTGTCATAACATGTCCTCGCTTAGTGTTCCAACAGCACAAAGTTACGTCCATAATTAAATGGAAGTGGAGAAGACTGGAGCTGAGCAGACACGTTGGAGATATAAATTTACCTTAATTACCGGTTGCGTAGGAGTACTAGAGTCCTTGACATGGTATACATACCAGTAAGATCACCGGCAGAGCTATATATGTATGATCTAGCTCGACTGTACATGACGTTGTTGCCTGTCTGTATATGATGTGTATCCAGCAACAGCAAAGCGGAATATGTCAAAGCTAGCTTACCAGCCGGCCGGCCGGCCGGAAACCGGATATATTCACTACTCCCTCCGGTTATAAATTGTTGACGTTTGATTATTTTTGAGTTATGTTTGACCATTCGTCTTATTTAAAATATTTTAAGAATTATCATAGATTTTGTTATTATTAGTTTCATCAATAAAAAAAATTGAAATATAACTTACAACTTTACATATTTGAACTAATATTTTGAATAAGACGAATAGTCAAACGTAACTAAAAAAAAAATCAAACGTCAACAATTTAAAACCGGAGGGAGTATTACTTTTTTTTTTGGTGGAGGGTTTGGTTGCATTTCACGCTGGACCTGGATGCGTTGTGCATCTGTGCAGGTGAATACAATCCAACATTTGACGGAGGAACCAGTACGTGTGTTTTTAGGGAAAATTTAAAAAACTGTTATTATAATTATTACAAGCTGTCTTAATTAGTATCCAAGGTGGAAATTAAGCTGCGGCCGACTCATTGGAATTATTGCGTCTGGATGCTCTGATGGTTGAAGAGGGCGGCGATCATGGTGGCGACGTCCCCCGGCGTTAGCCTGAGCGCAGCGCCGTAGCGGCGGTAGAACATCCTGTACTTGGGGATGACCGCCGCCGTTGCGGCCACCCTCAGCGCCTGGGCCATCTCGTCGTCCGCTGCCGCCCATTGGTCCTGCATCGCCACGGCTGCCATGACCGCCTCTTCAACGAGGTCCGTTGGAGGAGAGGATGAAGAGGAGGTGATCATGGCGAGCACCTTGCTCCATGCCGCGCGCACGTAGACGTGGACGTGTGCCCGCGCCTTTGCGCTGTGCTCCTCCGCCCACCCCTCCCGGAGGACGGTCTGGAGCCTGCTGCTGCCGCTCACTTTAGTGGCCATGTAGTGCGTGTTGTTGGCCAGGAACAGGTAGCTCAGCGCTGCTTCCCGGTAGCTCCCGGCTTTGGACTCCAGCTTGCTCAGCAGAGCCAGCACCAGCTGCTCACCGATTGGTTGGATCCTTTCGTAGTCCGCGAGGAAGACGAGGTAGTTCATCACGTACCGGGTCAGAGGGTGCACGCCGCCGTCGGCCTGCTTTGACGATGATGGCTCATTATGGATGGCAGCCTCAAAGCTGAGCAGAGTGGCACGCGCCGCCTCGGCGGCCTTGGCAACCACAAGGGCGGCGCAGTTGGCGATCTCAGAGTCATGCCCGAACACGGACACGATCGGCGGCAGAAGCTCGGTGAGGGTGTCGTGGACGTCGAGCACCCGGAACAGGCGCTCCGGGGCACGGCGTGCTCTCGCAACTGCCGCCTCAGCCACGGCGAGGAGACTGGTGGCCTGCTCGTTGACGATGCCCGCGAACACAGCCTCAGCTACGGCACCGGCGAAGATTGAGTCACATAGCTCCCTCTCCGCGGCGAAAAGGGAGCTGAGGGCGACGGGGGCGGCTGCGAGCCAGGGCTGTATCATGTTGGTGTCCACCTGCTCCCAACTGAGTTGGTGTCTACAACTTGTAAGAGGAGGTGTCCAGCACAGCTTGGTGGCGACCGCGGCGCGACGGACCGACTTGAAGGTGGCGAGGCACTCCTTGCCGTAGCCGGCAGACATCATGGCGTCAGCAACCGCGCGGATACTGTCAGCATCGAGGTCTTGGTCCAGGAGGAGGAGGTGGAGCTCCATGTCGAGCTTGCGCATGGCGGTCTGCAGAAGCTCCTGGGCTTGGTCGACGATGCCGTCGTTGTTGGCGTCGGAAGCGAAGAAGAGCATGGCTCGGTGGAGGTCGGCGACAGCGCCAAGAAACTCATGGTCGCCGCCGCCGGAGTGGAGGAAAGAGAGAGCATGACGTGTCGGGGTGCCACCTGTGGACGACCGCAGCGGCAGCGGCGACGCTCTCCTCCATCAGAGTGGACGACAGGCTGCGCCGGTGGTTGCGTGACATCTTGTTGATGCCCGGTGTGATCCAACACAAGACAATACTAGTAGACTCTCGATCGATACATATACAGCCTGCCCCACCCGGCCCAGCTTGCTCGTTTGTTTTTCTTCGATAAAGACCTCTTTTGTTTTCTGTTTTTTTTTGGTTTTGTCGTCTCCAGTAGTCTAGTTTGAGTTTTCCAATGACTAATTACTTCATCGACAGCTACGAGTTTCATTTTTTTCCTTGGTAACAAGACAAGATGTGCCCCTGTTGCCATTGCATTGCCAGCTGCTCATATTGACCCTTTCATCTCAACCTCAATTGAACAACATGCAGCTATAGTGTATTCCAAAAAAAAAAAAGGCTTTGATGAGGCGTACTGGGACATGTTTCGGAAAAAAAAAGGCTTTGATGAGGCGTACTGGGATGGGCTGCATCCCATCGAGAGTGTTTACGGGCTGAACACTCTCTTCCACATGGGATTGGGATGGGTTGGCCGGCCCAACATTAGTTTGGTTTCGTTTGCAATGAGGAGAGAGATGGTTGTTTAAAAAAAAAAAAAAAGAAGAGAGAGAGAGAGTGATGGCGGCGGCGTTCTCCGACCTGAGCCTCCTCTCCTCCTCCTCCGCCGCCGCCGCCGATGACAACAACTCCTTCCTCTTGTTCGCCACGGCCCGCGCCCTCGAGCTCGGCTACGCCGCCGTCGCTCTCGACCACCCCCACCGCGGCCTGCTCGCCGACTCCCACCGCTGCCGCACCCAGCCCTTCCCGCCGCTCTCCTCTCTCCGCTCCCCTCCTCCGCCGCCCTCCACCGACGCCGCCTTGCCTCCCCACCTCCGAGCCCTTCCGCCAGTACACCCGCATCACCCTCTCCCTCGACTCCCCAGCCGCCGCCGCTTCCGCCCTCGCCCCCTCCGCGGCGCGCCTCCTCCGCACCTACGACATCGTCGCCGCCCGCCCGCTCACCCAGGCAGCCTTCGACCATCTCTGCCAGGTGCCCTATTCACAGCAGCTTGATCTCATCTCCATTGACTTC
Source organism: Eragrostis nindensis (assembly GCA_012490785.1). Classification (NCBI taxonomy): domain Eukaryota; kingdom Viridiplantae; phylum Streptophyta; class Magnoliopsida; order Poales; family Poaceae; genus Eragrostis; species Eragrostis nindensis. The sequence continues at coordinate 12,053 of JAAXCT010001186.1, read as the reverse complement.
TCCCACAAGCTGCCCTTCCGCCTCAAGCTCCCATTGCTCAAGCTCGCGTTGCAGAGGGGCCTGCATTTCGAGATCGCCTACGCCCCCTTCATCGCGCCCCCTGACGGAGATTCTTCAAGGAAAAACATCTTATCTGATGCCAAGGTTTTTTTTTTTAATTTGTCCCGTCATTCTATGGGTACTTCTACATCTCAAGCCCGTTTTCCCCTTCCTTAATTAATAATGCGAGGATGTATTCGCAGCTCTTGGTGGACTGGACTAAAGGAAAGAATCTCATCATCTCCAGTGCTGCTCATACTGCTACTCAGATCAGAGGGCCCTACGATGTCATCAATCTATGCTCTTATCTGCTCGGCCTTCCCATGCATCGAGCAAAAGCCACCATCTCCACAAACTGCAGGTCGGTCAGCTCCAAGCAATCTAGTTTTTCATGCAACCTGACCTGCACCACCTATGTTCTATTTAGAATGATGCAATATTATACATTGTCAGGTCACTGATTTCAATGGCTCTGAGGAAGAAACATTTCTACAAAGAAACAATAAGAATCGACAGGCTGTTACCTCATGAGCAGTTGGATTCGACAAAATTCAAGTTCGCTGATTGGATTGGTAGGCATTCTGAATCATGCAAAGGACATCTGCAATCTTTAGAGGCAAATCAGACGGAACATTCTTCCAACAAAGATGAGCATCCTAGTTCACCCATTTATGGTGTCATACAAGTGTCTCATGACAAACTTCGTAACCCTGATGTATCTATCATTGCTAAACAATCAGAACAGCGTACCAATGAGGATGAAATCTCATCCCAAACTCAAATTGAGACTGTACAAGCAATGGATCGTGACCTGCCTATCTTAACAACATCTTTCGATCATCAGACTGCTGTTCTATATAATCCCGGAAACAATGAAGATGCTCTGGATCATTTCGTGCACGCTGCTTCCGGCCGTTCTGTCAACCTGAAAAGTGCTGACGAGCATGTTGAAGTTGTTCAGGATGCAATGGAAGTAGATAGACTTAACCTTGTTGTGGGTGACAGTGTTCCTTCAACTTCTGTTACCGGTATCAAGTTTGGACATTCTACTCTTCACCAAGGCTTGGGCCCTTCTGGTACCAGTCTTCAGGTTAAGTATCCTGGCCAATCTAGTGAAATACTGGATGATGGTAGGTCATATCCACACGCAGGTTGTGCATCCGGTGAGATGGAGATGTCTGCATTGGATAATGCAATTTCTTCTGTTTCTGAAGTTTGCTTCGAGGATAGGGATGCAGGCCAGTCTAGTGACATGCCAGTTAATACTGAGGCATACAGTGGTACGGCAGAACCAGCTGAGTGCCCCCCAGGTGGGAAAGATGACAATGAACCCATGGATGAAAATGTAGAACAGACTGCGGAGGGTGAAATAGAATCCAGTGACATGAAAGCAAGAAACGATACTTCAGTGGAGCCTGTGTTCCAGGGTCAAGAGATCACCTCAACTGTTAATACATACCATAAAAGATCCGCTGACTCAAGTCGCGAGAGTGATGAGCTGAAAGAGCAAAACTCTGAAGAAACCATTGCTTCTTTGGAGAAAAATGTTCCTAAAACACATGAGCCATTGCTAAATTATCCTCATCCAAGTGGTGAGGCTAAGATATCCACAGTTAAATCAGGTACTGCTAACTGTTAATGGACAAAGACTGCAAATTGATTTTCTTCCACGAACATTTTATATTCAATTCAGTATCTAAAACATTTGTTTTGACTTTGCAGGAAAACGGAGACGTGAATTAAGGTCTTATCATCCATCTTATCTTCCTTTCTTGGGTTTCCTTAAATCTATGCACTTCAAGAAGAAAGTGTGCAAAGTAAGAGGCCTGGTCAAGCCTATGTAAGGTTAGATTTCACTCTGATATGAATGTCTCGTTACTTGGAATGGGGGGAATGAGGGACTTCAGTTTGAAATTGCATACCCTGTTGGCTTTCTGAATTAGCCTCAAGTTATCTACTCTTGCCTTGCTGTCCTTTCAAAAACTAATGCTGAAACAGTAAAAGTTATTGGCAGCCCTTTGAATATTTATGTTTGTATAAGCTTTGTAGTAATCGCCTTGGAATCAGATGAAGCAATGGCACTAATACGGCCCTGTTTGGAACTGCTTCTAGCCAGCTTCTATTGGAATTAATCGGTGAAGGGAGCCAAACGTGTCTGTAATGGTGGGGGATAATTAGGCCTTATGCTTTGCCTAGAGGTTGAGAGGTATTGGAGGATTGAGAGAATGTTTCTTCATTGATTGATTGATTACAATGACTGTCGTGCCTCTCTTTATATAGAGATGGGAGAGCCGGCCCTAATCCTAACCAACTGATCTTATCCCTAATTAACCTAACTTGAGGGCTAAGTAAGGGCGGCGTTACAGTAACCACGCCGCTTCATTAGCATGGGCCGCTACATGCCAAGGCCCAAAGGACTGCCCATAATAGTGTCGCTTTCGGCCTTAGCTTCCAACGCACACGATTTCTGCCAACGTCCCTAATACACAGCAACGTGGAATCGGCTCCTCAGGTGATTCTGCTAAATGCGCGCGCCAGGAAACAAAAGAACACGTCTACTTGAGTGAAATTACCTGCAAATGCCACTGACTTACCCCCTAAACCGCAGGCCTCCTCTCCCGTCACCCCCACTAGTCCCTCCCGGAGCCGCACCAGAGAGAAATGTCGAACAGGGGCGATTAGGGTTCCGGTCCTAGCAGCGGCGTGGCGGCTCCTTTGGCTGGACGGCTTTCAGCGAAGATCAAGCCATCTGCGGCACGCCCTCTGTTTCACCTTCTGATCTCTCGGCCTCCTCCATTCTCGCGGCACGCCCTGCAGTCCTTGGAACAACGACCACCTCCGTGATGCAAGTTACATCTCCATCCCTTTCTCCTTGGTCTATGATGGAAAATGGAATTGTAAATTGGAAGGATTTAGGTTGTACATGGTCGATTCGTGTATTTGGTGAAGCAAATTGAAAGATTTTGGTTAATCTGCTCTAACCAGAGTTGTGCGCTATGCTTGTTTCATTTTTTTCGCTGGTTTGTGTGCCGTATCAGATTTAGACGCTACAAACCAATTTTGCGATGGGAATAAAGTCATCCCTGCCTATAATAGTGCCCATGTTCATGCCAGTTTTTTAGGAGGCTAATTTTGGCCTGTATACTAACCATTCATATTATTTTGTTGGACTTCACGAAAGTAAAATCCTTGTGGATAATTTGTAGTCCTAATGCAGTTGGTAAACGTTGGAATGGGAAAAGGCCTGCTGCTTACCGTCTTGAAAAAGAGAAATGCAGTGACCTTATTTTGTCTATAAATGTACTGAATATGCAATATATATATTGACACAAAATTGCCAAATAATGAAAAAACATTATTTGCACTTTCTCAGCAATTATATAAAACATAACAGGTTTCAGGGGCATGTAAGTCCTTATACAGTCAGAACAGACAATCTCTACCAAAATAATCAAGGTTGCCAAACACCTAGATTCTCGTGGCAACACATTCTCGTGACATCTCAGAGAATCTGGATTCCTGCACTGAAATAATCTGTTCCAAACAGGGCCTACAACATTTTTCACATCCTCATGCATTTAGTATACTATGATCCTGTTTGGCACAGCTCGAGCTCCAAGTTCAATGCTGGATTTTGAGTTTACGAGATAAAATAAAGTGGATTTTTGTTCTTAGTCCAAAATAAAAACAAAATGACTAAATAAAAGATCCTTAATCCATCCACAGCTCCAGATCTGGATTCCTGGAGCTACATATGAACAGCTCCAAGAAATCCATGTATTTTCTGGAGAGCTGGAGCTCTGCCGAATGGTGCCTATACTATTATTGCTGCCTGGCTTCTTTAAATTGAAACTAGGAGTAAATGCAATTAAAAAAATGTGCCCCCCAAAACCAAGGTGGCCCAATGGATTAAAAAGATCAGCTCTAAGATAAACCCATTACTTGTTGGAAACTAGAACATACAGGTTTTTGGTGCTGCGGGAGCTGCAGCGTTTCAGATGTATATTGCTGAATATATATAGCCTAATACACCATCTTAACCTCCTATGGAGGATCATGCCAGACTTGAACGCTACTACTAGGTAAGCACAAAATGCTCTACTCAAACAAACCAAATCAAAACAGCTAAGCAAATATGAACTAACTTCTATCAGCTAACTGAATCTACTCTAGCATGCATTGTACAGGGAATTAGCAAACAAATCCCCCCCCCCCCCCCACAATCAATTTTGACCATTCCAATCCTTGCACCCAGCTCCTGGAATCTAACTCGAACGAGTGCCTTCGTGATAATGCCAGCGAGCTGGTCCTTTGTCCTGATGAAACTTGATCCTTGATATGCTTGCTCTTTTCATGAACATAGTGATACTTGATCCTGATCTGATATGCTTGCTCTTGTCATGAAAGACAGGGTTCTTGATCCGGGATCTCCAGTGAAATTGCCAAGCAGAATTCGCCAAGCAGCCGGGCCAACAAAACAACTTGTGTTGCCGTGGCGGCGATGGTGAGGAGGTACTATGCCTCACATGAAGACAGAGGCACCACATGCTGCTTCAAGGAGTGCCAACTCACTAAGATGCCGTCGGACGTGCTCTTGCTTGTGTTGAAGTCGCCGGCTGCGACTTCGTCCTTCCGCGTGCCTAGAAGCAGGCGTAGTGTAGGGTCCTAACGATGTGCTGCTCTGTGGGCTGCTCGTGCTCACGAACCCGACGACGAACGTCAGGTGTGAACCAAGAAGTGAAGGCAGTCAACTATGGGGGTGTTCGTTTCTCTAGGCCTAAAGGTCACATCAAAACTAATCTTGTTATTTAGGCATTTTAAATAAGTCTAATTAAAAAACTAACTGCAGAACCTTGTACTAATTTGCGAGAGGAATCTAATGAGGGTAATTAAGCCGTGATTAGACGATGGTTACTGTAGCATCACTGTAGCGAAACATAGATTAATTAGGCTCATTAGATTCGTCTCGTAAATTAGCCAACATCTGTAAAAAGGTTTTGTAATTAAACTTATTTAAGACGCCTAAATAGCAAGATTAGTTTTGATGTGACCTCTAGGCCTAAATTGCCGAACAGGCACTATGTGTCGATACAAAGTGGCATCCAACCTTTCTTCCATTGCAATGTGCGCAGGATTGCAATTCACCATGTCTGCCATCTTCAAAACCTTCTTGGCATAGCGACCTTGACTCGTTGTGATGATGTTGCCGTCTAACGAACCTCAATGCCAGGTAGGAGAGGAGCCGAAGATTACTCATCTTAAACTAGGCTTTCATCTCAGCCTTGAAAAATGTCGCCGTCGTGATGTTCCTACACAGGACGCACATGCGGCAGCCACTCTTGTTCTCGACGGCTGGCTCCACCTTGGTCGCGGCCTCAACCTCACTCTTGCAGGAGAGGAGCTCGCTGCGGTGTGTATGGCGCAGTGAAGTGGCGTTCAACACCATGCTCCTCGTAGTAATAGCGTGCGAATTCACCAGATGTGAACTTGTCACCATTAACTTTGCGCAGTACGCACAGGCGACAACCACTTTTGTCCTCGGTGCCTAGCTCTACCTTGATCGTGGCCTTGGCCTTTTCGTCGAGGAGAGGAGCTCGTTGTGGCGTGTAAGACGAGAGACGCGAGGTGGCATTCAACACCTTGCTCCCAGTAGTAGCGCGAATTCACCCAACGTGAACTTGCCACCATTGTCCGTGCGCCAGATGTACAGGCGGCGACCAATCTTATTCTCGGCGGCTGGATCCACCTCCTTGATTACGGTCTCAGCTTCACTCTTGGAGGAGAGGAGCTCGAGCCACTAGAAGCGCGACTAGTCGTCGACGAGAAGCAGGCAGCCACAGCCAGTTAGCTTTGGCGCATGCTTGGTGATGATGCATGTCTCACACGCTCGACATGTTCTGTGCTTGCGAAGCCACGCACCATGCCTTGACAAACCATGCGCCGCAACGCGTCAAAGTTCAAGTGATCGAGTCGATGGTGCCACAGCCAGGTGTCGTGAATGCCCGCCTTGGCCAGCAAGCCCACTGGCTTCGTCATGGCCAGGCGCGGAATGTAGAGTCGGGCACGTCCTTTCTTTACCTTGACGAGGAGGAGGCGCAACTTATCCTATATGCGCATCACGCCAACCTCAATCTCCACCTTGGAGCCGCCCTCGTCCAGCCGACGAGATGGAATTGTTTAACCAGGGAATGAAGTGCACGCCGTTGAGAGCCTTGTTCTCCCCGTTTCAGCTGGAAAAGAGGATGTTGCCGCGGCCGCGAATTTCGACCACGGAGCTGTAGCCGACTACTCCCTTCGGTTTTAAATTGTTGACGCCATTGACTTTTTTCGCTACGTTTGACCATTCGTCTTATTCAAAATATTAGTTCAAACATGCAAAGTTTCAAGGTATATTTCAACTTTCTTTAATGATAAAACAAGTCATAATAAAATATATGATAATTTTTAAACAAATTGAATAAGACGAATGGTCAAACATAACGAAAAAAGTCAATAACGTCAACAAATTTAAAACCGGAGGGAGTACAGTGCAATCCAGGTCGAAGAAGGTGTCGAGGCGGTTGGTCATGTGGTTCGACGCGCTCGTGTCAGGGTACCATTCCTCAAGGCACTCGTGTCGTTCGTCGTGGCGAGGAACGCCTGCACGCGCGGCTCGTCAAGGCGCGCAGACTTGTGAACTACGAATGAAGCGTGAAACTCCGCCAAGAACAGAGCTGGCTCGTCGTCATCGTCCTCCTTCCTTTGATGTGCCTGCTTATGTTTCCGCGAGCGGAACTCCTTTGCCCAGTGACCATGGCACCTAATCACGCGATGGCTGGTCCTTGTCGATGACGGTGTCGCTGCCCTTCTGCTTCAGCATGCGTGGCCGGCATCGATTGCCGAACTTGGACTACGACGGGCCCTTGCATGTGCTCTTCTCCTTGTAGCTCACGAGCCACTGCTGATGACGGAACTTGGACTACGACGAGCCCTAGCCTTTGCTCTTCTCCTTGTAGCGTACGAGCCACTTGCTCCTTCCGTCCTTCGTCATGAGCAGCTTGTCACCGCCAGCCGTAGCATCATTGTATCTCTCCTTCACCGCCTTCAATGTTCCACTGATCTCCTAAATCGACATGGCAGAGACGTCGAACAGAGTCTCCATTGAGAATGCCAGTTGGCTGAACTTGGCAGGGACAACGCGTAGGTACTTCTCTACAACATTCTCCGGCGGCTTGGGATCATGCTTAAGTTGGGTTACCACGAAAGAAAACCGCATCGTGAAGTCATCAACCGCTTTGCCGTTAAGGAAGGCGATTGACTCGTACTTCCGCCAGAGAGCCTGGGCGGCAAACTTGCGAACGGGATTGTCACCAATCCGGCTGACGCAAATCAACTCCCAAGCCTCCATGGCCAAGTCCTTATTCGCATACATGCTCTGCATCTCGAACGTCCAACGCCACATGCATGCTCTGCGGAGCCTGATGAGAATGACCTCCAACCCATTTGGTTCGCTGCTTCCCAGAGACCACTAGATTGGAGCTTCAGCTTCTTCACCGAACTGCAGTCGCCGTAGTTGATCTTGGTCACGATCGGGAACGTCCCCGCGCTACCAACCTCCCTCACCACCTGCTGCACAACGGTGCAGCAACTGCCACCTCCACGGGTCGGGGGGGGAATGAGAAGCCGAACCATGCCTCGACCTAGAGTGCAATGGCAACCATTCACAGAAGGGTTCTTCGGCGACGGGCTGCGTTGGAGGGGTTCACACCATTCCGTATGAATACCGGTAGTTGGAAACTAGAACAGATCAGTCTTTGGTGCTGCGGGAGCTGCAGCGTTTCAAATGTATATTGCTGAATATAAATAGCCTAATACACTATCTTACGTCCGCAACTACTAGATAAGCACAAAATGGTCTACCCAAACAAACCAAATAAAAACAGCTAAGCAAATCTGAACTGCTATCAGCTAACTGAATCTAGTCATCTACTCTAGCATACGCTAGTCAACATAACTTCTGAAATGCCGTTTGGATAGATTGAGTCAGATGTGCGTGTATCTCAATTTTCTTTTTCTCATGTTGTTCTTGTATTCTAGCAATGTAGTTTTCATGATAGCAGAAACTATGTTACATCTTTTTTCTTAATAAATAGAATGTGTGAAGGAAAGTGAAGTAAAGAGTGTAGTTTTGGCTCCATTTTTGCTTAGTGGTGGCTTTTAGATGTAATCAGTTGAGAGGTTTTGGTAGTGTAAGAGCAAATATCCTACCATAATTAGCAAATATTATTCTAAACAATTAGATTCTTGGCATAGAATATTATCCTCAGAATGGCCCTTCTTCAAATGAATGGATGTGAAAAGATTCTAGAGACCATGATTGCAATAAGAGGCATAGCCCCACCAGTGCACCTGGAAGGTGTGGGGGCAGAACCAAAATATTTTCCCCATATCATGCATCCCACCAGAATGAAAGTCTTATCACCCTTCATCATTGTGGTCTCATTGAGCTAAGGCTTATGATTTCTAATGATTGGTTAGGTATTCCCAGCTTCACATTGCATATGAAATTGAATGCTGTTTACAATTTATTATAAGGAGTAAAGTGCATAGTCGGTCTCTCAACTTGTCCGGATGTGTCACTTAGGTCCCTCTACTTAGAAAATGCTAGTGGGCATTTTTAAATTTGTTCTGTTGTGTCATTTAGGTCCATCTATTTATATTGGCATCCCTAAACTTGTTTAATTATGTCACTTAGGTCTAACTAGGCTCAAACCGACCCGACATGACACATCTGACTGAAATGAGCATCCCATTGTATTGGTACCAGATTAAAGATGGTTCTTTCATATACTGGTATCCCTTTAAAACTTTTAGCATGTTAATCACAAAGTAGAACTTTCGCATATACTTTTGAGCGGTGTAAATATTTTTCATCATACTATAGATTTCACATGTATTTGTCATCACTCAGTAGTAGTTGTAGTTTAGATTTCACATGTAGTCGCTCATATTACTCCTCGTCAGTAGTTGCACACACATGTTGCAATAGGCAACATGACTTTTATTTCTTTTGAAAAGTGACTAACTCTATACTATGCCCATTAACTCTTGACGGAGTCTAAAAATCAACCCTTAACTACCATGCCGGCTAACTTACGCCTCCAATGTGAACAAGTATATTACACATCTCAAAAGTATATGCCAAATTCTAGTTTGTGATGAACATGCGAAAAGCTAAAAAGTTTAAGGGTATATCAACACAAGAACCACCCTTAATATTGCACCAATACAATTGCATGCAACACACATTGCACGTCAGATTGGTTTGAGCCTAGTTGGACCTAAGTGACACAGTCAAACAAGTTTAAGGATGTCAATATAAGTAGAGTGACCTAAATGACACAATTAGACAAGTTTAGTGATGTCAAAATAAGTAGAGGGACCTAAGTGACACGGGTAGAATAATTTTAAGGATGTCAAATCAGCATTTTTTAAGTAAGACCTAAGTGACACAGCCAAACAAGTTTAAAATCCTTTTTAAAAAAAAGTATTTAAAGACCGGCTGTGCACATTATTACTCTGTTATGAGCATCCTAACGTAATTAGTTTAAGCTGGTTATGGAATTTTGGCTCGTAAGTTGTAATTATTTTTATGTTTTTATATACATTGAGCTCATTGCTAAATACTGCGCATTCTTAATATGCGCCAACTAAATAATCATTCCATGGCCACAGATTATAGTGGCGTGACTATTTTTATAGTTGACCTAGTAGGAGAAAAGAAAAATCTAGGAGTACTGCATGCTATCCTAGTAGTCCCACTTGTTATCATTATCATACATGAGTGATTCAGTGATGTGTTGCTTGACGAATAGGCACTGCCTCGGTGAAAGGCTCATTCCTTCTACCCACTGTTCTATCACTCGCCCACTTGATTTTCCTCTATGGGTTGAAGTGTAAAATGGTTTCACTCATGTGCTTGCGTTGCTACTCTTCTTGAAATCGACTGGATACATATAAAAGGAGGTTATAGATTTGTGGTGACAATTCAAGCAATTTGGTGCATGTGAAAGGCTAATGGATCTATCTATACGCCATGTTATAGCTTGGTGCCCGTTGACTTTATCTTGTCGGTTGGCTAAACCCACTTGGAGACTGGCAAACTTGTGTCGTCAGGCTATGTCAATGTGATTCGCAATTCTTGGGTGGGCTACTGTAGGGATTCATCAGGAGCTGTACCATGATAGGAGAGAATGGTGTGATTGGTTTAGGACATCTGAGTGGTCTTACCAACCAATTGCCAACTGAAAACAGCGTCCCCAGCTGCTTGTGTCCAATTGATGCTCGAAACAACACAGATTCCTGTTGGGTTGGCTCAATCTGGTAGGCTGCATTGTTCAAAGGGGTCATCATTCTAAATCTTGGGAGATGTCACTTTTGAAGCTAATAATAGAAGCTGGTGCGGTGGACTTTGGAGGGATAACAGTCTTGTCGATGACTGTCTTTCATTCTTGACTTATGTCTAATTCTGATCATCGTTAACCTACTGTCTGCACATCTTCGTTTTGTTTTTCCAAATTAGGAAATAAATGAACTGCATGAGCTCATTACCGTTGCCTTTGTGTCCACGCATCCTACCCTTGTGTCGCAGAAATGATCAGGAATGTTGGAACTTCGTCAGAATGAGGCAAATATTTGCCTTGTCAAACCTCAGAATGCGAACTTGGTGGGTTCGTGGACCAAGTTAAGTGGTAGGGCCTGTTTCAAGCTGGTTATATACATGCACCTCGTATCCTTGGCACTGTACTACTGTGCCTTCACCCCTCTTGCTATGTTTGCAATTGTGACATCAGCCTTTGTTGCCTGGGATGTGTTGAAAATCTATTGAGATTTCCTCCTTTGTCAGAACACATGCATTCTGCTAGTGATGCTGCATTGCGTGCTGCTGCATTTTGCTGAGCCAATTCCCTCAGAACATGCATGCAGAAATCCTGTTGGCATAGTGCACACCAAAAATCTAAAGCTGCTGCGCGCGCAAATAAACTTTTATGCGCAACAGCTTATTTTTGTTAGGTTGTAGCAGCTAGCAATTTCCTCCACGCCTTTTCTGATAGTCAACATGTACCACTACCTTGTATGTGTTTCCTCTTAAGAATGTGTAGAGCCTATAAAACAAACACAAACCCTGGGGGGATTGTCGATTACGATTCCTGTCTTCACCGGGCAACGTTCCTTCACTAAGATTGATACCAGCTTAATTATTGCCCAGAGAAGACAGAGATCGAGAGCCTGCAAGCGGGCATGTATCACTATCAGTCATCGTCGTCGGCGTGTCACGGCATCGATGACGCTGATCCCAGCCTGCTTGCCTCTCGACCGGATGCCCTGCTTGCGAGCGGCGGAGCATTCCGGCCATCGCCGGGCTACACCATGCACCACCAGTCTCAGCAGGAGGTCCAGATCAGCGGCCAGTTGAACCCCATCATGTCCCCAACATGGTCATCGTTCCGCCGTGCAATGAGCACAGGAGACCTCACCCATAGGGAGCAGGAGGAGCAGCAGCAGCGAGAGATGACAATGGTGGCACCACCGGGAAGGTACAGCGCGGAGGAGCGGGGGAGCGCATCGACAAGTACCGGAGCAAGCGCAACCAACGCAACTTCCAGAAGAAGATCACCGTATGTTGACCTCTGCTCTCCCTCCTTTCGTGGTGTTAATAATTGAACTCCATTCCTGTGAATAACTATAGACATCCCGTGCAGTATGCTTGCAGGAAGACGCTTGCAGATAGCCGGCGAGGGTGAAGGGTCGCTTCGCGCGCAACGGTGGTGAGTACACAGATCAGGCGGAGGGTGCCGCAGCGTCAGAGTCATCGCATGATGCGCAGCACGATTTTATCGTCTCGAATAATGCCAACACCGTGCCGGGATGGTGGCCGACAATGCAGCAGGCGCTGGAGTTACCCACCAGCATCGATGATCTATGCAATGAGGAGATGCTCGCCGCCTACCTTGGCGTATCCTCCATCAGCCTCC
>JAAXCT010001185.1:0-220618 GCA_012490785.1 Eragrostis nindensis | reverse complement strand
GGGAAAAAAAAAGAGATTCCTTTTTGGCGAGCCTGATCGAGCAAGCACAACGAGTGCTTTGGCGTGGCAAAAAGAGGCTGACGGTAGCCAAACATCCATGCAACCAATCATCTACTTGTGCGGATTGACTGAATGAAACTAGCGAATAATCAAATAGACTGCATGGGATGGACCAGACCTATCGCACTCTTATTAAATTAGATGGTGTGTAATGCTCGCCTTGTGATTAAAATACTTATAATTTCACAAACACAAAATATGTGCGAGAGGTTTGCATAAGCACGATTTTGCATAGTATCCACGCGGCAGTAATTGGCCAAACTAGGTCAAATTGGTATTCAATTTCTTGCAATCCCGTTGAAAATTATTTTTCTTCGAACCGAAACCCCATTGAATTTATGCAAATTATTTTTCTTCGAACCGAAAACCCCATTGAATTTTTACACCACTTCGCTGTTCATCACAATGGTGGCCCACCTAGGACACATTCATCGCTTCCCTCAGAACTCCGTCTCTTCCCTTCTGGTTCCGCCTCCCCTCCTTCACTCGCGTCGACGTGAAACCCTAGCTAGACGTTGCCGCCCTCCCGTCGTGCGGAGAGAGAGGGAGAGGCAGAGGAAGATGTTACTCGGACCAGATCTCCACCGGCCGCAAGCGCTCTATCCACGAGCGCATCGACGGCGACCTTCCTGCCGGCTCGGGCGCCGGCGGCGGGGCCCGTCAAACGTGTCCAAGAGGTCAGTGCAAGCACCGCCGTTCCCCCAATCCTCCCGCCTTCTATTGCGGATGAGTCTCCCCGCTCACGTAGCGTACGTAGCGAGCCTCTACGGATTCGAATCTGCCCTGCTCTGGGCTTCCCTGTGCGCGGTGTCTACGCTCTTCGTCGGTTGCCTGTGATGTGACGCTAGGTTGGGCGTTGTGTTTCGGATGTTCTGAAGAAAGGCGGGGCCTTTAGCTCGGCTGATTTTGTTCCATGTATGTAGAGGTTCACAGGTTAGGTAAAATTAAGCCGGCGGAGCTCTGTACCACATGATCTCTGGATTGGTCAGAGTGGACACTCACGCATCTATGGGCGTCTCCCATTGCAATTTTGTGGTGGCGTGTTCATGCATAGTTTTAGTTCCTTCGCTGATGCTATTCTGTTGTAAAATGATAAGGAAAAGATTAGATTATTGCTTTGTTTTGCCTTTGGAGCCACACATGGATTTCTATTCTGTAGTATGAGTATCTGTAAGCACTTCATCCTGTTGTTTGTTACGAAATTGTTTGTAGAACCATTTTCCGTATCATTGGATTTTAATGCAATGCAACCTAAGTAGGATCAAGCAGTGGAAGTTTAGTGGATATGTTGAGCAAAACTAATATGGGTATTGTTGATGGGCATTGTTTCACATGTATGTACCAGTCAATTAGGGGATTAGGCTGTAAAATCTTCAACAATCAACCACTGATGCTTCTTGTATTTTTTAAGGACTACAAGTAATTGTGTTAACTGTCCAAGATATTTATTTTGCTGGCTCTTTCCTTTCCAGTTTCATTTCATTTCCTCCATTTTCATTCAAACTATCAACATAATATTAAGAGTTCTAGTTAACTGAATTCTGCTCAAATTTACACTAACGCGGAGTACAACATCCCACCCAGAAATCTCTGGTTGCCATCTGCTACATCCTGATATTTAACTCTGATTGGATCACATGTCGTGTGCTATTTTTTTTCCTATCTACTTGACTATCGTTGAGTAATTTAGAATACTTATATTCTTGTCTTCTCTGTAGGCAACGGCAGATTGACGAAAAATGGAAGCATGATCTATATCGGGAAGATGATGAATCAGCTTCAAGTATTTTGCTTTTTTTTCACCCTTTATTAAATGAAGTGTGTCAAGCTTTCCTATATCCACTTCCTATTTAATTCTTTATCTTTCTGTATTGTGTCTTAAGGATCAATGGATCCAAGGATTTAAGACTGAGGCTTCAGAGGAGAAGCTCTCAGCTGGGTTTACAGGCACAAAGAGTTCTGGTGTACGGGATTTACGCGAGAAGCTATCAGGAACGATGCATCCACAGCCATCAAACGTGGACCCTCCAAAGCCAAAACCCGTATCGGAGGTTGTAAAAATCACGAGGCGTGAAAATGCTGTTGAAGTGCCTGTACGCCAAAGTAAGAAAGCATCAAAACAGACTTCGTCCAAGAAGACATCTCAGCCAAAGGTATGTACAGTTCTTGTAATGGATGCCATAGTGTATATGTTTTCCCATCTTTTCCACTTCCCACATTCCAAATTTGACTCCCTGCTAAAGGCTAGAAGTTATTTGTTGCTAAATAAATTTTGAACTGAGGCCCAGCACAAATAATATATTTCTTATTGGAGTAACTTTTATGGGGTGATGCCCTTTCTCCTAGGTTTAATCCATCTATTTTCAACTTTGTGGGATAATAATGTGGTGCAGTTTCATTTTATTTCATGCGTCCATCCTTTCATGATTAGTTATGCGCGCAAAATTCAGAGGGGCCTTTAACTACTCCCGTGAAACAGAAAATAAGAATTTGTTTTCTTGTTGGAAGTAGGAAGGTTGGTATCTAGATCCACTGTTTGTTTGGGTGAATATTTGAATGTTTAGAATTCAAGTGTGTAGTGTTTGATCATAATTTGTTGAGAGAGCTCCATAATATTATGCGCTATACATTTTTTGTGCAATCTGCATTCATGATGGCTTGAATCACATCAGTGTATGACCAATCAAAGGGTTTGCTAGGTTCCACTATGCAGAATTTGTGACAAAGGCTAGTGCAATTTGATTTGTAAATATTACGTCCTGAATTAACCAACTATGAGTATCTGAATATTGCCATGTTGATCTGGAGTATAGAGTTAATTGTCCCCTTTGTGACGTTCTACATTCCTGTCCACTCAGTATATCCTCATAAAATAACTGCTCACCTCTATATATTGTGCTCCTGTATGCCTCACTACGTGTTGTCTCTGGGTTCAGTGTGTGTTTGGTGAACATTGACAAAAATCCCTGTGTGCACATTGGTACAGTGCAGTACCTGAACTTGATTATTTGGATATTATGCTGTGTTTTTCAGGACAGCTTTGCATCTGTTTTTCTTTTAAGTGATTGGTTCTGTGTTCAGATTCAACATAGTTTTTTTTGGGTACTTTTTATAGGCTGACTGAAGTCCACTTGACAGTTCCTGAGTTCGCTTGGACTTGAGAAGTATTCGATTACCTTCCAGGCAGAGGAGGTTTGACTGTGTTCCTGAATTGCAATACTTTTTTCCATGTTATCATTGTTGTACTTTTTTCCTGCTATGTCCTTGTTGTTATATGGTTAACAGTTGTTCTATCTTACAAGGTTGACATGGCAGCCTTAAGGCACATGAGTGATAGTGATCTGAAGGCTTTGGGCATTCCAATGGTATGTGGATTACTTTCTAGGCCTTTTATCCGTTCTTCCGAATTCTCATAATATTGATGAATTATTGGCACCTTATGCCCCACATTTGAATAATAAGGCAATCTTCCATCCATAGTTTTTTTATGGTTGTCAACACAAGGGCATACTTATGTCGTGTCGCCTAGGTGGCGCAATCCAGGCTCTGACCATACACCTCACTGCCTTAGAAACTATGTTTCATCATGCTTCTTTAGGAATCTTTGTATATACTAAACCGGCAAACGCACATAATTAAATAAATAATTTAGATCATTTTTTTCCGACGAATGAGAATCATATAACCATTTTGGGTTAGGTTGCATCCTTGTATTATTCCTTTTGGCTTTTGCTGGAACCTAATTTACATAACCCTATATGTAGCTAAAAAGGATTGTGTGTGCGTGGTTACATTAGATCCTTGTGTAATATCTTTTTTCAGTTTTGTCAGAACTTTAAAATAAATCCAATATATAGCAGACCTAGTAAGTCTGGATTACTTATTTGTCTAAGATTCAAACTCATGACGGCTGTTGTTCAGGGTCCTCGGAAGAAGATTATCCTTGCCTTGGAATCAAGAGCATAGGGCACTGGAGAAAAAGTAAGATGTAGAAAGGTGGTGGAGATTTGGTAGTCGTGCTCATCCGCAAGTCTTGGGAGGGCAGGGGCAGCACAGCAAAGGTGGCTTCTTGTAACATGTTCTGTCCCGTTGAGCATGGTCAGCCAAGCATAGGATGTTTAGCAATCACACCATTGCGTCAGTGCTGTAAGATTATAAGTATCCTGTTAATTTATTTGGTCAATTGCTGGCCATGCAAGTTGAATTGGTGCGATATATGTGCTGCTGATGAAGCAGGTGGATCGTTCTTTCAAGGCTGTGTACTATGATTTTGCTATTCCTTTACTTTTTCTCCTTGGTGGGTACATTTCAGTTGGGTGATTTTGGGTCTTGTCAGTGGTCTATAGAAATAAGCAGATATGGGCCATGTAGTTTGAAACATCAAATCCTACATTTGAAAAACATCTTCTGCAACTTGACTTGGGGTTTCTTGTCCTTAGACTATTCCCTGTGAGTTGAATCATGCATGTTAATTAGGCATCCCATTAGTTTTCTGATGACATGATATGAAATAAAGAAGAGAAGCAAGGCAAGCCTATGTCTTCTGTGTAAGATACAATTTAGATATATTTGTAGTTCAGGGATGGTGTGGATTTTTTAGTTGCACATATATGCAAAATTATGTTGGATAAGCATAAGGGCAAATGCAATATTTGTTTCAAATTGGTACTCCTACATAGGAGTATAGGAGTGAGGGATAGAACAGGAGATGAGTGTAGGAGTGAGGAAGTTTGAGACTTGAACCTGGCCAGGTTGGTTCCACCGTAAATAACCTCCCTACGCAAATTCGTGTCATCTCTGACGAGATTTGGCGGGAAGCTGCAGGTAATGCAGGGATGTCCGGCCGAGCACGTTGCAGACCATGATGCCCTGCCACAGGTCGCCCAGTATACCACCGTCTTCCCAGAGAGCGTCCACTTTGTCGGAAGATGGTAGGGAGGACAGTGTAGAGAGACGAACCAGCTGCTGGCTCCATTGCCCTTCCATGGTCCAGCGTGTTGTCAGTTGTGCAATTCTGCTCTGTTGCCTACTCAGACCTGTCTTTCGCAAGCAGGTGTTGATTTTTCGGGAATGCAAGAAATAAAACAAAGATTCTTAGTTTTACTATGGCTATAGTTTCGGGTTGCTGATACATAGCAGCTCAGGAACAGAATATGCCCCTGTTCTCGAAACACATGATGATCACGGCTGAGTAACTGCACACAGAAACACAGGTCACCTGCGTGGTTTCGGTCGCCAGTCGCCACGACTGACCCCTTGGTGGGGGAGAAACGGCCGCCGGATCGAGCGATATCACGGGTTCACGGGAATGGGAGAAACGATCCACATACTGGTAGTCTCCTCGTCGGCTTGTTTCAAGAAAATCCTTCGGCTACTGCATCCGATCCATAGTGATGGATGGGTCTGTTTTCGTAGTTTTCGTTGTGTATCAAGAGGCGTGCTGGCCTCGGCTGGAGCCCGTTCTCTAAAAAAAAAAAGAAGAAGAGGAAGAAGAGATTGGCGACACCGGCATCCTCCAGCGCAACGCAACAACGGTCCTAACCAACACGAGTGGCCCAGATGAGAGGCGAAGCCGGCCGATTTTGTTTTATGCCAACATGAGAAACTGCTTATACCCCAAAGGATCAAAACTGATTTAAAAAGTTATTGTAAGCCTCCCTCTCAACTCACATCTCCGTATTAAAAAGTTCTGGTGTCACCATGTCATCATCGAAATCATTTCAAAAAGTTTATGAATTTTCAAACAAGAATACAAATAGAGAGCTTATGGCATCTTCTACCATCATACCAATTCAGAGTGCAACAAAACTTGTAATGCTTTAGGATTTTTATGAAGTATACTCCCTTCGTTTTTAAATTATTATCGCCGTTGCCTTTTTTCGTTAGGTTTGACCTTCGTCTTATTCAAAATATTAGCATAAATATAAAAAATTATAAGTTATGTTTTAACTTTTTTAGTGGTAAAACAAACCATAACAAAATATATGATAATTTTAAAAATTATTTGAATAAGACGAATGGTCAAACATAATGAAAAAATCAACGGCAACAATAATTTAAAAACAAAGGAAGCAGTAGAGAACATTATTGTTCTTCTCTCATCCTTGGAGGATAAATTGAAACTGACGTTTGGTGGGTATATATGCTGGCGGTGGCACACGTTAACCTTCTCGGTTATTACAGACAGACGGTTTGACTGTTCTTGTGGCATCAGCTGTGCAGTTTACTCCTCGCTGCCCGTCCGGTCCCACCTGGCAGAAGAAACCCGGTGAAAAGGCCAGCGGCAGAAGCAAGCCGCGTCCCTTGGCCTTCTCGCCCCCGCACGAGGAGTCGAGGACTTCACTTCACTTCGACGAACACTTCACAGTAGTACACTCCACCGTCGACCAAACCCTCGCCGTGGTCCGGGCCGTCCCCTCAGCCCCATCGCCGCCAAGCGATCGCCGCATGACGGCGCCCCGGCGACGCTGATGCCCGAGATGGTCGAGGAGATCCTCCTCGCGTCTCGCCGGACGACCCCGCGGCCCTCGCCCGCGCCGCCTCGCGGGCAAGCCCTGGCGCCGCCTCATCTCCGACGCCGTCTTCCGCCGCAGGTACCGCGAGATCCACCCGACGGCCCCCTTCTGGGGTTCGTCCGCAACTTCACCTACGGCGGCGGCGACGAGGTCGCCCGCTTCGTCCCCACCTCCTCGCTCCGCCCGCCGAGCGCCGACCGCCGCGGCCTGCGGGCCGTCGACTCCCGCCACGGCCGCATCCTCCTCTGCACCACGCCCTGGCGCGATGATCCGTCGAGGAACGCCCTCGTGGTCTGGGACCCCGCGGCGGACCGGGAGCGGGTGCTGCCCCGGATGCCGCGGTACCCGCACGCCAACGCGTGGAACTGGCACGCGGCGGTGCTCGCCGGCGAACGGCGGCGGCGGCGGCCGCAGCCGCCTCGACCCCTTCCACGTGGTCTTCGTGGGCACCACTGACAGCGGGAGGTTCGCTTGCGTCTACTCTTCAAAGGCTCGTGAGTGGAGCGAGCCCATCTCTGTCGAGCATTTTGGACGGAATCACTTTCAGTTGGCGCCTGCTGCCCTCGCGGGGAACGCACTCTACTTCATGTTTCACGAGAGCACCGAGATCCTCAAGTATGATCTTGCCACACGGGGAATGACTATTACTAATTTACCAAATTTGTTCTCTGATCGGCGCATTGTGCTCACCACCGCGGAGGACGGCGGGCTTGGATTCGCCACGGTGGAGGAGGATTCTCGGATCTTCCTGTGGTCGAGGGAGACCGATCCAGAGGCAGTTGTAGGATGGGCGCCAAGTAGAGCTGTTGAGCTCGGGACGCTGCTCCCCGCTGATGCCCTCCGGACCTCACCTGAAGTGGTTGCAGTTGCGGATGGCAATGCTGCCATTTTGCTGGGGACAGATGATGGGCTCTTTGCTATTGATCTAAAGTCTGGCTGGCTTTGCCAAGAAGGTAGGAGAGGTCAGCGGCGGCTATTACGATGTTTTCCCCTACTCGTGCTTCTGCACGCCAGGTACCCCCTTTGCTTTGTTCAGAATTAGTAGCTGTCCTGTTGGTAACACAAAAATTATAAAAAATGATGTATTTCCTCTAGAATAAGCAATGAGTTTATTAGTTCACGAGAGTAGTAGAGCATATGTATAATTGTGTTCTTCCTTGAAATCGGCCAGATGTCGCCCATGTGGCTAGGAATTCATTAATCTACTATGCAAGTTATGGAAGTATGATTGTCCTGAGAATTAATTGAATTTTGGGCTGAGCTGTAGGTATCCAGCGGTTGGAAACTAAAGAAAGATAGCTGGATTGTTACCTACGTTGGGTTCGACATTGCAAAAACCAGTCCTATATTTGCATTCTTTGGCTTCTACTCACTCGGTCCTTAAATATGCGACGTTTAGGACAGCTAATTATTTTAGATTGCACTAGATTTGTTATCCTAACGGAGAGAATATTTGTAAAAGTCACTTAACTGAATAGATATATGGGTTGGTATCTGTGCTGAACAAAGATAGGTGCCTCCATGGAATTTTTATCTATCTTTTCTTAGTGATTTTGTGCAAGTGTGGCTGTTAACCAATGGAGCCACAATAATAAGTTCTTTTTGGTTAGCCATAAGTTACAAATTGTTGTTGCCTTGTGGTTATAGGGCAAATTGGTTTCTCAAGTATCTGATTTTCATTTTGAATTCGTGTTTTTTCTGCAGTACTGAGGCCTGCGCCCGCCGGTGAGGGACCATGACCATGAGCTGATGTTTTATGTGCATGAAAAACTCAAGTTGCTGCTGCAAGGTTTTCCAAACCGAGAAGGAGACATCCTCCAGTGTCTAATGGTGTTTCATGTTTTAGGATCTGTGATTTTATGCCAGTCTTGTGAGGGCCTTAATGCCTTTTAGATTTTATATGCAAGGAATATTCATAGTTTCCCTGAACTCTTTAAGTAGCATAGCTAGTAGTTGGTTTACAGATTTATCGGCCTTGTCCTTAAGTTGGTAAATCCAGCAGTATCCTATTCTCTACGTTCTCAGGAGCTGCAGCTTGCTCTGGGCTTGAATGTGTAGTTTCTTCTGTCTGAAAGTGTTGGTGATCACTACAACGATCATATTAAATTAAATCACTTAACTTACATATCAATTTCTTGTGGCTTGAAATTTATATAACTGTTGAACCATATTTACTGAACCTTTTCCCCGGTATTTCAGCAGGACACTTGTGTATTATAACTAATTGCAGGAAGTGTTAAAAAGAAGGGTGTACTTAATAACTAACTCCAATTTTATGGGTAGTTATTACTAAACTTGCTTACTTAGTGTAGTGTTCTACAAATCTGTAGTCGATTATAGATGCATGGTAAGTATTTTCCTTTCTAGAAATTTGGGAACAAGACCAACGAGCAGCATTGAGCTTCTGTCCTTGTCCACATGCAAACACAAGGACATGCTTACTGGTACCATTAGCTAAGAAAATAATAAAACCCCAACAACGTGCCTTACCTTGTTTAAGCTATATAATAGTATGATTTAAGCGGTGATGAAGCAGGGTCGTATCCTGCGAGTGCGATCGTCCCCATTGAAAATTGCTTAACTTTGGTTTTCATATAACGTAGTCTTACTCATTGACTTTGTGCTGTATATCTTAGACTCGGCCGTGTACCTCATCATCAATTTGGCTGTGCCAGGTGCAGTGTTCTTTTGATGTGGAGCACTTTATAGAGATCCTTAAGGGGGCCTTTGGAACGCGGGATTTTTTCCCATTCCTGCGTTTTTCCTGTGAACAGTCAACTGATTCCTGTTGAAATTCCTATACAATTCCTGTGAAAATCCTGCGTTCCAAAGGGGGCCTAAATATGTATGATACATAGCTCTGTAGCTGAATGTGTTTCTTTGGAGGATGTCTGCATATTGAGGGATAGCTTTTGCAGTTATTTGTTTGTGCTTCAATCATATTGCGGGATAGCTCTGGAGGCTCTTTTGTATGTAAGCCGAAATTCCACTCAGCATTTCCTGAGTCACTTGGATATGAGAAGTATTTGATTACCTTCAAGACATAAGAGGTTTGACTATCTCCAAATTCGTTACACTGTTTCGTTGCTCTTTTCAATATTTATTTTGTTAGTTGTTCTATGCTACCAGGTTGAGAATTTTTTAAATAATATTTTTGTTGTCGAGAATTATACAGAAATAACACCTAAAGTGGTCCCTATTGGTTTTTCAGTGTTTTGCGCTGCACTGTTCTCCTTCAATCAGCACTTAGCAACAGGGGTGAAAGTCTTTCTGGGCCGATATGTTTGACCCCTTAGCTTATCGGCCCAATAGCCCAATCCAGCAATGCGGGATCATCACGATTCACGAACTTTCGCGAATGCCCGGAAACCCTACCCGGCGATATCACGCCGTCTATATAAGTAACCAGCGCCGCCACTAGCGTCTTCCTCCGGTCCGGTCGCCTCCACCTCCAACTCTGGAAGCTGATGGAGAGTTGCTTCTTCCGTTTCTTTCTCAGCCGCCTCCTTTTTTTAAAAAAAAAAAAATTTCCTCGGTGCTTTGGTGAAAAATATTTCTTTCGAGTTTTCGTTACCAATTTTCGGCGTATCGATCTGTTTTCGCTGCGGATTTGCTGGTTTGCGAGTTTCTCACTGCCGTGTGGCTGGAACAGCGGCGCGGAGCCGAGTTTTGGTATGGCCGAGCGCCTCCTGAGGCCAGCCAGATGGATCCCCCGTCGATCATCTGACCGAGCGTCTCCTTGTCCCCCACGGATTCGCTCTTGTCGAGATCTGACACATTCTCACTCAAAACTCCTCCCTCCAAGAATCCCGCAGCGAAACAGCTCAGTTTTTGGTAAATCTTTCGGGCGTTTTGTTTTGGTTTGATTCGACTCCTCCCCTGCTTCTTCTTCTACCTCCTCCCTGATACAGCTGGTGATGTGGCGCCGGGGACGAACCTGTTCCCCGCCGCCTCCCATACCCAGCGACACGGAGCGAGGGGCTCGCCGCTTCCTGGCAGCCATAGTCACAGCAACGGGCGAGCTCGTGATTTCCTGGTTCGGGCTTGCTCATGCCCCGGCTGCTACATGCATCAACGACTTGATCGCTGTTCGTCGGATTTGTTGCAGTGTGGCAGTCTCCGATCTCTGTTACTCCCTCCGTCCCTAAATAGTTTGTCACTGGACATCATGTTTGACCCTTCGTCTTATTCAAAAAAATTATTTAAATATAAAAACAAATATATCATGATTAAAATATATTCAATGATAAAATAAACTGTAAAAAAAATAAATAAAATTTGCGCAAAAAATTTGAATAAGACGAGCGGTCAAAAAAAAGTCAAACGACATCTATTTTGGGACAGAGGGAGTATTTTTTTCACTCCAAAAAAAAAAAAATGCTCGAACCAAGCTTTATCTTTGCGTGGGACCCAGGTGTAAGTCAGGTGGCAGCGTGTTACCCTTTGAAGGATGAGCTGTCGCAGTTACACGCCTGGGAGATGAGCCTGTCCAGGGGTGCCCTTTCGTTACGCGCGCCGCGCACTCCAATAGCGGCTCGCGTACATCAGGGCTCAACATTTGTGTAATCGACAGACCCTTATAGTCACGCACAGCACCATATGGATCTTCAATTGAGAGCCCTGTTCGGAGGCTCTAAAATTTAGATGAGAGAGAACTTTTTTTACCGTTTTTTTTTTGAGGCAGAACGCCCCCAAAGGGCTAGATGCTTCTCCATTACTCCACATACAGGCTTTTTACAAAAGGACCCTTACAGAAATACAAATTAGGCACATGTCCTTACAAAAGCCTATGAGGACACAAAAGAACCTTAAAATTACAGCTAAGTCCTCGAAGGAAATTGCCACCGCCGACGAGCTGGATGAGACCAGCGCCGTCGCAGCAACTTCTGCACCATGGAGATGAGCACCACCGACGAACTCAGAAGTAGCCACTCCAACAGGGACGCCTCCGTCCACAGACGGGACCACGCGGAGCGCACAACATGAAGCCGGCGAGCAACAGCGTCGTGAACGGGAAGGGGCCTCCTGATGCAAGCAGATTGACTCACCGGCGGTCCACCCGGGAATCGCCTCAAAACTTGCATCATCTGACGAGGTAGACAAAAGTCCAGCCGTAGATCTAGAGTCTGCATCACCGGGCCAGACTACATGACCCATCTCGAGAAGAAGTTGGGGATCAGCAAGAACTAATCGACCCAAGATAGAGATGGGTAGCATCCACTGAAGAAGACCACCAGAGAGAAACACCGGTAGCCGCGACAAATCCATGAAAACTGCAGAAGGGCAATACAGAAAGAGAAGAAGGGGGAGGCTACACTCACCGGGCAGAAGGCCGATGAGGACAAAAGCCATGACGGCAAGACCACTAGGGAAGAGGCACAAGCCAAATCGCGCCAGATACAAATCGCCAGACTGCAGCAATGGCGATGAGCAGCGATTTGGAGACTCCAGGAACTAGAACAAGACTAAAGCTAAGAACTAAGCTACTAAAAAGCTACCACACAGGGAGGGACCCCCTCCAACTCGCCGCCGGCAGGCCACCGGGAAGGGAGATGGAGGGGGGCCAGTCAAGTTTCGGATGGGAGTTTGGAGATCTGCAGGATGAGGAAGAGCTACAGTGCAGATGCGGGTGCGAGGATGTTGTTCAAAGCCGTGCCGTTTTTCGGGACCTTTTGACCATCCGACGATTTTTTTTACCGTTTAGGAGTACTAAACAAAGTCTAATTACAAAAATAACTGTAGAATTCTTGGTCTAATTCGCGAGACGAATCCAACGAGGGTAATTGTGCGGCGATTAGAAGATAGTTACTGTAGTATTACTGTTTCAAAACATAGATTAATTAGGCTTATTAGATTCGTCTTGCAAATTAGAATGGAGTTGTGACATGGGTTTTGTAATTAGACTTTGTTTAGTACTCCTAAACGGTAAAAAATTTTTCTCTCTCATCTAAATTTTAGAGCCTCCGAACAGGCTCTGAATGTAACAAATGTATTTTATCATGAAACAGTGAGGTTAAACCACTTAGCCTTGCAACAAACCTTGAAAAATACAAACTTGATTCGAGAGATGTGGCCAGAGATGTGGCCGTGGGCCGTGGCATGCAACCGAGGCATGTGACAATTGCTCAGCGCACTGAAGCCTCGCACGCGTTAGTCGGAGAACAGCAGCAAAGGATACGGATGCCAAATCCAGCCCAGGTGGGTGGGAAATGGACCCAAGAAAACTCAACTTGATTTGGGCCTTCAGTTTTTTCACTTTTCTCTTGCCGGGCGTGCTCTCGGCCGTCGAAACTGTGTCTCGTAGGAACGGCCCAAATCTTAACACTCAGGCCTATTCCCTTGTCAGTAGTAGGAGTAACAGCTCTAAAAAAATAAAAAAAAGTAGTAGGAGTAACCCTTTGTGATCTACAGAAAATATTTTTCAAAACAGAAACAACTCACTATTCATTATGACTCGCAAAACCTTAGCATGGTGCTGCCAAGAACAGTGACAAATGGTTACTATTTGCAGTTCCATAATGTGAGCCCTAACTGACCATACATGACACCAACGATTTATAGAGAGCATAATTCGCTTTTATATACAAATGTTTGAACGCTATATATATTTTGTTTATATTTGAACTGTTACATTTGAAAAGACAAATACATCAAAATATATGGAAATGCAGGTGCTTTATAGGGTAAGTTGTGTGGAACATCAATATGGAAGAGGGGTACACAATTTAATGGACTAAGAGCATCTCCGACAGAGCCCCTACATGAGATTTAGGGGCTTGGGTTCAAAAAATCAACTCCAGCAGACCCCTAGATGAGCCCCTATAGCTATTGGGTCTTCAGATTTTCTCCCCGAGTCGCCAGATCTGGCGACCCGTTGTTGGGTCGCTACACTGTGCGCGCGACCTCTTCCTCTCCCGCACCACTCTCCTACCCCGCACCTCCTCCTTGCGCCTGCCGCCATGGCCGTTCCCCCGACGAGGCCGTGACCCCTCCGCGTGTCGACGAGGCCGCCTCCGCGCCCCTTCGCTTGCCAGCTTCTCCTTGTGCGTCGCGCGCCATGGCCACCTCGTGCGCTGCCGAGGAGCTCCACCAGATGGCCAAGCTGCGGCGCCTCCGCGCCAGAGGAGGCCTTGCCGGCGGTGGCTCGCCACGGGGACGATTCGTCACGCCCGTCGTCGTCGATTTAACGCGCCCAAGCCCGGCGTCGATTCGTCCCCGCCCGTCATCGATTCATCGCGCACGCCATCGATTCGTCGAGCCCGCCTCGATTCGCCACCCCCAGCCACCAAACGATGCCGCGCCATGGCCTCCCTCGCAGCTCGAGCACGCCGCCCGCCATGGCGAGGCGCATGGCGAGCTCGGCTGGGCCTTCCTCCGCGTCTCGCCCCGGCAGCCGCGCCCACACGCGGCTCGCCACGTCTCCCCTGCCCACACTCCCAGTGCCGTGGCCACCCGCCACCCTGGCCTGGCACCTTGCCTCCGTGAGCAGAGAGGAGGAAGAAGAGAGAAGGGAGAGAGGCTGACGTACGGGACCCACGCTTGTAAAGGAGCTTGGATTTAGGGGCTTTTGCTGGAGTTGCTCTAACAAACTAAGGCATCTTTTCCTAGGAATGAATTAGAAAACTTGTGGGTAGACACGTGTATATGCATTCATCAGTAGTTGGGCAGCATGTCAGGATCCTTGTTTTCTTGTTTTATTATTATTTTTTTGCTTCTTTATTATTGATCGGCTGGTTCAGATAATAAAACTGTTTAATTAGTCCAAGCCAACATTTTTTTTAACTGTAATCATGTTTTCTCTGAAAAATTATTCATATGATCCACTGAATGAATAAGGAGGATAATATTTGCATTTTTTAGAAGCGGGAATATATTGATATATATCAGCCTCTGCATCAAAAAGATGCATGTAGCTTTCAAAAAAGACAAGGTAAATGAAAGCTCCATTCTTAATAGCACGCAGGCCTAGGAAAAAGAACAAGCAACAAAAAAAAAAAAAAGAGAACAAACTGCACGTGAGCAACAACTAAACAATCCACTACTTCCCTGTGTCATGCATATTGCAACAAAAAGGCTCAAAGTCTACAAAACAGAAACGACGCCACCAAGGAGGGAAGCGACATTAAAACCTCCCCTGAAGATAAGTCGATGCCCAAAGCGATGCCTTCAGGAAGGAGAATGACGCTCACCAATGCCATGGTTGCTAAGGGATTTCTCCCATGACCGGCATTACTCTCCATCTCATACTTCAGTTTTTTTTAGAAAAAGGAATATTTTTATTCCAGCCTCTGCATCAAAAAGATGCATGCAACTCATAAGCTCAATCCCTGATAGCTCATAAGCTTAGAGAATAAAGAGCCAACAGAAAAAGAAAGGAAAAAGAAAAAGAAACCCCCTATCCTTCGGTTGAGCAACCACTAAATAACAACCAATAAAAAACTAAATCCTATTGCTTAGGCCAGCACCACAACAAAGAGGTTAAAGCCAGTAAATCTGAAATGATGCCATCGTGGATCTTCACCCCAGAAAAGAAGACTTGTAAGGAGTTGATGTCGATCCCTTAGCGACGCCTTCAAGAAGAAGAATGGCGCTGCCATACGCCATCATTGCCTGATCAGGAACAAAGGATTTCTCCCATGACTTGCAACACCCATACCTCAGTTGTATCTTAGCTAGCCACTGCATCTCATCACCATCTTTCTGCGGATATCCGCTTGCCTCTATCTTCATCAAAACGAGCCATAACAATACTACTTGCTTATCAATCATCAATGTTCTCCAATGGCGAGTTCAGTAGGGATTTGAAACGACGATGTCGTATCCCTATCAACATGTCGCCGAAGAATTAATCCATTGTGTCAAAGTCCAGCGGCAATCACCAAACATAGCTACGCCGATCATCGTCCAGATTCTGAACGTCGGCTGCCACAATGATCTCTTACCACCGTTTGCGCAGACTCTAGATGATTGATCAAACCACGGTCTTGTGCTTCTCAAACCATCACACCACATATTGTCCGCCACTGAAAATTTGTTCAATAGGGTACCGACGTAATACAACACCAATGCAGCCTCATCGAGCTCCATCTCCAAGCCATCTTCACTTCCAAGCATCTAGCACAAACGTCGTTGTACGATCGGCACCATGACCCAACCCAGATCCCACAGCCGCCATTGGAGAGTCTCACACCAGTGATCTGTTGAAGCTAATGAGGAAAGGAAATTTGGGAGTGCCATTGCATACTCACGAGCAGAATGGGCTAGAGCACCAGCGAGGCGGGAGAGACGATCTCTTCAGCTTCATCCATGGTGAGAGCAGGATCCACTACCCCGTCGGACGAAATCTATCGCGGGCCCGCCACCAAGGATGTGCCTGTTGCCTCGATCTCGTCGACCACGGACTCTACTCGGTCGAATCTTGCCTGATGGATCTTCGGGCATGCCCGACGCTGCGCCATCGATCCTGTGTCGAGTTGGTCCTACCGCTGACGCCGAGCCGTCGAGCCAAAGGCCACCTCGGCAGACGCCGTTGAGCCCGACCTTCAGAGGAAAGGGGGATTTATTTTTGTGGGGTGGGTGGGGGAAGGGAACCAGATCGACAGCCCCGCCGCCGCCATCCCTGCCGTCGACCGGGTTGTGCCGGCTTTGGGCTCCGGCAGCGGCAGGGAGATGAGAGGGACGGAGGTCCTGGCTGTGGCGGCGCTAGTTCGCCGCCCGTGTCGCCCTAGAGGACGACGCGGGGGCAGTTTTCTTTTCCTCTCATACTTCAGTTGCATCATAGTTGTCTGCTACCATCTTCCCGTTTGCCTTCAGCATCAAAAACGGGTATCCGTAGGGCTTCAAACGGTCGCGCCGTAACTCTGAACACCGTCATACCTAAAAGGGGCATATGACACTCAACTTTGCCTATCAAAGCTTTTGATGAACTCCTTAGTCCCCCTCAAGCTGTCGCTACCATACCATCCTCCATTGGACGAACAAGCGGGCCAGTCTCAAGCATCACCAAAGCTTGTCAAACGTATTCCGTCGAAGCCTCAAATATGATGGCCCCCCAACCAAACATGACGAGCCTTGGCAAGGAGACACCACAAATTGCTGATGTCATTGCCACGAACTTCTTCTGCTGCATCCATGTGACACCGAAAAATATGAGTGAATTTGAAGCATGCGTCAGATCATCATGGGTCCTCAACGTAACAGCAAAACTGAGATAAGAAAACGATGCATCTATTGTCACAACCTAAGAAACCGTCAACGAGATTGATCTGTGCATTGCTTGGACAGATCGACGCAATGAGACTTGCCCTCCTGGATCGTCTACTCTGCACCCTGATGCCCATGATCCATGATTAGCCTGGGCAACGCCTTCACCATTTCAGGGAGAAGGACGGACTTCGCCAGGGTCCGATCAAGGGCGCGCCTTCAGATCGAGGACCTGGCTGCAATGCCAAGGTCCCAAATCAGGTGCCACCATTACTGACAACGGGGAGAAGCTCGCCTCCTGAACACGATGTGAGTCACCATGGAGAGGCCCTGGACGCCCCGCCATCGTCTCCCAAGTCAGATGAAAAACCGATGAGGTGTTGCTGCCGCCATCTGGTGACGATGTGTTACGACACCCCATCGACTCGTCGCATCGATGATGACCATCAAAGGCTCGAACAAGGAGCCCGCGCTCCAGCGGCGCCACCGCTTGGCCGCGCCCGCACGCGACGTGGAGCCGTGGCCCGGCCTAGTCTGCACGCGTCCGCGTCTCTACCCGAAGACAAAGCACGCCGCACCTGCGAACCCATGCCGCCACACGGTCGTATCTACCGCCGGAGCCGGGCCTGCCACGATCATGGAGACGCCGCGCATCAGACCCGCGTGTGATATACAAATTGATCAGACAATATCATTGACAGTTTGATTGTCCCATGTGTGAGCATGAGATGCTCTCGTGCCCATTTCTTTAATTAAAGACAAAGGGGCCTATTTCATATGCAATGTCAACACCACATACAATAATCAGTCCTTGCAAAAAGAAAATATAAACCCAGTACTACACAATAAGCATGCATATCTCGAGGAGCCTTGTTTAATACAGCAATGTCAACAGTATACAATGAGCATGTACATCATGTAGAGCTATATATAGTGTTCTAAAAAAATGTAGAGCGATATAGTAGGACATTGCTAAAGCTAGTACAACTTTACTTGTACTACTCCATCGGAAGTTGATATGAACAATAAATCCATAATACATAAATGTGAAACGGTAAGTTGGAGAATATTGTTGTTATTCGACTGATAATCTATATCCTTGGGCTTACCAGCTACAATTTGTTAGAAGAGCAAATACCTTATTTGTTCCTATTTTAAATGAGTATCCCTTATTTGTCCCTGTTCAATCTCACTTCTCTTCTATGTCACAAATCTAAATTTGTATGTCTTATTTGCCCTTTTCCGTTAGTCAATAGGTTGATCTAGTGTTGACCGTTTATTTTTCCATCCACAACATACTGTCACAAATTTTGTAATACCCAAATTAGGAGTTATTGATTGAACTCGGGTTGAACTAATTAAGAGGTTTGGCCCTTAAGGGTAACCAATTTACACCCCTAGTTGTGCAAATTAAACAAAAAAATTATTACATATAATGGTAGCATGCTCGAAAGATGCTACCATAAAGCTTGAAATTGGATATAATTTTATTACATATAGAGGAAGTCTGCTCGATAGATACTATAAGAAAACATCAACAATTCAAATATACATATTACATACTTAGGTAGTTCGCTCCTTGTTGATGTACAGTTGTACACTGATAAAGATGATGAACATGACATATATTAGAAGTACATGGCAACAATTAGTAATTCAATTTTTTTTTTTCTGTTGGGAAGCAAATTTGGTATCTTCAAATCTAATACGTACCAAATTAAGCTATATGCATCGGTGCAATGGCCATTACTTGTCCCTAGAAGTCCAAATTGACGATGACAGACAAACAATCACTTCTGCGTCAGCGTGGCTTCTGAGGACTAGCATACAGGGAGAACACTGCCATGGCTGTACTCAGGAAGAAGAGGGCAGCACACCATCTCGTTGCATGGTGCAAGTAGTCTCCTTGCTTTTACCCCACAACATGCTGCAAAGGCCTCCACACAACAGGATTCCACCAACAATGCTGCCATTTAAGGGGGAAAAAACTCACAATCCACATGTGAAAGATAAACTAGTGCAACCTGCTGATTTAGGCTGGATGTAAAATCGAATGATCTAATTTATGTACCTGCCAAGGTGAACCGTGTCTCCTATAAAGATGTAAGATGCGAACATGGTGAGGATGAAGCAAAGGGGGGCCCAAGCTGCAACGAAGACGGGGCCTTTCATCTCCATACACCATGCTTGCAAGTAGTACGACACCCCGGTCACCACAAACCCCTGACGCGTTGATCAGTTTGGTCCGTCCATGCACATCAAACAAAGCAGCTTGTTAACTTTTATACTCATTAGACGTTAACGTACCATGTAATTAATTACGTAACAGTTGCTAGCTCGCGGTTGCATTACAAAGGCCCTCAATGCTTTATGTCTGTCACTATTTCTAAGTTTAGCGCGCCCCATGAGAACAAGGTTAGAGATAATACTACAGAATTGCGTTATGACTAGCTATTGTGAATTTTTCTATGTCTTTATTGTTGGGCACTATGAGTAGCTATTGACGAAGACACCAACCTATTATATCACATCGTTTAATTAGTTCCATGATTGAACTGGTGGTAGAATACTCCTTCCCTTTTTGGGATTATGTTGTGACAAGTTTCACCAAAAAGGAAAATATTGTTCGGATGCTATCGGTTAAGAACTGAAAAGAGTGAGTAATCTAATCTAAGCAAAGCATTGAAATATTATAATATATATTACGCTGCAAAGGACTGAGAGCAAGGTGATGTCCGGCTGGAGCTTCCACATGGAGAAGTCCCTCTCAGCTACCATCGCAACGATGCATGCCTGGACGGTGCTGAACACGCACTGCGTTGCTGTCACGAGCATCTTGTTCGGGTACTCCTGGAGCAGCTCAGTCTTCATGCATCGTTGAACCACCGACATATAGCTCAGTTAGCAGCTGCTAGCTGATCTGATTTCAGATTGATGTCAGCGTGGGAGAGATCGATGAACAAACCTGAAGGACGATCCACAGGGACCATGCCACAACTGCGGCCACATGGAAGAACGTCCCCATGATCCACTTCTCTCCCTTATTTGGAGCACGCGCCGGAGAGTGATAAGCGGCGAAGGGACGGTGATGGATGAGGAGGGGACTCAGTGACGGCCCGGCGTAGAAGGCGAGGACAAAAGTACCGGCGATGCAGAGCGCCACGCCGGTGAGTTTGGCTACGCCGGAGTAGCTTCTCAGCTTTACCGTTTCCATCCTGCACAGCGTCGCCTTGAGTTCGGTCAGCCATGACCCATCCGGGCACAAATTAATTAAAATCGACCATAGTAGCAGGGTGGACCTGCAGTAGTCCGAGGATGACATGGAGATGGTTCCTGCAGAGCTTGGGTACATTTCTATTCCTTCCCTAATGCAATGTGTTGCGTAATTGGATGGTAGTGACAGAGATGATGGTTGGATGCACATTTAGATTTCAATTTTGTTTTGTAGGACAAATTTACCTAAGCTTTTACCATTGTTGTGACTTGTAGGGCAACGCGCAGCAAGCTCAAAGTTGTTGTTAAAGTTTGATCCTATTTCTCTTTGGTTGATGGGGAGCCAAAGCGATATTGCGGTAGCTAGAAAAACATTGCCTCCACTCGCTGTTGACAGCCGTAGTTTCTCCATTTGTGTGGATTAGAAGCAAATTTGGTGAGGATTGCAAGGTAGATTATGTCAACAACAATCTTTCTGAATCTTTCAATAGTTGAGTATCCAAAAACAAAGTATTTCAGATTGTGGAAATGATTGATAAGATAAGACAGATGATCATTACCAAGTTTGATGGAGGGCAGGATAATCCCATCTATTATCCAAACTCTCAATGATCAAACCAAGGATCAAGAATCATGAGGTGCTAAGATGCTAAGATGTGGAAATGGCACAACTAAAGTAACAGTGGCTACCATTGGACATTCAATCAATCTAGAGCAAAAGACACGTAGTTGCAGGGCTTCGCAAGTGACCGGACAACCTTGTAGCCATGCTCTAGCCTTCATTGCAACTCAGAGTAGAGAGCTAGATATGGCTGACTTTGTTCATGACTACTACTGAGTGGAGAGGTTCAGAAAAGCTTATGTAGGTCCTTTTACCCAATGAAATCAAAGCATCTTTGGTCATGGTTTGAGTTAGGCTACACAATCAAGAAGCCAAAATTTAGAAAACCGTAAAGACCTATAGAGTATCTAGGATAAAGGCAGCTAATGAGCCTTGCAAGAAGAAAAAAAATAGAGTGTACTGAATTCTATGAATTAGACCATACAGCCGAGTGTTGTCAAGATGGCCTTACAGCTAATCAAAAGAAGATGAGGCTGTCATCTACTCAAGGAGAGGGAAGTAATGATCCTACTGCTGCACATACATCCAAGCAAGTGATGCATTGGTACTATTTTTCTTGTTCTACCATCATCTTGTTTTTCTAACACATTTCCTTCTTTGATATGAAGTGCAAGTGCTAGTGCTAGTGCTAGTCCTAGTGCTATGGGAGGAGGAAGAGCACGAGCTACTGGAAGAGGAAGAGGGAGGCTTGCTGCATACTTTGATCTTTGAATGTGGTGTTTATTGTCATTTAATAGCAGCTGTACTTTGGTGCTTTTGTTGGGCTGTACTCATGCTTGGGACATGAGAAGTACTTTGGAGCTTTTGTTGGATTGAACTAATGCTTGTGGACATGAATGTCATGTTTATTTTGGATCTTTTATGACATATTGTGTGCTAAATGTCCTTCTTGTATTCGTGTCAAAAAAAAATGTCCTCCTTGTATTCTCATTGATGATATATTATTGAAAATAATGTTGTCTAAATTTGAAATTACCAAAATACAATCAAAATTCTATCAAAATTTTCAAATTGTTGTCAAACTTATTTTTGAATTTTGTACAAGTACCGGTGTTAAAATTTTGTCAAGAAATGAGGCATCTATACAAGTATGTTGGAAAAATAAGGGGAATGGCGCAAAGGGTAGAATTGTCTTTTTCTCATATAATGGACAGTGTTAAGTGCTCCAAACAGAGTAGGGGCAAGTGTTATGTTTCAAAAAAATAGGAACAAACGTGCAAAGTCTGAAAAACGGTGTCATTTCTGTAATAAAGCTCCAAAGTAGGAGCAATGACTCAATTGGCCCTTTTTGTTTTTAGCAGTGTCATGCAATCTCCATCTTATATATCACTGTGCCACTAAGTTTACTTTGGCAAATACTCTTGAAGCGCTGAGTGGTAAGATTAGTTGCGTACAAGAATGTTGGCCGTCATTTATTTAGCACTTGTTCTCAGCATGTTTGCTGATTGTTTGCTTGGACAATCATCTATATGAATCTTCGTACAAGTTTGAGATTGAGTTTTGAAGCTACATGCTGAGTGCACCTAGTAGTCTCTTTGTTTTCCAAAGTGCTTGTAACATGAGTTTATACTCAGCTACAAATCAATATAATTTTTTCGATAAAAAAAGACCCTTGACTTTTTTAGATGGCATGGTGTGTGAAGTGTATGCGTTGTTTTTTTTTAAAACACATTTTACACGTATTTCATTAAAGGAGAAGAAAGGAGTACAAACGACCCCTCGCCGAAGCCGGGGCACGAAGCTTAAGTTTGTTTTTTTTTTTAGAACCGCACGAAGGTTAAGTGTGTGCACTGTGAAGCTTCTTCTGAGCCGAACGTTGACGTGGAATTGTCGTAGGCAGGCTGGGCTGGACATGGCCTGTTCATCTGCTAGCATGACAGGCTAAGCTGGGCCATGTCGGTTTCTACTGCGTCATTTCGGATGGCCTGCTGGACCTCTAAACTGAATTAATGTTTTGGATGCCTGATTCGTCGGATACGAAACATCTACGCATAGGCCCATGACCTCCTCACCAATCCTGGGCCCTGGCCACTCGTCACTCGTCACCTCTACGCCTCCGTTTGCCACGCCGACCAAACAATGGCCGCCGGTGGCGACCGCCGCACGCAGATGAGATCTCGACGGTTCTCCGGGGCGCTGACGCATGTTCGGAGGTGAGCCTTACCGTATAGTCTTATCAACTCGCTGAACTTGATTTTGCCTATTTGTTTTTTGGATATCCAGTTGAACGGTGGTGGCATTTTATCAGGGAAGAGGGAGGCGACCTAGAGTTGAGAATGGGGAATGGGGGATTTCTACAGTCACACCCTTTCCGACACGACGCCATACGAGGAATTCTTTGCCCTGAAGTAAGTAATTAAAATTATCCCGCTCCTATTGTTAGCCTATGTGCTTGCTTATTGCGTTATTGGTCTAGCGCTCTGAGTCTGAGCGAATAATAAACATCAACTCAAGAAAAATACCCCAAGAAAAGCGCCCTTGCCCAATCCATGTACTGCGTAACTCCAAGAATTATTCTTGTACCTCTCATGAAATAAACTTCGTGAGTTACTGTTTTTTTACCATAATTTGCTCACTATGAATTTCCTAGTTGTGCTAATTGTTCCTCTAATACTCGCAAAAAAAAAAAATTGTTCCTCTAATAGTCTAATGGAATACGTTGCAACCCAACTGCAATAGATCAGTATTCTTAGTGGCGATCGTTATCAGTCCAATAATGGTGAACGATGAAGAGTGGAAACAGTGTTACAGTAGAGTCAAGCTTTAAAGTGTGAAAGCACTACAATTTCAGAACGGGTATTGACTTCTTAGTCTATGCCATCGTCATCGGTCCAATAAAGCGTCCACACTCAAATCTTGACTCTATTTCCACAAGAAAACTGTACAAGGGAAGAAGAATTTCTTCTCAGGTGCTCAGTTGAGAACTCCAGTTTTTGGTGCGGTTTCTTGGTCTCTTGTTCGCTCTTGCCAAGAGAAAGAACCTATATTCCCCACTTTAGCACCTCTGTTAGCTTGCCTTCTCACCTTGTCTCCAACCATGGCTTTGGCTTTCGCTGGCAAAGCGGTGGCTGGCTCAGCCATCTCTACAGTAGTTCGCAAGTCCTTCGACTACCTGGAGAAATACATCAAAGCAGAGGGGATGAAATCGGTGAAGCAGCGGCTGGAGAGGACTCTCCCGCAAGTCCAAGTGGTCTTTGATGCCATTGATATGGAGCGAATCAGGGACCAGAGCGAGGCTCTTGATTCATGGCTTTGGCAGCTCAGAGATGCCGTTGAGGAAGCTGAAGATGTGCTTGATGAACTGGATTACTACAGGCTCGAGAAAAAGGTGAAGGGTCGAGGTAATAAGGTGAGCAGCTCTTTGTACAAGTGTAAGAGACTATTTATCCAACAATTCAATGCTACTTTCAACGCTGGTACTTTTAAGCGAATGGTAGATGCCATGGAGAAACTTGATGAGGTTGCTGCTGGTGTGGATCGTTTCATTGTACTTGTGGATCGCCTTGATTCTTCTAGTTTGAGGCACATATGCCATCAAGATGTTGTTAGGCATCGTGAGACTAGCTCTTTCTTGATTGAGGAAACTATAATTGGCCGTGAAATTGAAAAGGACAAGATGATTGACTGGTTAATAGGGGCTGATAACCAAAACCACAAAGTCTGCAATGTCAGTCTAATTGCTTTAATGGGTATAGGTGGTATGGGCAAGACCACACTTGCGCAGTCAGTTTACAATGACCAAAGAGTGAAGCAGTGCTTTGATCATGCCATGTGGATCTGTGTCTCCAATGACTTTGATGTTCCTGCTCTGACAAGAAGGATAGTACAAGAAACTACTGGACGAGGTACTGATGTCACTTGTCTAAATACACTTCAAGAGATCCTTAGGAGGAAGCTGTGCTCGAAGAAATTTTTGATTGTTTTTGATGATGTATGGAATGATGAGAGACGACTCGAGTGGGAGAAACTTGTAGCTCCACTGAAATTGGGTCAAAAGGGAAGCAAGATCTTATTGACTACTCGAATGCAATCAGTGGTAGACATCGCAGAGAGAGTAATAGGAGGAAGAACTAACTCTATGAGATTGGAGGGACTGCCGGAGAATGATCTTTTAGCACTTTTCAACAAGCATGCCTTTTTTGGGTTTGATCCGAACAATTATGTCAACTTGCAAGAGATTGGCAGGCAAGTAACTATGAAGTTGAATGGAAGCCCATTAGCTGCAAAGGTCTTGGGTGGGCTGTTGAATAACTGCATGGATAGCATCTATTGGAACAGAGTGTTGAGTGAAAATATATCTAGTATGGAGCATGGCAATGAAGGTGTAATGAAGGTTTTAAGATTGAGTTATCATCACCTGCCTCCATATCTGCAAGCATGCTTTCGATACTGCAGCATATTTGAAGAAGATCACGAATTCAAAAAGGAAGAATTGGTTGATTTATGGATATGTTCAGGTCTGATTCAGCAAACTGTAGATGAAAATCAGAGGCCAGAAGATATAGGAGAGTACTATTGGATTTACTAACCAGAAAATCTTTCTTTGAACTGAAGTCACATGCAACCAGACAATGGTATCAGAGAGGACACAATGTTGGTGAGGTTTTCTGATGAATACTATGTGCTACATGATCTACTTCATGAGCTAGCACGTACAGTCTCTAAAAAGGAGTGTATTGTAATTTCTGGTGATGATTATGGCATAATTCCAGAAACAGTTCGCCATGCATCAATTAGATTACAAAATCGTGGATTGAGCACAGATTTCTTTAAGTTACAGAAACTGCGAACCCTCCACATATCCCTTTTAGGATCAATGAGGCAAAGATATCAATGGACATTTCTAAAAAATGTGCTAAATGTAGCAAGAAATTTACGGGTTTTGCATGTAACCGGAGGCTCATTACTCAAGCTTCCTGATGCTTTAGGTAACTTAATGCACCTTCGGTACGTGTATCATCATCCGTGGAAGAAAGCAGGGAAATCTTTCATCTGGTCCCCTTGTTCTATATATAAGTTATACCATCTTCAAATATTACAATTGGATAAATGTTTGCTTCTATCCTGGCGACTGGGAAATTTGATTAGTCTGAGACAACTATACAGTAAAGGTTATATAATCGGATCCCCCCCGTTTGCTGGAAGGTTGACTTCTATTCAAGTCTGGTGTCATCATGCTCGACATCGGTATGGTTTACTTGCAAGTGAGATTCAGGGTCTAAAAGATATCCGTTATTTGGAAGTCCATGGTCTTGAAAATGTCAAAGTGGAAGAAGCTATTTTGACTAAGTTGGGTGAAAAGGAAAACCTTAATTTGTTATCACTCATTTGGCGAAGTGGCCGAAGCGAAGAAGGTTTTGACGAAAGAGTACTCAATGGTCTTCAGCCTCACACAAATCTCACCAGGCTGAAGATTGAGGGATATAATGGTTCCAGATCCCCATGTTGGATGGAAAGTACCATTCTCACCAATGTGACTTTTATTTCCCTCTCCAATTGTCATCACTGGCAACATCTTCCACCACTTGGAAAACTACCTTCACTTAAGTATCTCTATTTAAGGCATATGAATGCTGTGAAAAAGTGAATAATTCATTATATGGACTACCGAACCCATTTTGTTTCCCGTCACTTAAGGTACTTGTTATTCAAGACCTTCCGGAACTATATGAATGGATTGAAATTGAAGGCACTAATCTGTTTCCCCAGCTTGAGGCACTATCAATTATAGAATGCAGAGCATTGAGGAATGTACCAACACTTCCATATACTCTTGCTTATTTTGAACTATCTGATGTCGGTTTAACTTGCTTTCCTGCGACATATCGGCCTAGTGAAACAACACGGCTGCCATCATCACTTTCAAGCTGGAGGTCTCTCACTGTCCAAATCTAGTAACACTGGACCAAGATCAGTATTCTCTACCCTGGAGGAATTACATATTACAGATTGTGAAAATTTATTGCATTTGCCAATGGATCGGTTGCAGACACTCCCATTTCTTAAAACATTATGGTTGGACAGATGCCCGAAACTGATGGCCGCGCAGGAAGATATCAGTTTACCATCATCTATAAGAAAGCTTGATATTCGTTCATGTGGTGTTTTTGGAACTTCTCTGCTCAATTCCATCTACAGTCTCACTTCTCTGACTAC
The DNA here is from genome assembly GCA_012490785.1 of Eragrostis nindensis. Taxonomy (NCBI): domain Eukaryota; kingdom Viridiplantae; phylum Streptophyta; class Magnoliopsida; order Poales; family Poaceae; genus Eragrostis; species Eragrostis nindensis. The sequence goes on along the minus strand of JAAXCT010001185.1, from coordinate 193,849 downwards.
AATGCAGTTATACAATTGTGTGGTGACAGCACTCCCTTCGGTTGAAGTGTTTAGGAATCTAACAACAGTGATGCAGTTAGCAATTTTGAATTGCAGAGAACTTGTTGCTCTAGATGGGATAGAAGGACTCTCATGCCTGAGAGAGTTGAACGTCAGTGGATGTGACAAGATTGACAGACATCTTGAAATTCTGTCCCGGCAGATGTTTCCTGCCTGTAATCCCAGTGAAGATGCCCCCGTCTGTCCTTCACACTTTGTAAACTTAGTAAAACTGCGAATCAGCAGTCCATATCTCTTGCAATGGGATCCGTTGAGAAGGCTGAACTCAGTCACACATTTGACCATTGTAGAGAGCCATAGACACTTACCTGAGGAGTGGTTGATGCAAAATTGCAACCATCTTGAAAATCTTGGCGTATATGATGCTGCTCATCTGGAGTTTCTACCCGCAATGATTGGAAGCCTAGCTTCCCTCAATACCTTGGTGCTTCACAGAGCTGTTCTGATTCAGTCACTTCCAGAGCTGCCTGCCTCCTTAGAGGTCCTACAAATTCATGAATGTCACCCTATGCTGGAGAGAAGATGCCAGAAAAGAAGAGGTCGTGACTGGCACAAGATTGCGCACATCCCGCGCCTGCAGATCGTACAGGGCAGGCCATCATCGTACAGAGTTCATTTCTACTCGGGTTTCCGCTAACTTTATCCCTCGTTCATATGAAGCACGTGATATATGTAGGTCTTCCTTCCTACTCCAGTTAATTGTAGTAGTTTCAGTTTGAGTAACGCTATGCAGTCTGGTTGTTGTTTATCATCGTATAAATTACATTCCAATTATTTATTGAGTTGTTGAATTGTGAGTTAATGCATCCATTTTCAGGTCTTACATGTTTTCACTGAAAGTCTTTGTTGCTGTCCATTCTCAGAATAACATAATAAAAGCAGTGTTCCTAGGAACCAGAGTACCCTACAATCGTACTACCGGTTGCTACTCAAGTCACAAGTAGTGAAAGTTGAAATGCTGAATTTCTCCAGGTAAAACAATTGCACCCATTTTATTTTCATTAAAACTTATCTTTTTAGCTATTTTTAATAATATTTCGTCCAAGCATGATAGACATGTGTTGTTTTCAGTTAGGATGTGATATGGCTACTATAGAAGACAATGCCTGCTGAGAGCTCTGCAGACTTAATGCCTGTTTGCTAGTCACGACTGACGAGGCCTTTTTTGTTTTTGAGATTTGATCTTCGCTTAATACAAAGATCGAGATTTGACGGAGCTTTCAGCCTTGGTAGCACTGCTAATCCTCCCTGTTTCCTAGAAACATGAAATTGAGAAGATAAAAAACCTCAGGGCCAAGGCATCAGATGATGACGTACGCATGAAGCAAGAGTACAGATCTTATATCTGCTGAATGAACTGCACAAATTGATGTCACTTTTCTTTGAGAAGACACAAACTGATGCCTCGACTACTTCACTTTTAGTCAGAGAAGAGTTCCCTGATAGGGCCCGGTTCTTTGTCAGAACTGAAAGTGAACTGTACATAACACTGCATATTGTATTTCATGTTGGAAATAAACTCGCCATGGGTGTGCGAGTCAGTTCGTGTCAGCGCGTTCGTGCGCGTATTCAGTTTAGATACGGTGTGTGCGTGAGTTTGTTCCGCCGCCGTGGTTTCAGTCAAGTTCAGGTCTAGGTGCAGGACGTGCGCAAGTTTGTTGCGTGCTGGCTGCTGTGTTGATCGAGTTTTGGAGTAGTTAGGAGTGGTGGTGTGAGTTGATGCCCATCTGTGCGGAGGAGGCCGCCATATCCGGAGCGAGCGAGTGGCTCCCTGGGCATGGCTGAGCGGGTCCGACGGATCGTGTGCGTGAAGGCCGGCATGGAGGCATAGCTCCGTGGTGTCCTGCCTACAAAAACTCATGTACTCCGTGTGCTCTTATTGCCCAGTCCAGTGAATAAGAAATCGCCAAGATACAGGAGCAATTGGCTCCAATTGGCTCCACGGCGTTCGTCGCCGTCAAAACTACTGTTCTTCTTCTACCTCTAGTTCCTTGAGTGAGAGAGAGCAGGGCGATAGGTTCCGGCTGTGCCAACACTTCTCTCATCTATATGGACTTGTTTAATTTCCCCCTGCTGCCGTGTGACGAAATCTGGGTCATTGTTTCCTGTGTTGGTTTTCAGAATCATCTCTCCTCTAACAGTCCTGCAGGCGAGAACGGCAAACTTACTAACCACGTGACGTAGATTATTTACGCACACGATTTCAGTCCATAGCATACATCTGGACGACGCCTGCCCCGATATCACCAGCACCCAGAGGCGGAGCTTAGTTGTGGCAAAAGTAGACCATGGCCTCCCCTGCCAAGCACAAATTTGCACTGAATAAACAGTAAATCAGGCACTGTTCACTCAATTTTTTTCTTAATTAGTGAAGCTGCCCCCCTGACTGTTGGTTGAAGCTTCGCCAGTGCCAGCACCGGCACGCGACGGAGTCCATGTAGTTCGTGAACACGTTATCTATCTGACCTGCGATTGTAAAACCGCATCGAGCAGCAGGGGTACCAACCAAAATCAGTTAATTAAACAACAAATTAAAAATGGAGATATTGACGTCGACAGGGATGTAACAAAGGAAACATATTTACTTTCTTGGAAAGAATTTTGCAAACTTGTCTGAGTTTCTGTTCAAATTCTTTTGGATATTTTGGCAACTTTTAAGAAAAAGTTTACACTTTCTTTTGATAAGTTTATCTTATAATTATATATCATTGATTATCGGGGGAAATTTGGGTGCAAATGCGTCAGATCCTGTTATATAGTTTGGCACAAAACCCCCTGTACTCCTAATAAAATTCTTATCACGGTCTCCTCCTCTGTTCTTCCCGCACGATCATCGATTGTTCTGTCAGTTTGTTCGGACGACTGAATCTGGCTAGAGATTTCTGCATCTCGAATCGATTGAATCCTAGATCTCCATCTCCATATCTAGCGCCAAACCTTCCTCAGCGCCACTCTCCGCTGTCACGCGCCGCTCGCCGCGTCATACATCAGCCTGACGGCCTCTCCTCCAAGCCACTCGGTGCAGTAGTTCACCTGCCCTGCAACTGCGTCTCCTTGAATGCTTCCATTAGTTGCAGGCTCTGTGTGGCCGGCTTGTGGAAGCGCTATCTGGAGCGATGATGCCGCAGCGTGGTGCAATGCAGGAGCTCACAGAGTTCAAGCATCTTCTGATTCTTCTCACCCCAGTCTTGATTCGCATTAGAAATATGTTGCCTTGATTCTTTCTTTTTTTACTAGTTTAGCCGTGGTATGTTGGCGAGCATTAAAATAACAGCGAAAGCTTAGACAGTGTCATTTGGTTAATAGAAGTCGTGGTAAACTGAGAAGTAGTGCTGCTATCTTATCTAAGCAAACAATCACTGAAAAGTTTTGGTGAACAGGAGATCCATTGACTCTATAACTTCGTTCTGATGTAGGCGTAGACGGTAGACGCATGGAAGAACAGGGCAGACAACCCTAGCACCTGGTCCAACAGTAAACTGTGAACTAACGATTCAGAAACAGATCCGACAGTAATATCCCAACTAAAAGCCTAATCTGCGCACATTATCAGCAGCCACAAATGCACCGAACCCAGGTAGTTCACAGATTAGCCGGCTCCTCCACGTTACCATAAATAACATTGCTAGTGGAAGTGAACCCGAGATCGGCAAGACTGCAATTCTCTGCCGCTATTCTGATAAAGACAAAATAATTAATGACCGTCGTTGGGGATGTAGCTCAGATGGTAGAGCGCTCGCTTAGCATGCGAGAGGTACGGGGATCGATACCCCGCATCTCCACTTTCTTTTCGCCTCTTGCTTTTCCTTGTTCTTTTGCATTTTTTTTAAAATAAAAACTTACTGTATATTGACCTGCCGCGGAGTTCTCGATCGACTGCTGTTTACACCGGCCAGTAACTATTTTCTGCACTGCTTAACGATTTACGCCAACGTACCGCACAACTTGCATGAGCATGACCACAAGAATATCAGGAAAACTTTCCAGGAATCTAGCTAGCTTGATTGACTGATCTTAATAGTAAGAACAAACTAGCAAAACATAACGGTCGATTCTTATTACACGCACACGGCACACCTGCACCTAGCGCTACGACAATTAACGATCTTATTACAGAGATTGACGGATAGGCTGCCGCTCCCCGGCACCGGCCGGAGAGAGCCTCCGTACTACGTCACCCACAACGCTGCTCCTCACTGTGGCTGCCGGCAATGGCGCGCCCTTGCCTCCAAGGCCTCCTGGATGTACTGATCCCGGCGGCGTTCCTTCTCCCTCGTGTCGGCCAAGGCTCCGTCAAAGGCATACACCGTGACATTGGCCATCTGGTAGAGCAGGACACAGCCGCCGACGCAGAGGAAGAAGCATTGGGGACGCCGTCGACGGGAAGTCCTGTCATATACGCTGTCACGCGCGCCGCAATTGCTCCTATATCTCTCCTCCCCGCTCACTTGAGATCGACCGAGATGCAGCGATTATTATTAGCTTTATTTGTGTGAGCATACGGAAATACGTGGTGAGGAATTTATAGGGCAGATGCTTTACTTGCATGCGCGGGCAACAGGTGCCTCGATCGCCCTGACTTATTACGGTCCATTTGGTAGAATTCTTGCTGCTCAAGTCGATTAATTGCTTCTTGCGCACGAGTGCACCCAGATGTCATGCGTGCTTATTGAGGTCGTCATTTTTGTTGGTTTATCTGAAACATTTATTCTCTTCCTTTTTTTTCAAGTATATAACGGTACAGAGGATTATTGTGTCCTACAGCGGATGCAAGCTTACGGGAATGTTCCCCGGTATCTTTGATCGCAAGCAAAATGAACGACACATTCCTGCTAATTCCTAATCTGTTGGTTACACAGTTTTTAGGTGATGAAAACAAAAAGAGTCTTGTTCTCAGCTGACTGAGACTTTGCTAATCTCTCGTTATTTTTTAGTTATATTGGATTTTGATCCAACCACCTAAATTTTGCATTCACTTGTACAAAACAAATGTTATTTGGAAAAATGAAATTTTCCAGCATTACAATTTCATTGTTCCTGCAGTGCAGTTTTGTTGTTCCAGAAGTATATTTTATTGTTAAATGTGACGGAGATATACGAAATCTCAGTCAACTAGAACTAGCAAATCTAAAAAAAAAAGTTCCAGCCATTTGCATGGCAATCCATATATCCCTTCTTAAAAACTATTATACAACCACTTATGCTTGATACGTTTTTATGAAAATGAAAGAAATAATAAGGTAATTAAGTGGCACATGTCATAGTGTTAATTAACCGCACCTAAAAACCTCCATAGCCACCACCTCCAAGGAACTATAAGCCCTGTAGATGATGCTTTTTAATGAACAGGAACACATGCCTAAGGATTATAGTATTTTATTATAAGGTACAAATGGTGTTTGTACAAAAAGACGAAAGTATAAAATGGAAAAGAACAGAAAGTACAAGCTTCGTATCCATTCTTGTACCTAATTGTTTTAGTTCTGGGAAAGTATTTCAGTTTTAGCTCTGCGGAGCAGCAGACCCTCTCTTGCTCCATGTCAAAAAAAAAAAAAAAGAAGAGCCTTCTCTTGCTTAAATGTCGAATGATAAGCCAACACATTGGGTCTTTGTCATTGAATATCCAGTCATTTCTTGTTTTCCATATGCTCTAGTCCATTAGGATTATAACTTTCCTTTGGGAATGACATGCATGCCAACTAAACGCTGTGTCTTCCACCTTTTTGAATAAAAATCCAGGAAACTAACCCATTGAAAGATCCCCTGAAAGTTGCATCCATCACTACAAGAGAAATGGCTTGTAGAGGCACATTTTTTATATGGTAGAGGCATTTTCAAAGTGTCTCTACACAATCATAGCGGCACTTTCTAAAATGCCTCATAAATGCCTTCTCATGCATTGACTCTAGGAATATAGTGGCGTTTTATAAAGCGTCTCTACCAAATTTGTGACAATTTCATAGAGGCATTATATATGCCTTTGTAAACATAGAGGCAATTTATGTAGTGTTAAATAAATTGTAAGGAGAAGAGCCTCTCATGCAGGCCGAGAAAACCCCCGAACCCCCTCTCCGATCCTACACAGGGACTCAGCTGGCGTTGTGAGCTCCGGCGCGAGTCTTTACCATGTGCTTTGACCCGGGGAAGGCGAGGTGATTTTTTTCTCGGCACTGTAGTGCGCGCTACAGTGCCCGTGCGGCACCCAGGACTCGATCCCGGGCGGGAGCGTCACCAGCCAGTGGCCTTTACCACTGCGCTGGGAGCCCCTTCGCGCATCCATGAAAGATGAAATGAACTTATAAGCAATATCATGACGACCAAAGCCAGATTAATCATAGTGTGGCTGCAACTCCCACCACTATTTTCCTTCCACAAACCCATTGCATGCATGCTTAAGGATTTGGAAAGATGATTCATATTCGACGGTTTTTTTTTTGTGTGTGTGAAATATAGTACAGGCGCAGACACTCACAAACACATATTCGACGGTTCTGAGAAGCTAATCAGATACGCCTTAAATTTCAACCTATCTTGTGTCAGTGACAGATGCATGCACATGAGCCTGCTGATGCAAGAGATAGGCTAACGCGTTGGATTTTGTTTTTCTGAGGAGAACACGTATGATCAAGACATGGCATCACCGCCGATGCCAAAATGGCTTCAATGCCAGTTTTCCAACATGTGTTGTGATCATTGCTGGCTCATGCATGATCGAACTGGTAGTTATATATGTCTGGCATATGAAACCAATTAGAGGCTGAAAAATGTAGATAAACTGAGAGTTGCAAAAAAGAACCAACTATATATACCTTATGCATAAACATGTTTCAAGAACCTATAAAAAATATACTACGATGTGGAAAATTGTTGGAACATGCATTCATTCATTCGAGAAATAGTGTAAAAATAATACTTGTAGCCCTTGTACGCGAGGCGGCCGAAAGCAGCTGCCGTAGTAGCCCACCATGGCGGAGCCGAAGAAGAGGCAGTAGCCGCCCATGGCATGGAACAATTAACAGCTGGTTGCAGATCGTGCTAAGGGTTTGCCATTATATTGGAGGAATGCGCGCAGGGTGGAACAAGATATTATCTCGCTCCATCTCTATATATTTGGGACTATTGGGCGCCTTGGGTGCGAAGCAAAAGTTGCAGTATATATGCATTGTTTGTGGAACAAGTAATTAATCAACATTTTGCAAGGAATGGCTTCACGTGCCGCAAAATTACGTCCAAGAAGTATGTGGCTTGGCGTCCAATGCAAGTAGGTCGATCAGAAAATCCTTGAAATCCTTCCGTATATAAGCATTTCACCGTTGATAACAAAATTTGTATCGCCGAACACCTTCTCCTTCAATCAATTCCCGAACTCTCCGCCCGTCTCTCTCTAACGATCTTGATCAGTTGTGCGTGTTCGGTGATAGATGGCGATCTGCCCGTTGGTGAAAGAACTTCCTCTGCTGCGCTGGCGGCCTGGTTACCGGCGGGGCGTTGTACGCTGTGGTGTACCATATAGGCTGGACAAGAGCGGGAGAAGGCAATAGCGGCCGTCTACGTGCTGGATGAGGCCGAGTTCGAGGCCATGCGCCGCAAGTACGAGGCAAATTAAGGGGAAGAAATAGGCCACCGCCGAGACACGAGTAGAATCACGATCGACCAACATGTGTCAATCTTAAGTTGCATAGTAGCTTTGATCAAACATGTATATATAGGTCCAATGTATGCATACCATATGGGAAAGATTTCAGGGGCTGTCCAGGAATCATTGCATCACTTAATTGATTTTGTGCCGTATATCAAGGAATCTAGAAGCCAAATTGAACCAGCAAAATGAACTCAGTAGATGAACGGACAGGTTGATCCGAGCCTGCCGCCGGCATCCTTTCTACACGTACACTGCGTTAGCAAAGAGCTGTCGATTATATTTGTGGCCTTGCGCTAGTATCAAGGTTATGTCTAGTACACAGTATGCAGCTTTGCAGAAACGCACTGTGACCGAACGGTAATCAGCTGATTATTACTGTTCCATGGCAATGCGTATTTCAGCTGCACGGTTTGCCACCATTTAACGACACAAACAAGCTTGAACACCTATAATCGAAGTAGTAATATTTTAACTAACTTTATTTGTCGACTTTGGTGTCATATGTGTTAGTAGTACGTAAGGATGGAAAATGCTGCACATGTCGAAGTTGGAAACAAGAGCATAAAAGTAGTAACACCTAGACACCTACATCGACAAGAGTTTCTTAGATTGTACATCAAAAAGACCTAAAGTTCTCATATATATAGGTCTGCATATGTTTTTAAAAGTGACATGAAACATGCATATAGTCATGCCCCACATGTCATAGACAGTTTCCTGCCAAGAAACTTTGACAAAAGTGTTTTAAAAAAGTGTGGCTTGAAACTAAGCAAGCCAAGCCAGTACTCCATATTGTATAATGTGCCCCAGAATTGAAGTCCAGCACCCGCTGAAGTTTCTTGCACTCACTCTATAACACCCATGCAAATTTTATCGATTAAGTAGTGTCATGTACCAATAATTGTTAGGGCATAGGGTGTTATGAGAATTTTAATCAAGAACACATATAGCTAGGCACAATCAATCACACTTGTTCCGTGGTTGATGCTGGCGTTGCTTCCTCCTCTTCCCCAGCCTTCTCTTTCTTCCTATTAAACTTCGTGTTCCTGGTGCGCTATCTCATCTTGTGAACCATTGGTCACATCCACCTCTGTGCATGGGTCGAACTTTGTTTCATTGCTTTTAGCCCATAACACGCCATACAGGCCCCCGCACAGAAGCAGTCCACCAATAATGCTGCCATCAGAAATTGATGATGATTCAGTGAGTTCGATTGGGAAATTAAGATCAATGTCTTAATCATTATCATTGATCCTATTTAGTTACTTACCTGCCTAGGTGAATCATCTCTCCTAGAAGGAAGGAAGAGAGGAACATTGTCAAGACGAAGCCAAGTGGAGCCCAGGCAGAGACGAAGACAGGGCCTTTCAGTCCTAAACACCATGCTTGCAGGTAGTAGGACACCCCAAACACCACAAAACCCTGACTCACCAATTTGTTCCAGCATTGAGCAAGCAGTTTGTTAAACTCATATGAATTGTTTTTTACTTGCTACCTGTTGATTTCCTCAAAAAAAAAAAAACACAGGTAGCACTTTTACTACAATAATTTTCTAAGAAACTGATGTATTCGAATCAAGTTGAAGTACTATAAGCTCCAGCTAAGCAAATTCTAAAGAACTAGCAACAATATTTTCAATCACTACTTTCAAACAATTTATCCTGAAAAGCTAGCCAACCTACCAAACGTTTCTAGTATTTTTCTAGATTAAGCATTCACTAGCTAGCTTGTTATATACTCCTGCTGTCCATAAATATATACATTTATGGGATGGTCAAGTCAAATTTTTTCAACTTTGAAGTGAAAAATTTATTAACATTGATAAAATATAAATGGTATCACTGGATTCGTTGTATAACCATCATAATACGTAACATTTCCTATTTGAAAAAAACTAATTTTTTTAGATGTTCCTGGTCAAAGATGAAAAAACTTTGACTTTGATCAAACTCAGAAATGATTATATTTCTTGATGGAGGGAGTATGTAAAAAATTACTCATAGAGAAATTTTGTAAACTAGTGCTAAACATTGAAAAATCCAAGTAAGCTAGACATTTTTTTTGATTCCAATGTTTTACCGAGTAGGCGATGGCAAGCACTCCTATGTCTAGATGGAGCTTCCACATGGAGAAGTCCCTCTCAGCTACCGCCGCGACGACGAAGCACTGCATTGTGCTGAACACACACTGTGTCACTGTCACGAGCACCTTGTTCGGAAATTCCTTGAGCACAATGGCCTATGGATAGAGGAATTAATTGGAGATGGATAGTAAATATATTGTACGCATAACAGAACTCTCTCTGTTCGTTTTCGTTGATGTTGGTTAGCTCAAGTTTGAGCTAATCAACATCAACAAAATCAGAATGGAGTGAGTACTAATTAATCTACTGTTGTTGATGATTTTATGAGACCTGCAGGACAATCCAGAAGGACCATGCCACCACTGCAAGGACCGCCATGAACGTCCCCTTGATCCACGCCTCCTGCGTGACTGCGGTCGCGGCGGTGGCATCCGTGGCAGCGCCGAAGGGATGGTGATGGTTAACAGGGCTTAGCGACGGCCCGGCATAGAAGGCGAGGACTAACACTCCGGCGAGGCAGAGTGCCACGCCGGCGACCTTGGCTATACCCGTGGGGCTCCTCAGCTTCACCTTCTCCATCCTGCGTGCGCCACAGCCATGATTAGCAACCATGCAAGCATCTATTTTCTACTAAACTGATGCACCTTAACAGCAACGCGACGCAGAAGGTGAGCACGGGCACGGAGTTGGTTGTTGCAGCTGACACGGTTGCTGATGTCAACTTCAGGCTCACATTATAAAGATTGAAGGTAGCTGTGATTCTGGATTGAACGGGCTCAACATTAAATCAGTAGCAGTTTGACCAACTCATTCTTAATTTCGTTGGAAATTGATCAATGAAGCTAAAGCTATCACAGAAAATGCGGCACACATGACATACCCGATTAAAGCACAGAAGAAGAGCTTCGACAGCAACACAACGACATGGAGCGCACATTTTTTCTGCAGATCAGAGCACGTGTGAATGCGTGAATGCTTGCTTTTGAGTTGTGATTAGTGAGTCGGTGCTACTTTCTAGAAACATCGCAATAGGCAGCAGGAGGAGAGATGCGGCTGCCTGGCGGTAGAAGATGAAGACGTAGGTGCTCATCCCATGGTCCAAGGCCGCCTTGTTAACGACGAACATGACAGCATAGGTCACCTCTATGATGATGGCGATAACGTAAGGATTCTTCAGATCCATCTCAACGTAGGCCCAGATTAAACCTGTCATACATTGCTATTAGCTTGCAAATTATTGAAGTCAGCATCAATATGTATATATTGCCGCACAGTTTTTGATTCCCTCAATAAACATACTGACCTGCCTTCACCGGCTTATCAAGGGGTATCCGTGTTAACTGGTCACCACTGCGGCAACCGCTTGAGGAAGATATCGGAGGTTGATTTTTAATGAGTTTCCATTGAGAGTCGCTGCTCTAATTCGGTCACAAGCACACCGATGCAGAGTTGAGAGAGAATCACGTGTGGGCTGATTGTGCCATTGTGGCCAAACGAGTGGATCAGAACGCAAGCGGGGCCTTTGAGTGGAGGCGACACGCCCCATGCATATCTTTGCAAACAGAGCCGTACTAGCTCTGCCAGAAAATAGTCTGTCACGGGTTCGCAATCGAAATAATGGAAGAGGGTCTTTATCTCAAACGGAAATATTATCCATGGGAGAAAGTTCAACTTTTTCCTACGGATCATACCTTGTGACGGCGAATTATTGGAAGATGACTTACCAACAGACTGCTCTTGAAGTGATATGCACATATAAACACTCCTTTCTAGGAGTGCATTATCCCTATGAACATCTATATGATAGACTTGGCCAAATTATCTCGAGATTGAGGAAGCAACAAGGATGTCTCGCAACTGATGGGCACGCTACTTACCATTAAAAGAATATTTAGCTGTAAATGTGAATGCTATGCGTGTCACTGAGACTCGAATCTGGCTTGTTCACCACACTGAGTCTAACCAACTTTGTGTATGCTATGCGTGTTTCGCACAAAAGAAAAAGTTTTGCTCACATGGAAGTAGTGCAGCTTAACGCAAAGATTTTAACAGATGTCTCAACCGTAGGGAAGTTTCACAAAGCGTCTAGGAAACTTAGTGCAAGATACGCGGGTCAAACAATAGTCCACTGCATCAGATACGGAAGTAGTTTCCTCACCAAGGATTAGCAAATTAATGCAAATCGTAAAGTTCTGCACATCACTACGGCAGAAAGTGGTTTGCCGCTCCATGCTTGTTCGTTCACAACTACTTAGTGTTCAACTTGCCAAATTTTCAAAGTTTAAATGATGAAGGGTCGATGCAAATAAGGCTTGCACTCAGAGATTCTTAAGAGGAGAAGGGTTTGTTTATTTATTTTGCATGTAGGATAGACAACATGCGTATTCATTGCATTGGTTCTTGAATTAGGTCATGCAAATTTAAATTATTAGAAGTGACAAAAGGAGATGTAGCTCCCAATATTTTTAAAGCGTGATGAATAAATGTCAATAAAAGACAGCCAACTAAGGACATACCTCCTTTTGTCACATCCACATCTAAATGACAAAAGTAGAAATTAAAGCATTAGCGCAGTAAATCAGATTCCAATCCAGCGCGCCTTTTGTGATGCAATCATCCACTTCCGTTTTTTTTTCTTTGGCACAAACCCTCCGTAGAGATATTTTCTTGCAAAAGTTGCCTCCATGATCTGCGGTATCCTGATCTGGTCCTGCTTTGGTCCCCGGCCCCCGCCAATACTCTAATATTTCTGATTATTAGTATCATTTCAATGCACATTTTATATGCTAATATCAATCAAGGTAGGCCTGCATCGATGTATCTTGTGCTATGTTTATCAAAGTATGATTGAATATGTTGACGAATAGTTTTAATTGATTGTTTATCCGGATTCTATAATCTTGCATTGTGCTTATCAGATTGCTTAGTTCGAGGATAAGTATTACGAGCTTGACTTAATCATGGCAGTTAGGTTTAGTCTCTGGAACTTGTATTGCATCTAGACGCATACGTTGCATGGATGGTTTGACGGATCCACTACCTAGTCTCTTAGGAATGCCAAGCGGAACCCATTGCATGCCTATCCGACTAGAGATCTTTATAAGCAAAGGCTACATAGAAGTGGAGATTGAATGCTTAGTAGATGGATGTAGCGACCCGCGTTTTTGCCCGTTGCCAAAAAATCACTAAAAATTTTGAACTTTTTAAAATTTTTCCAATTAAAATCAATTTGCTAGCTTTAGTTAGTAGCGAAACCAAAAGATTTTGAATTTTAAACGATGCATAAAAGTCACCATATGCATATTCGTGTTTTCTTGATTTGTTTGAGTGTTGGATTCAAATCCTTCCTTTTGAATGATTCAAATTCATTCAAATTTAATCCCAGCGAAAAGATCAAATCAATTCTCTCTTCTCGGGCCGCTCCTTTTCTTTTCTCTCCCGCCGGCCCATCCTCTCCCTCTTTCTTTCCTCTCCCGCGCCAGCTCGTTCCGGCCCAGACAGCGCGGCCCAGCATTCCGGCCCAGCCTGCCTCTCTCCCTCTCCCGCTGACGTGTGGGCCCCGCACCCCCGTCGCCTACCTCGCGTCGCCGGCGCGATTTGCGCCGCCGCCCATCCCTCCATGCCGGCGAACCGCCACCGTCATCTCCAAGCGCCAGTAAACGCACGTGAAGCTCGCGCGCAGCTCAACCGCCTCCACTGCCCCGTCCCGTCACTCCCTTCCTCTACTTAACGCGCGCGCCAAGTCCCCTACAAATCCGGCGAGCTCCATGCCGCTCTCGTCAGCCACAGCGGCTTCCTCTCTCGCTCCGTTCCGTCCGATGAACTGCAGCCATGCTCGTCGCGCGTCACCGCCGTTCTCGAAGCTCGCGAACCGCCTCTGCGCGTCGCGTCGAGCTCCAGTCCGGCGAGATATTTCTCGCCGGCAAAACCGACCTAGCAGCCCCCTCGAACCGCCATTGACGGCTATAAACCAAGGGGCAGACCCTCTCTTCTCCTCTCTCATTTCATTTCACTCCCTCACTCACTCCCGAGCTCTCCACAGTTCTTTTCCCCTTTCTCGCTCAAGTCCGGTGAACTCTCCGGTGAGCTCTCTCTCTGTCGACGGTGAGTCCCCACGACAACTTCTTTCACTCCTAGCACCTCCATTCCGCGCTTGACACGCTGATGCCCTTCCTTGGCGCAGCCGTGACTTGCAGGAAGAAATCGACTGAACCCTAGCCCGCCGTCCGCCGTCTTCGTCGCCGGCACTCTTCCGTTCTCTCTCTCACTTTTCTGAGAGCACGGTAAGCACCCTCAAGCTCATCCCTCGCTCGTGCGCGTGATCTCGTCGACTGTATGCTAGCGCGTAGCCCTTTCCGGCGAGCTCCGAGGTAGCGCCGCCGTGCCCCATCTCGCCGCCGGCCACACTCCCGGCCGCCCGCGAGCCCGCCAAGGCCACCAGTCACTTCCTCGCACTCACGCGCACGTTCGCACCCACTCTAGTATGCTCTTGCGCGTGCGCATTCCTGCTCTTCCCCGCGCACCCCGGCGCGCCGCCGAGCTCCGGCGAGCTCGTGCCGCCGCTCCGGCCCTTCTCCACGTCAACGTGTAGCACCATTAGGTTCGCCGTGACCCTCTCTCTCCCTTGTGCCCTCCCTTTTTCTCTCTCGCGCTCCCGCGGCATCCGCGCATCGAGCGCCGGTTCCGCCGCCGCCCTTCCCTCTCGCCGCCGGCCGCCGTGGGCTTCCTCCGGCCCGGCTGAGCTACCTGCGCGACTCCCCGCACTTCCGCAAACCCGCACGACCACTCACACTCGACCGCGGCACACTTCTCCGTTGTTTCCCTTTCGCTCGCCGGCGCCTCGCCATCTCCGGCGACGTCGCGCCGCCGCGTCCGTCATCCCCGACGACAACATCACCCACCGGACGGTTCGCCTTCGCACGTAGGCCCTGTTCGACTAGTTCTCGTCACCTTTGGACCTTCGTGCTCGTCGCGGCGAGATCTCCGGCGCCGCGCCGCCGCGCGACGCCGTGCGCCCTTTGGACCGCGCCGCCGTCCGACGTGGCGGCCACGTCGGATCGGTGGGCCGGTGGAGACCGAGTCGCCGCCGATGTGGCAGACTCGGTGCACCGTGGACCCGCCGTGATATACTGCCCGGTCCACCATTCCATGGACCCGGCTCACGAAACAGTAAAGCGCGGACCCCGCTGGGCCCTTTGGCCCACCGGTCAGCGAGATAACGCGCTGGAAATTGCTATGCGCACCCAGATTTGTACACAGAAAATCATTTCGACCACATTTCCAATATCAGAAAAATTCCCAAAATTCCTCAAAAATCCAATAATCACTCCTAGCCATTTTCCAACCTTTGCTACACACTGGAAAAATTAGGATGATGGTTATATTTAATTATGATAATCACATCCAAATCAATTTCCTTTCTTTTACATCAAAAATCAATATCTTTTTCATTCCAACTCCGATTTTGGCGAAACTTGCGCCAAAATTCATCTAAAATCATGATCTATCCAGTGCCACCAAAATCAACTCCCATCTGGTTTTATTTGGATTTTATTCGGATTTATTGCTCTGTTAATTTGATTGCAAGCGGTAGATTTATTCTTTTTTTTAACTCGATAGATAATCAAGACGAAGATACTGAAGATCCTGATTACGAGGATTTAGAGGAAGAAGAGCTGGTGAAGGCAAGTCTAACTTCCATTGATCATATTGATCCTATGTTTGCAAATATCCTAAATAGAGCTGTTTATAAATAAATAGCATGGTATTTAAATGGATTTAAATGCTAGAATGGTCCTATGCAATATTTGATTGCCTGCCTTGACTTGATTATATCCTGTATCCTTGTTAACCCTAGGAATCAACATCATTAATTTAATTAATGAATTGTTGATATGCTCGCTGCTTAGGACTTTCACATGTGTTTAATAAATTTTGGTCACATGATTTTCGTGTAAATGCGTGTGTCTTGGTGGTGTGTGTAAATGTGGAATTGGGTGGTTAATAATAAGTGCAACCCTAGTGAGGGATATTTTGGCGGGATCAGGCGAGGTAGTCCTCAGTGGGGAGGCTATCTCTGGGACGCCCTTCCACTTGTGGATTGGCTATTGAAGATGCCTGGTTCGGTCGTATAAGGACCGGTTCTTGTGCCGCCTTTGCCTAGCACCCCTCGCGCAGCCACAAGCCGTGAATGGGCACGGAATTGGAACCACACCCTACTAGTACTCACCCGGTACCCCCGGAGGCAGGAGATTGCAACGGAGTCCCAGGAGAAGACTCGTTCGTTGGTGGGTGTTCGAGATCCGGCATTTATGACTGGCCATATTATTTTGATTGTGAAGCCCCTGGTGATGTCCGTGGGGGATGCCGTGGTGGTACCAAGTAGGTATGGAACCTTTAGTGGGACAGTCCAAACTATGACGATAGGGAGGACTGGACCACCTTGTGGGGAAATTTGTGCACCCTTGGCCAAGGTTAAAAATCTTTCCGGAAAGCCGTGTTCCACGGTATTGGACAACGCGAAAGCATCGGCCACACTATGATTAGATTTTCCGCGTGAGTTCCCTTGGTGTGTTTTGGAAAAACGCCGGTTTGGAGCCGTGTGCTGGTTGTCGGCCAGTGGTAAAATTGAGGAACTGGCGGGATGGATTGCATCTCCCCCAGGGCCGCCCAACCCCACTTTTATCTACAAATATTTGATTAGAATTGCGAAATGTTTTGTTTTCAAAACAACCCTGCATAAACTTGGCTTTCTCGCCTTGTCAATAAAACCCAGCCTATCCTTTGATAATCCCTTGCATAATCATAACCCTCGTGTTAGGCTTGCTGAGTACCTTAAGTACTCACTCTTGCTTCAATCATTCAGAAGATGAGCCTGAGTATGACTTCCAAGCTGATGGTGAAGAAGAGTAGAGTTCGGCCTACGCTCAAGCGGTGCCTGTAGGAGTGGAGCCGTGTCGTCTTCCGCTAGTTTAAGTGTTAGCTCCGGCTGCTGCGTCAGCCTTTGAACGTGCTGTCTGTGTGTGCTGAGGCTGCTCGCCTCCTCTGTACAAAGACCTTTATGTATTCAAAGGCTTGTAATGACTCTCGGTAATATAAATAAAGTATTGCTGTGTAGCATTCTGTAAAAGTGTCGTATCAGCTACTGATCCAGGGACTGATACGGGAAACACTAAGTACTCCAGAAATGGGGTACGACAATGGAGTGGAGTTTTTAAGGGAAGGTCAGTAAGCGTCTTCGTGACAGGGACCTCGCCGAAGGGTTCACCTTAGTACCGATCTTAGGAACTCAAACAACTAAGTAATTTCGTTTGCAATGCTATTTGATTATACCGCGTGGTTATGATCTGAACTAGCAGATCAGAGTGAACTCATAAGATGTTCTAGTAATATTTCTCGTCAATACACGCTCACAGTTCCAACAGCCTCCATGCCGATCGGCAATGTCCGGTCAGCACCAACCCCGATTCCTCACAAACACCCTCACACGCTCACTAGATCGCATCACTACATGTTTAAACCAGGTAACTTTACTCGATACTCACTGGTCTCTATGGATTCGATATAAACCTTGAAATACCCTGAGGGAAAAGCTACAATTGATTGGGTGCTACAAGTGACCAACACTGAGTTGGTTCCTTTCATTCTTCCTATAGCTTGATGATTGATTGAGGGCACATTCAACAAGGACTCAAGGGATATATATATATATATATATATATATATATATATATTATATATATATATATATATATATATATATACCACAGCGCTATTCTGCACCTAGGGTGCAGAATAACTATTCTACACCTAACTAATAATTACTGAACAAATCGTCGGTAATTATTAAAATTACTGTGCAAAATGTCATGATTTTTACTGAACGCGATCACGAAATGTGAATTACTGACACATATTAGCATCGTCGTGCACTCAGTTCAGTAATTTATGATCGTTTTGTTCAATAAAAAATTACTAGGTGTAGAATAACTATTCTACACCTAGGGTGCTGAATAGCATTTGTATATATATATATATATATATATATATATATATATATATATATATATATATATATATATAGGGAAGGTGACCTTGGATGCCAAGGTCAAGAATAAGGGCTGAGCGGAAAATCTGAAAACCGAACATCAAAATTGAAACCATATTAGTTTAACCGGTACTCTTGCTCCATTTGGTTAACCAAATATTTAGATTTAAAAATGTAAAAGTATTTTGATTTTGGTGTTAGAAATAAAAAATTACTGAATATCCTGATATTCTATTTATAAAACTTTTGATTTACATGGCTAACTACTCAATTGCATATTATCACCAAGGAATCGATGTAATTAGACTTTTGTTGTCACTCAACTTTGGGTCCGTTTGGGTGCTCGAATCGTTTCAGATTTTGGGCAGAATCGCTCGGAGCGGCTCCATACGGCGATTTTGCGAAACGGTTCGGTGGAGAAATGGAACGAAACGATTCGGAATTTTTGCCTGCGGGCGTGAAACGCCTAAAGTGGTGTTCCGCAGGGGCGAAACGTTTCGCCTGCCCTCTCCTTTCCTTGGATTTCCTCGAAATTACATGGAAAATGCCACCGGGGTCGCTACTCCCTCTCCTCCCGCCTAGGGGTGGGCAAAAAAAACCGGAACCGAAAGCCCGAACCCGAAGAAACCGAGACCGAGACAGAAAAAAAACCGGATTTCCGGGTTTTGGGTAGTAGATCGGGTGCCAGCGTCGGGTACCCGATATTTTCAGGCATTTTCGGGTGCTAGTGTCGGGTACCCGATAACCCGATATACCCGACAGATGCTTCCGCCCCTAACCTCAACTACGGCCCATCTATGGCCCACAGACGCCACGCCGCATCGCCTCCTGCGCCCGCCTCTTCAATGTCGCCTCCTACGCCTCCACCATGCGCGTCCTCTCGCTTCTTGCGCCCGCCCAGCTAGGAGCTCGTACAAATCCCTACGCCCAGCTCCTTTGCGCCCGCACAGGCGCCCAGCTCCCCTGCTGCTCTCGCCCCGTGCGCCTCGCCGCGGCGCTGCTGGACTGACAGACTGACGGACGACTGTGAAGCTACGCCCTGCTGTTGTCGCCGGTGCCGCACTGCTGTTGGTCGCCGGTACCATCGTCATTCACCACGGCATCAATACGGTCTCTCCAATCTTGCAATGTATGTAGGCCTTCGATGCCATCAATCTTGCGTTGTCTCCAACTCTGCATTCTGCAATTCGTGAGCTACTAGTCTGCTAGTGCTACTCGACTGAATATTGCTTTGAGCTGCTGAATATTACTAAATCATGTAGTGATTTATTTTTAAATAAACATTATCTTTGCATTCATGTAGATGTCAACTGAACCAGATCCCAATTGTGTTACCGGAGTGGGAGCTATTGGTAGTCAGGTGGATGGTGCAGAGAAGATCAGTGAAGAGGTGGTTCAAATTAGTGACAGGGAGGAAATGTTCGGTGAGACAATTGGACAGCAAGTATGGGCTGCTGTCACAGCATGTTTTCGTGAGTTGTATGATGCGTATAAAAGCATATATGCTCAACCAGATGCAATAGTACAAGACAGTACCTCACAACAACCATCAGAAGTCCAAGGAGGTATGATGAAGTCCCTAATTGCTAAAAAGTTGAGGCTGGGTAGTGGTGCTAGTGGCAATACAAAATCTGAACTTGATAAGTACCTTACTGAAGATACTGAAGACTTGAACAAAAAAATTGACATTCTAACATGGTGGAAGATAAATTCATCAAGGTTCCCAATATTAGCACGCTTGGCTCGAGATGTGCTAGCAATTCCTATATCTACGGTCGCTTCTGAGTCGGCATTTAGCACAAGTGGCCGAATACTTGATGACTTTAGGACTTCCCTTACTCCATTCATGTTGCAAGCACTTGTTTGTACACAAGATTGGCTGCGAAGGACCATTCCCAGTGATATTCAAGAGAACATGGAGCAATTGGCCAAACTAGAAAAAGGTAAACAATCACACGTGCTTTTACCACATATATTTGTTCGCAGTATTTATATTTTTATGTGCTAATTGACTAATAATTGTATCTTACAGAGTTGATTGAAGAATATAATAGCAACAAGAATGGTAAACGCAAGTCTGACGAGTTGACGTCGGCGCAACAGTCACAAGCAAGCAAGTCTAGTAAGAATTCGTGTTAGTATAAGGTCTATGAAGAACTGGAGAGTGGAGGCAACTTATTTCACTTCTGAGTAGTGATGCTATGAAATCATATACCATTGGGCCCTTTACTAATTTGGTAGTTACTGTACAGACCTCTTTTCATTTGGTTGCTTACTCTCAAGATGCTCATCAGATTGCTTGCTTGATTTTGTGAGACTGAATTGATATAACATTCATGATGCTGAACACATGTTCTTTGTTCTGAGCTGTTGTATATATTTGAGTAGTTTGGGTATACCCGAAGACCGAACCGAATTTTGGGTACCCGAAGTTGTCGGGTACCCAATATTTAGGCCTGTTCGGGTAGCACCTCTGGGTACCCGAAATTCTGAAAAACCGAAAAGACCGAACCGAACGCCCACCCCTACTCCCGCCTCATGGATCGCACAAATTGCAGAGAAATCTCTCCTCCCCACGAGCTAGGGTTGGCCGCCGCCCAAGACAACTTCGAGTTTTGATAGAGGGGAATGATGGAGGAGGTTGAGGGCATTTCATTTTGCTTGTTTATGAGCGTTGGGTGCCTTCCTAGTGCTGGATCGAAGCTTGAGCCTAGAGGCCATGGAGGACGGGCGAGGCAGAGCTAGAGGTTGAAGAAGGGTAATGCCTGGGTGTTGTTTTGTGGGTCACGATAAGGTAGGTGGGCTTAAGTAACGGGCTGTTGGAAAAAATTGCAGCCCAATTCTCCTTGCCTTTTCTTTTTCTTTAGTTATTATTTTGTGATAGACCCCTTTTGTATTTTGGCCTCATGCTTTGGACGTCATGCTTTGGACCATATACGTGTTCCATATATTGTTACAGTAAAGAACACAGTCAAGGGCAAATAGGACAATTCAATCATCTGTGTGTTTTTGTGAATCAGAATCTAGTAAGGTAGCCAAATGATTTCTGAAGTGATTCTGTTTCAGGTTTAGAAATGTTTCTGGGTTGAAACTGAAATGTTTCTGATTCTCGGAGAATCTGAAGCTGTACCAAACACACCCTTCTGTGTAGACTTATTTTGATACATATTGTCTTATTTAAGTTATTTTTCAATTTATATTGTAGAAGTTTCACTAGAATGAGGGTTTTTCTTGGGGGGCCTAGAATGAGGTTTTTTTTTTCACAATTTCTGTTGAAAACCAATAATTGATCTGAAATATTTTGGTTAATTAGGATTTTCATTTTCTGTAATAATTTTTATTTAAATTTTGTTAAAGTAAAATTTGTATACCCCTAGAAAAAAATTGTTCCAATCGTATTAACCGAACACCCATGCCTATCAAAACCCCCAAACATCGGTGCTGATGAAAGGGCTGAGGCTGTATGTCTCACTATTCTGATCGGGACAATCGGCACTTCTTGTATCTTGTCGCACATGCATGGCAACAGGGTGAAGACATAGAGAGTCTAGAATATTGAAATATATTCCTATTTCTAAAAAAAAAGTGAAATCCGCTTTGAGCCAACATCCACAACATCATCGTATACCATTGATCGGCAAACAACCAAATCCTACGTCCATTTGTCATTTTTTTTTGAACCATGAATGGATGTGTACGTGATTTGCCCTCACTTATATCATATTAGGGAGGTGTAACCGATTTTTGATGATATAGAAATCTCACATATGCTACTATTAGAAACAGAACGAGGATATATAATTCAAACTATGGCACTACACTAGTCGACAAAAACACAAATATCAGAAAATGTGCGTCAAAATGTCAGCCAAACAAATTCTACTATAAACTGGAAGTCAATAGACAGAGTATACAGGTCAAATTGTGTCCAAGATATACAGGTCAAATTGTGTCCACGATATACAGGTCAAACAACAAACCCACTGCATCTGATACAAAGTAGTTTCGCCGCGAATGATTAGCAAATGTTTGTTTATTCAAAACAAATTTGCACACCTCTTTCAGGGAGTCGTCGATGCCAATGATTGTTCAACTTGAGCACAAATATTCATTAGAAATGGTGACGAATTGATGCTAAATAAGGCACATACTCAGAGATGCTTAAAGACAAATATCCTATTTTTACTTGTAGGATACACACGATGAGTACTTATACATTAATTAGGACATGCTAACTGATATGTGACAAGGACGTCTGGTTGCCATTCTTATAAAGCATGATAAATAATCGTAAATAAGATGTCAGTTAATTAATGACCTTCTCAAGAAAAAGCCATATGCCCTGTTGTGAATTATAAGGAGAGGTGTAGCTGTCTAGTAGGCCGTGTCAGGGATTGACACGTAATGTCAAAATGATTTCATAGAGAACCTTACAATAGATTGTCTTTCAACAATATCGTAGTAATTCTATTTTTTAAATTTTGAAATGGATTTGTTTTAGAGTTTCACGAAAAAAACTCTAAAAATGTGGCATGGGTAGTCTTATGGCGTTAAATGTTAGAATGAGATTTCGTATATCTGTCACATTTTTGGAACAATGAAACTGAACTTCTGGAACATAGCAATTGTACTGATGAAACAAAGCAATTGTACTGCTGGAACAAAGAAATTTTACTGCTGGAACAATAAGTTCTTGGGTGGAACAATTTTGTTTTTTCAAAGAACATTTTTTTGCACAAGTGAATGAAACTTTTTGTGGTTGGATCAAAATCCAATGGCTGAAAAAAGTGACTGAGAGAATAGCAAAATCTCAATCACCTGAGAAGGAAACATCTCCAAATGTTAGGCTACGAGACGTTTCCTTCGTGAAACTACAACCTTTTTCTGTAACTCATTCTTTTTTTCTCCATCATCCAAAATTCTACACAATATTGTGTGCGATAATCTATGGGAGGCATACAATATTGTAAGACCCAATATTTTTTAAGATGTAAATTTTAGCCATCCATGACCTTTGACATACCTTGACCGTTGGCTTCATTGCCATCTATTTTAAAAAGAAGGGGAACCCAAGGGACAGCCCTGCCTGCTGTCTGGCATCATCAAAACGAAGGGGAACAGCCAAGGGGAAATAGGAGGAACAAGGGAGAGGAGGGAAGGAAAGGAGAGGAGGGATTGTAGGGGGAGAAGGGGAGTGGAGAACTCATCCATATTGATGCTCTTGTTTTAGTTGGAGACCAAGGTATAAGCATGTGTTCTTCTCTCTATTTGGGTTGGTTTATATCGCCTTAGTGGTAATCCCATCGGTTTTTATTAGGCTACTTGAATTGCCCCTGTTCTGGTTTCCATTTTCATGTTTACATTTCAATTTTGATATTTCCATTTACTTACTAGTCTTTTATTGTTTCATACACCATGAAGAAAATACAAAATCGTATATCGAGGTAGAATGGATAGATCTTCCTTTAATTAAGTGGGAGAACTTCCTAAATTAGGGTCTTTTCACTAGCCTGTGTCCATGTTTAACACCAAATTAACGTGGGACACTTTGAAATTAGATCAGCTCTCTTTAGTATATAGTCGAACAGAAGCGGTTGTCCTTAATGAGGAACCGATGACTTATATACAGCCTTTTCTGAAATATATGCGATATAATGAAAGTTATCCAACTACTTTAAAATTTCTCTCAAAACATTGTGCTGTTAAATAAGGGAATAGATGACACTTTTGCAGTGGTAAAGAAATGAGCAGCCAAAGTGATTGTATATATATGATTCGGTTTGTTAGCCTTTTAGAGTTCGAGCCCATCAACAAGAGGCTAAATCCTGCATGAGGACATCTTAGAGGTGCAAACAGAAAATCCGCTTTAATCAACAAGTGCGCCAGCTTCCACAGTTGCCTTCTCATTAGCTGAGTACATATGGTCTTTTGTATGACCCAGCAAGATGAATGATCAGGAATGAGACTCGGATTTCTGCTTTAGTAAACTAAGTGGCTATTGCAGACAGTATCGCGTTCCAATAATAGCACATATCATAAGTGAACAAAAATTATAGCGGGGAATGTTTAGTCAAAAAATAATAGGATGGAACACGAATTTTCTTTTAACACAATAAAATAAACAGACCACTAGATCTTAACAGAACAAGACTTTGTGCGTGGACCTTTGTTCCTGCAGCACAGCAGCAGCCAGAATGATTATATTCCTTATTCTTAGGAAAAAAAAAACCTTATCAGGGAACCACAGCCGCACACTGGAACTATTGGACTTTGGTGACTGATCATTAGATGAGATGATTTCTAGATTTTTCTCCATATTACCTGAAGGCATGCAGTTATTTACTATATATGCAAGTAAGGTCACAAAAAATAGATATGGAACTGATATTTTTTCAATTCTTTAAATATTCAGGCTATAGATCTTGCATGTGAGTAGAATAATCCACTTAGGCTTCATTCGGTTGCACCAGGATCGGCCTGGAATGAGGGCTGTTCGGGCCGGATCAGTCCGGTCATCTTTGAATCCGGCTTGGACCAGGAAGGGATGTTTGGTTTCGCCTGGGTTGGAATGAAACATGGTCGGAACGGATGGTTTTCCCTCTGATCTGCTCGGTATGAAAACTAACCTAAAGTGCTCCGGAATGAAAACAAACTAGGTTTGAATGAGAGGCAAGGACCCACTTGATCCTGGCAAGGAAGCAAAACAAACTTGGATTAGAAATTATGCTGCCAAACGAGGCCTTGGTGACCACACTGTGTGGTTCACACAGAACTTGCATGTGAACGGCATAAGCCACGTCAGGGCAAGCATATCTCTAATCTGACAATAGTGGTTAGGATACTATTACAATCAGTTAGAAAAGAATGTAACCTATCATATCTGTTACGGAAACCTTTTTTTGCAAAAAAGGAATTCCACTAATATTAAAGCAAATTACATCTCATGATTATAAAATAGAACCCGAACAATGCAACTCCAACTCTATTGATGAGAGACAAGAAACCTAGCTTGAAAGGGTCACAAATTCGAGCATCTATGATCACCATTCCAGACATATACCACGAATGAGAACTCTGATCTAAACACACACTGCCATCTCATCATCCACCACAGTCATCTTTAGCTCTGATGGGAAAGATCGAAACCCATCTTTTTTGCAAATAAAAAAAGTAGAATGCTAATATTCCACACACAAATATGATGAACTTATCACCGTCGAGCTTGTCGTCCACTAGTACAAAAAGGACTTAATATGACACATCAGTTTTTACAGTAGTGGCGAACACATAAGGATGCATCGCTGCTAGCCCGACGCCAATTACTGTAGCAGCTAGCAGTGGGGGATGGGCTGGCGTCATCGCGTCTACAGGACCCAGAGCACTTATCAGTGGCGGATAAAGTGACGTCACCGCTGTCCGTCATCGGAAAGATGTCAACAGTGGCGGATGAGATGATGTCACACATGTTTGCCACTGAGAAGACGAATAGCAGTGGCAGACCGTGACGTCAGCTCGTCCGCCACTGATCTTGAAGACATGAGTGGCGATCGATAACGTCATGCCAGCCGCCACTGCTAGAGAGCAGTAGTGGCGGACGATAGTGATGTCATACCACCCGCCACTGCTTTTTGTGACATCACACCGTCCACCCTGATAAGTATCAGCAGTGGTGAACAACGACGATCTCACTGCGCTCGCCACTGCAAGCCACCGCATATATATATAACCGAGCATCCTCCTCCCTGTGAACAGTATCAGGCTCACCTTGGGTTGGGTGTCCGTACGGTGGCGGGAAAAAATTAGAAAACAAAGGGGAAGGTTTAGATCTTGTTTCTTTTTGTTGGATTTGATCTAAGAGGTATATCCTTGGCATGCTGTCTCCTCCACCAGATTCATCGTGGGAAAAAAAATCCAAGCAACATCTAGATAGATGTCATGGGAAAAAGATAATGCTAGGAAAACGCCATCAACTAATCATGTTGTTTTGTTTTTCTTTGATCTTATTTATTTTTTAGGTTTCCTATTAAGTAAAACCCAACCCGGTGCACCGGTGCTCTGCATAATGTGTGTGGGACGAAGAAGGAAGGAAGAAAGAGGAACTGATAGAGAACGTAGAGGAGGTCGGGAAGAACACATGGCTCCAATGAAGCTCTATGGCGAGATGACGTGGAACGTGATGAGGTGCGTTGTGGCCTTGGAGGAGGCAGGTGTCGACTATGAGATTGTGCCAATCAACTTCCGCACCGGCGAGCACAAGAGCCCTGATCATCTTGATCGGAATGTATGTATCCTCATATCTCTACAGTCCCATTCCACTTTTACTTCTAGTCTTGTGTTATCTAGCATAATGCATTTGTTGAATTTATTTTGGGGGAGTGGGTTTGCCAGGAAAGGGAAGGAGAAGAGATTGAGATGGATATTAATCTCTAACCGAGATTAATGGGGACTGAATCTCTAAATGACTTTAGCCATCACCAAATAGTGAACCGGGTAGGAAATATAGATAAACAAAATATATTGGACCAGAGACTTGAGTGATATATAATTGTGAATTTTTCATAATTGAAATATTATTGTGGCACACACTGACAAGTCTAGCTAGAGTAATCCCTACACAATTTTACATGATCAGGTGCAGAATGGTAGACAACAAGTAGTAAAGAGGAAGGGAGAAGGATTGCTTATTCAGTTTCACCGTGGTCTCGGAAGGAGAGCGTATTCCTCTACTACATGTTGGGTCACTCATGTCACAGTCTCGAATCCATCCGCACGCACAAAGTGATACTCTTTTGAAGCACGCTCTTCACCACCAAGTGAAGACACGAGCGCATTAATTTCTGCATATTACACCGGCAATGCTTCCTCCTAGAATACACACACTTGACACTCTAGCTATTCTTAGCCTTGATCCATCATCAACCAAGAACACCATTAATATCATGTCTATCAAGTCGTCGAGGTACCAATCATCGATATATAAGATAAAGATTTTGTCAATGTACTCGATCCAGCCTCCTCCTCAATGTGACCATAATATAAATCGTGCATAAGATCATTAGTGACATAGTATGATCCTCACTTAATCACCAAAATATTCATACCTTAGGTATTTCTATGCTCCAATGAACGTAAATGTTTGAACGTACTTTACTGGCTATGGTTTTATGTCTTTGTTGGCTCCTTTAGTGTTCTGGAGTACATCTTGGACCAGACGTCATATTTTTTTTAAGCAGTGTTTTATGCAAAAATATGTCTTAACTCTCAACAAAACATCTACATTTTTAGACAGCACACGGTATTTGCATTAGTACAGCTTTCGAAGGAATGACTTCATCAGCCTGTTCAATGCAGAAACATTATCAATACATAAATGTATTTAGCTTGTTTATGAAGTATTCACATTTATTCTCTACATGTGCCACTTTCTGGAGCTTAATATGATGCGCACAAGAAACATGCATGCCACCTGATTGCTAAATGCGTGCGTCCTGACTCTTGTTATTATTATCTCTTCTGTACAGCCGTTTGGACAGGTTCCAGCTTTGCAAGATGGTGGCTTATACCTCTGGGGTATGATTCAATCACCCAGAGCCCTCCATTAAATTTTCTGTTCGAATATAATTAACTAAAGCTCTTTTTAATTATTTGATGTTGTGACTATGTTACGTATTAATTGGTGTTACAACACTGTTCATAATATATAACAAGGATAGTACTTCAATATGTAACTGGAAATAGTACCACAACTTTAGTTAGAAGCACAAGGTTTTTATTGAGTTATGATGTATCAACCAGCTCATTCACTTATACATCAGTAGTCCCTAAGTGAATTGGAATAGGTGTAAACTGCATATTTTGGTTTAATATAGGTTGCGCACTTGCGCTTGTCACTTTCGAAGTCATTGATATACCATATTGAGCTACTATGTACTGATCAACCCACCCACAAACTAAGTTAATGAGGAAGATGGGCAATTCAATTAGGTGGTAGTGGCAGGACAAAAGATATTTTACGACAAAGCAGCACAGAATTTGATCTGTTTTCTTGCTAAATGTCGTTAAATCATATGGACTAGATAGTTAGGGACTTCGTTATCATGTGTCAAGATGTTTCCATTCCAGAACAATTGGAATTTCTTCGTTATGCTGACCCATTATCAACGTGTGTCATTATTGTTCTAGCTATATTCTTGACAAAAAAAAGGGGCTCAAATTGGACGAAACGAAATGCACTGGGTGTTTGGTATACATGCATGACAAAAGATGGAAATCCCAGAGGGAGGATATAGTTTTGAAAACTTCCATGGATATTTTGAGCATCTAACAATGTTTTCTGTTCTATACATATATAACAAATTTTAATCAAAAGGGTTACTTATTAAAAACTTTGATCTACAATTCTCTTTGTGTAGAATCACGTGCAATTTCCAAATATGCATGTCGTAAAAACAAAAAAGAATTGCTGAAGGAGGGCAACCTCAAGGAGTCTGCAATGGTGGATGTGTGGCTTGAGGTGGAAGCCCATCAGTACAGCTCTGCACTGAACCCCATCCTCTTTGAGTATCTTATCCGTCCTAAGCTTGGCGGAACCTGCAACCTGAAAGTTGTGGAGGAGAATCTTGAGAAGCTGAAGAAGGTGCTCGATGTGTACGAGGCACGTCTGACCAAGTGCAAGTATCTGGCTGGAGACTTCATAAGTCTTGCCGACTTGAACCATGTGTCTGCCACACTGTTCTTGTTTGCTACGCCGCACGCATCTGTGCTGGATGCGTATCCGCATGTCAAGGCCTGGTGTGCTGGGCTGATGGCAAGGCCATCTGCCCAAAAGGCCGCAGCACTGATGAAGCCATCTGCTTGAAGTGGTTGCCCAGGTGGTGCAGGGAATAAGTTAAAGCGAGCCTTGGTGTGAGCTCGTTCAAGTTATGTGTTTTTATGATGCGTGTAATAAATATGTATGTTGAGTGTTAACAATCATCTGCAAGAATACAAGTGTTGAAGTCTTGGATCGGTCATGCACTGGAAGAAACACTCCTGTGTGCTCCTTGTATTATAAACGATCAAGTAATAAATTCTACCATCTTAATCAGTTAACGTCTTAGCGTTTCAGTTCAGTTTTCTGGCTTAATGTCAGGACAAGTATATGAATGGACAAAGTGAGTCATCGCAAAAAAAAAAAGAATGGACAAAGTGATGTCGATTCTAGAGGAGACTGTAAACGATATGGCGTCTACGTTTGAAATGGTGGAGTTGACGTGCAGATGAATATGCTTCTGAAAAATGGAAATTAGTGAGCTCTTGATGCCGGCCCTCGAGGGGGGCAAGCGGGGCGGCCGCCCAGGGCCCCCGACTCCAACGGGCCCCACTCTTTTACATGTCTGTATATAGGTCTTGGTCCAGAAATAACAAAACTCCACCCGATTAGGCCCTTATTAGCAGGCTGTAGCTGTAGCCAGGCAAAATCCAGCAAAAACTTCATCCGAGGGCCTTGCAGCTTGCCTTCGTGATCCAAGTAGAACAAGCCCAATACGGCAATGGCAATGACGAGCATCCGCAAATCACAGCGACTGCCGTCTCAAATCCTTTCCGGCGGCCGCACTCACATCGCAAGTAGGCGCAGCTGCTGGTCGTTGATTGCCGCTGCCCTAGTCCTTCAACCGAACTACAAGATTGTTGCACTAAATTTGCGAGAAAAATCATCTTCTTCGGATGGCTCAGCTAATGTACACTTAAATGATCTAATATCTAAGTTAAAGGTTATAAAGTTATATTTGCAACAAAGACAATGTCGTAAATTTTTAAAGAAATATTTAAGGCCCATCATGTCTTAAGAACGGTTGAACTATTTGGCCACTTTATCTTGTCATCATTAGTTAATTTATATCTAGAAACTCGAGGAAAAACGCTTGCAGTAATTTGCACAAATCATTTTATAAAAATAATTTGAATATACTATTGCTACCTATAAATAAAGTTTACATCATATAAATATATATATTTTTTAAAAAATGAACATATAGGGGCCTCGCATTTAGATTCGCCCCGGGCCACCAAAATCCATGACCGGCCCAGAGATGGCTTTTTACGCTTGACGAGGTAAAAGCCTTTCTGCCAAAAATAACAGCATCGATTTTATGTGCAGTGATATTAGGCCCAGATTTTGTATCAATGCTTGTACTAAACGTGGCCTATATTTTTTTTAAAATCTGCAAAAACAGAATTTTTTTATGTTAAGGCATATATTATTACTGATTACAAAAGCAACCCACACAACTCCGACTCCATTATAGAAAACAAAAACCCTTGAAAGACTTCGCAAATTCCACCAGATCGTCATCTCAAACGGATATGCCACGGATGTGAACTCTGATCTGAACGAACACGGCCATCTCACCATCCACCATTGTCATCCTCATCTCTTGTAGGGAAAAATTGAAAAACGTCGTGCAAATAGATAAAATTGCTGCCGTGAAGTCCGTCGTCGCCTAGCTACTTCATCTGATTCATCTGGGATAACACAAATCCGACTAAAAACCAAACCCTCATTAACTTATATCCATAGCCAGGAAGAATCACGAAAAGGCATAGGAGGGGCTGAGTTGATATGGCGCCTTCGCCTCTTGCTACCACCGTCAAGGCACCTCATCCTCTATTGCTCCATGCTGACAAACTTGGCATCGGCTCAATGCTGCCACCCACCGTATTTGACAAAACCACCAGAGGAACACTAACCCTAACAACAACTACAG
This sequence comes from Eragrostis nindensis, assembly GCA_012490785.1. Lineage (NCBI taxonomy): Eukaryota > Viridiplantae > Streptophyta > Magnoliopsida > Poales > Poaceae > Eragrostis > Eragrostis nindensis. The sequence continues at coordinate 163,271 of JAAXCT010001185.1, read as the reverse complement.
CCGTCACAAGAAGAGACCACCACGGGAAGACCTAATTAACTACCTAGCTAGAGCCTAGACCTAAGCTAGAGAAAACTGGGCGGACGCCTAGCCACCCTCCTCCACCGACGGCGAGGCTGTTGGAGGCGATGGGGCCAGTTGAAACACCTTTGTAGGAGGGTCAGATACCCATTTTTGGTATCCACGGGTTAGCACCACCCAAAATGCGATTAAGGACTTGACGTCCGGCTCCACGGAGGGCTGAGGCACCTTGCCCGGCCCACGAGTGGGGTCGACAACCTGTGAAGGGCGGCCTTTGACCCTCCTGGATTCTCTGCCTCGCACGACCCCTCGGTGGAGGGCACAAGTGATGAGCCATGGTCCCGACCCTCTTGACTCATCCGACCCTTGCGGGAAGTTTCCGCATCGCACAACTCCTTGTGCGGGGCCCGTGCTTGACAGAACCCCGACTGGCTCCAGCTCAACCCCTCGACGCATCACCGCATCTCACCCAACCCCCACGAGAGGGATTGGATGAAGCGGTGCGCCACAACACGCGTAACCCTCGACCCCCAGGGGGTCGAGGACATGATACACAAGGGAAATGCCCGTCATACAACCACATGGGTCCCGCACTCATCCCATAGAGTGGGAGTAGATGAGCGGTACTTGCTGCGAGCAAGTGGGCAGGCTCACTATAGCCCACGTATGCGGCACGACCGGCACGCCACGGCGCGCCCCCGCGGCGTGCGCTTGTGGTCAAACGGCCGGTGCACGTCGCTACAGCAGTCACCCGTACGCAACAGGACCGCAGGACGCAACAGGAGTCGAACGGTATACGGACATGCTACAGAAGCGTGGATATGACGCTCCCGACGTCATCGTCCTCGCGGGCGAGGAAATGGAAGAGGAAGGCACCGGACGCGGTCAGTGCTCTTTCCAAAAGGATTACAAGCACAACTGCTCCTAAACATGGTTAGACCCATGATAAGATAGCATCGCCGATGCAACGATAGCAACTTTTAGTCTTGTATTGCTTCTCAACATATATAAATCAGGGCCCTCACTTTGCGTACCTTAAATACTGGATAAAGTACTGATCAACATTTTTGCAGAGTTCTTTGATGAGATAGATAGAGCTAGAAGGCAATGTCTTATATTTCAAGTTTTTGTCATTATATAACCGTTGTTCTCTTCTACTGAAAAACGTGCACATATTGTTGTTCAATCAGCGTGACCGATCATGGGTTAAGTAATTTGACTTCAGACGCACATTATGGAGCAAAACTTTTCCTGGCAAGCTGGATGAAAAAAAACTAACCACCCACGGTGACCATTTTTTGCTTAGTTAACATTGGCAGAGTACATGCGTATCGGGGGCTATTTGACCTTATGCTGAGTTGGGGTGGGGGTCGGGTGTTTTTCTGCAACAAACAAATTTGTGTGGACAAATAGCACACTAGGGATGAGTTTATGGGGTGGGATTTGCAATTAAGTCTTTTTTTGAGCTCACTATTGTGCCGATGTCTTTATCAGACAGTTATATCCTAAATTTTATATATATATATATCCCATATGTAAAAAATGAAAAGAGTAGGAAAAATCTTCCTTGGGTTTTAATGGCAGAAAAAATCTTCCTTGGGTTTATTTGACACTTAGCTTTCTCTAGTTTTTTCTAAAATATATAATTAGCATTCTCACTTCCCTATGCATCTTTCTCTCTTTCCAATAAACCTCTATCTCTATCTCCATCCTCCGCTCTTTCCAATAAATTTCCTACAAGCTTATCCCAGTTTCCTTTAGCTTCTCGGGCTGTAGATTTATACCAATCCTTAGCTCTTCCATCTAGAGAAAATAGAAATAGCAACCATCTGTACCAATTCTGAGGCACTCCTTCATGCTTAAAGGTCTGACAGAGAACTTTTAGATCTTGCAGATATGTGTACGGGTTCTCGTCCTTCGTCCCAGAGAATTTGCTGTTCTCGACCATACTGATGATGATCGGGTTGAGAACGCATGACGAAGCAGTGACTTTCTCATCAAAAGTTTGTGGAATCAGCAATCTTGGAGACGGTAGTGAATGCTCCCTAACCGTATGGGCCGGTTCAGGAGTACCCATCCTGAAAACACAGAAAGAAAACACAAAAACAAACTAGAAAAGAGAGGATTAGAGGTTAGTAGAATAAATAAATAGTAGAAGAACTGGCTTGTTCCCCGGCAACGGCGCCAGAAAAGAGCTTGTTGGTCGTTTGTACGCACCTACTTATATACCGCAAGTGGACGGTGTACAGTTGTAGCACTTTCCCTTAGAGTATTCCAAGGTTTAATATCGAACCACAGAGAACAAGCGGGACTTAAACTATTATTTAAACTACTAAATTAATATAGCAAAAGTGTGTGTGAAAAGGATGATTAACAACTAGAGGTGAAAGAGCCTGCGGTTGTAACAAGGTTATGAAAAGGATTCTCTCCTATGGTTTGGGGTACTGGCATGCAACTCTAATTAATGTTCGATTGATAGGTTTAGTATTCTACAAGACATGGTGGTTTCGTTCTCCTCTCGCCCTGTCACGACAAGGGTTAATAGCTCCCCACTGGTTTCTTGCACTATGTGATAATCACGTATTGATCAGATACGAAATAAACGCATCACATAGACTGAACACATCAAAAGTGTATTGTAAGTGTGAGAGTTACATAACCAGATTTCCCTCGCCACGGAGAGAATATGAGATCTACTCACGCATCATACCGCAACACATGAACATGGCTGCAATAGAATGCGGGATTTTGGCGTGGACCCACAGATGCCGATCGGCACGGCAGTGTGCCGGTCGGCACAATCTTCCTTTTTGGTGGTGATGATCGGTGATCGCCGTCATCGCCGCCACAACCTTCAAACTAGGTCAAAACTTCTATCTATCTGTCGTCGCCTCTGTTTCGCGACCAAGATCTCATTTTTATAGTTCCTTCCGATTGTGGGCTGGACTTCACCGACTCCGACTCTGATATTTCATCTGAGCTTCATATTCTCCGAGTGGGCTTCATGTTTGGGCTCGACCTCCGTGGTGCCGGTCGGCACGGAGGCTGTGCCGACCGGCACGGCCTCCAATTTCTTCGTTCTTCGAGCCTCCGGCAGCTCTTTATCCGTAGTCTCTAAATTTTCACCTGTTTCCTGCAAATACTTCCAGATACACAGAAACTACGCATATATATAATAATGAGGTTAATTGTTAGTAATAATAACATAATAAGGTATTAAAAACACCATATTTGTCATATAAAATGGCTACCTAGAATGCGCCAACAGCTCCCCCACACTCAAATCATTGCTATTCCTCGAGCAATACAAATCAAGAAAATCATCACCGTGCTTTCATCATGCTAAGAAGCAAAAACCCTCACAAGTCTTCAACTTAGCTATTGTCAATCATCTCGTCGAATTAGTATCCCTCCACAATACTTTCTCTCAATTTTTGAAAACAATTTCACCTCAGAATTTGAGTCGACCAAATCAATCACAAGGCTTATCTCAAACAAATATTTTTGTCTCCCTTCATATCACGTAAGATGAATGCAAAAGCTTCAGACTTCACTCAATCGCTCAAATGTATTTCCTTCACTCTCCTATTCTATAGTATAAGGCTTTTTGTGGATCTCGGAAAGTAGTATAACCAAATTGAATCGAAAGAACAACTAAGTCAACAATTCGCTCAATCATGCCTTCTAAAAGGGAGTTTTCATCATGAGAATACAGAATATAAGCACAAGGATCAATGGGAATACGAAGTAGGTGAAAATGAACGAAATAGAATTAAGATGGAATCAAGCTTGAAGTGTATACAGATCTTTTAAAATTTTAACTCCTTCTGCAGTCTGCTTACTCTGATATTCATTTCTCTCTTTCTTTTTATCTTTTTTTTATTTTTTCTCCTGTGCCGATCGGCACAGGGTGTGCCGGTCGGCACCTGACCTATTTTCTTCTTTTTATTTTTTTTCTTTTATTGCAGACTACTATCAGAGCATGTTTTGAATCGAAATCTTTCTAAACTTCACATTTGCTTGTAGGTTGTATCAAGGAGAAGGGGAGAAACGATGAAATATCGGTTTTTGGATAGAAAGAATTTGATGAAGATGGTTAGCAAACTGAGATGAACAAATGAAACTTCTCCCTTCTAACTTAGTTGTAATCAAGAGCAAAGAGTTGACAAAGATGTTTTCCTATCAAAAAGGCTTATGTGTAGGCTTCTCTCCTCTCATTTGGCTTAGTGTAATAGGTACAAAATCAAATCCTTAGCTAAATGCTTCAACTAGAATGATAGAAGGGGTTTTCGAAAAGTGGGTATGTGAAGCCAAGCGATTACTCAATGAACTCAATTAGATTGGCAAAACGATCGTCAAAAATAAAATCAAGAATATGGGGTAACGCATCGATTTGACAACTAACACTAACTTTATTCAAAACATTGCAATCATTCTTGACCTCGAAACTTAACTAAGCACACCATCTCAAACCTCTCTAAGAAACTCTCACACTTTCACACACTAACTCAAACCATGCTAAATCGAAGCAAACGACCTTAAGAAGTGTAAGGGCGATCCCCCACACTCAAACCTTGTAAACTCTGGCGGCCCTCGATTTTTTATCGTGAGATTCGAAACGACTCCTACATATATATATCCGTAATTCTCTTGATCCAAGCGGACTCTATCTCTTAAATTTAGAAGTCACCGAAGCATGTCTTGGAGGAAGGGCAATAACTCGACTCAAAAACAACACGGACTCCCATGTGCCGATCGGCACGGGCTTGTGCCGGTCGGCACAGAGGCACTTTTGCCTCGCACGACTCAATAAAATCAAAGAAACAGAAAACACACAGAAAACAGTAAAAACAACAGTGCTTTTGTTTTACGTCGTTAAGCTCGACCACCCAATCACTTAATCCACATAATATATATCAAATGACTTTAACTCAAAAGTGTCGGGTTTCAAGATATACCTTTAGTCGTTGGCCATTCACCGTGTATGTATTTTACTTTCCATCCATTATTACAACAGCTCCTGAAGGAAGAACTTTATGAACAAGATACGGTTCATCCCATTTGCTTTTCAATTTGCCTTTTCCGAACAACCAAAATCTTGAATTGAATAGTAGCACTCTATCTCCTTCGTGAAATTCCTTTTTCAATAGCTTCTTATCATACCACTTCTTTGTTTTCTCTTTATAGATAGCTGCATTCTCGTAAGCTTTTAAGCGCATTGCCTCGAGTTCACTAATTTGAATCTTTCTTTTCACTGCAGCAGCATCTAGATCCAAATTCATCTCTTTGATCGCCCAGTATGCCCTATGTTCTAATTCCACAGGCAAATGACAAGTCTTTCCATAGATAAATTGATAGGGTGTCATACCTATTGGTGTCTTGAGTGCTGTGCGATAAGCCCAAAGTGCGCCATTAACTTGTTTGACCAATCCTTTCCTTCTCTTGTAGCAATTTTGTGGAGAATTCCTTTCAACTGCTTATTAGAGGTTTCTGCTTGACCATTGGTATGTGGATGATAAGCTGTTCCAATTCGATGCTCAATACCCATCTTTTCAAGGTTTTAGTAAACTCATTTCCAGTAAAATGAGTTCCACCATCTGTTAACTCTAGGAACACCATATCTTGGAAATGCACTCATTCAACATCAGCTGGATTCATGAGTTGTACTGACTCAATGCTTCTACCCACTTTGATACATAGTCCACAGCAACCTATATTCATAGCCATGAGAATTAACAAACGGCCGTATGAAATCCATGCTCCAAACATCAAATATATCAACTTGCAAATTATACTTCAAAGGCATAGCATTACGAGCATTAACATTTCCAATTCTTTGGCATTGGGGGCATCTAGCAACATACCTTTTCGCGTCTTCATGCATCGAAGGCCAATAAAATCCACTAGCCCATACCTTCGCTTGTGTTTGAAAATGCCCATAATGTCCGCCATACTCAGATGAGTGACACTTTTCCAATATGCTTTCGCGTTCCTCGCGGGGTACGCACCTTCTAACAGCTCCATCTTCGCAATATCGGTATAGATAAGGATCATCCTATATGAATTTCCTCATTTCACTGACAATCCTCTTCTTGAATTCTTGCTATAATTATTCAGGTTCCTTGTGAATCCATTTATGATGTCTTGCATCCATGATTCTCGATGGTCCTTAACTCGAAATAGCTGCTCTTGCGGCATGGCATCACCAATGCATCCTTCCTTGTCCTCAAGCATCAAACGAGATAGATGATCTGCTACTGAATTCTCAATCCCTTTCTTATCTCTAATCTCCAAATCAAATTCTTGCAACATCAAAACCCAACGAAGCAATCTAGGTTTCGACTCCTTTTTAGAGATAAGATATCTAATAGCAGCATGATCCGTATAGACAATGACCTTAGAGTTGAGGATGTAGGATCTAAATTTCTCAAATGCAAATATAACAGCTAGCATCTCTTTCTCTGTTGTTGTATAATTAATCTGGGCTTCATTAAGAGTTTTACTAGCATAGTAGATAGCATGTACTTTACCTTCTTTTTGCTGTCCAAGAACCGCTCCTACTGCATAGTCACTTGCATCGCACATGATTTCAAAAGGTAAATTCCAATCTGGAGGTTGCATGATAGGTGCAGAACATAATGCTTCTTTCAACTTCCGGAAAGCAGTAAGTCTTTCATCATTCATCTCAAATTCAACGTACTTTTGCAGCAATTCCATCAACGGTTTAGCAATCTTTGAATAATCCTTGACAAATCTGCGATAAAAATTTGCATGTCCAAGAAAACTTCGCAGCGTCTTAAGATCAGTAGGTGGTGGCAACCTTTCAACTGTGGATATTTTAGCTTTGTCTACTTCAATGCCTCGGTTAGAAATAACATGCCCCAAGACAATCCCTTCGGTTACCATGAAGTGACATTTCTCCCAATTAAGAACTAAATCGACTTCTACGCACCTCTTTTAGTACTTTCTCTAAATTTGCTAAGCAATGATCAAAATCAGTACCATGAACAGAGAAATCATCCATAAATACCTCCATAATGTCTTCAATGAACTCGGCAAATATAGCATTCATGCATCTCTGAAATGTAGCCGGTGCGTTGCAAAGACCGAATGGCATTCGTCGATAAGCATAAGTTCCATAAGGACAAGTGAAAGTGGTCTTATGCTGATCTTCAGGTCTAACAGGAATTTGAAAGAAACCACTATAACCGTCGAGATAGCAAAAATAAGAGTTCTTTGCTAACCTTTCAAGCATCTCATCGATGAACGGTAGTGGATAATGGTCCTTCTTTGTGGCGGTATTCAATTTCCTGTAATCAATGCACATTCTCCATCCTGTAACTGTTCGTTGAGGGATCAACTCATTATTCTCATTAGGCACAACTGTCAGTCCTCCTTTCTTTGGTACGCAATGCACTGGACTCACCCATTCACTATCAGCAACAGGATAAATCATTCCTGCATTAAGAAGTCTCAGCACTTCTTTCTTCACAACTTCCTTCATGCCTTCCTTCAATCGTCGCATGCCTTCAACAACTGGCTTGGCTGATTCTTCGAGATTGATCTTATGTGTGCAAAAAGCCGGGCTTATTCCTTTGATATCATCAAGACAATATCCGATGGCTTTCTTGTATTTTCTCAGAACAGCAAGCAATCGTTCTGTCTCTTCTTCATTCAAAGCACTATTGACAATGACGGGATAAGTTTTATCTTTGCCTAAGTATTCATACCTTAGACCGTCAGGAAGTGGCTTTTGTTCTACTTCTGGTGCTGCACCAGGATCCAGATTACCCAAAGGCTCAAATTGAGGATCTTCGCCGCCGTGCCGGTCGGCACCATCACTGTGCCGATCGGCACAGCCCATGTGCCGGTCGGCACTGCCTTGAATTTCCACTTCTTCTCTGTCTGATTCCTCAAACAGTTTATTCAACGGGTCTGAATATCCTGTACTGACTTCTTCGTCTTTTTCTGAAAAGAATTCTTGGAGAGAGGGTGGGTCTTCACTTTCTTGAATGACGGGTGGGTCTTTGAATTCAAAAAGGACTTCCTCTCCGCCCAGAGTCAATTTGAGATGACCTTTTCCAGCGTCAATAACAGCTTGTACAAGCTTCAAGAAAGGTCTTCCCAAAATAATATCTTCAGCTCCAACTTCACCTTTATCAAGAACAAAAATATCCACTGGTATAGCATTCTTTTTTACCTCAATGTTCAGATCCTTGATAACTCCCAGTGGTTTAGTTCTCCTTCCATCCGCCATGATTAGCTCGAGCTCGGTTCGTAGCAATTTTCCTTTTATGTCATAAGGCATATCCATGAATGCTTCATACGTCATCAAACTGACACGGGAGCCAAAATCACATAATGCTTTAGGAAAGCTTCTATGCCCGATTTCGCACGCTATGTAAGGATCAACTTCCGTTCGTTCCGTAAGGCCAACTGCATATACTTCGCATAATCCTTCATATGGCGACGGGACAAAACAACTATCAAATAGCTTCTTTACTTGTTGAACCTCCATCTGGTCAATTTCCATATCATCCTTATACAACTTCCCCAATATTTCACCAATGATAATTTTGTCCAGTATTTCTGAAGTTCTAGTATTTTTAGGGAAGTTATACTGAACTCCTGTAGTAGAGGCATATCTTGGGTCATATGTTCTCCTCATATTTAGCAGACTTGAGCTGAAATCTATAGGAATCCAATCCAACGGTTCAAACTCATCCAACGGTTTAGCATTGCTCAAGGTTGGATCTCCTATTGGTCTCGAAAATCTATCCACGAAACTATTTTCATGTTCTTCTAATATTGCCGCTTCAGTTTTGGAGATCCCCCTAACAGAAGGCTTCGTGCTGGTCGGCACAGGGTTTGTGCCGAACGGCACTCTCGGCTCAGGTGTGCCGACCGGCACAGCAGCAGTGCCGGTCGGCACAAACTCAGATTTTGGTCTTTTCAGATCATCTTGCACTGGTTCTTCCATCCTTACTGTTAATTCGACTCCAGAACTGTGCAGCTTTCTGTTTCCGCTTTGATCCTAAGGAATCGCTAACTAGCGTTGATCTTTCAAGGGGAATCGGATCTTCTTGAAATTCTTCCCAATGTCTATGCATAGCTTCAGTCTTCGATATCTTACTCAAAAGATCCAGACTTGCAGTAGCAGTCAAGTCGAGGAAACTTCCTCCAGCCGAACTATCCAGATGCATCCAGGAGGTTCCTTCAAGAGACATGTAGAATATCTGAGCAGTCAAGTTATCATCCATGCCCAAATCGGCCCTTGCTTCAATAAAGATTGGAAGCGTAACCATGCTTGCGTGAGGGTTTCTTCTTTCATCTGCTCAAAGTTAACCACTTCTCTTCTCAGTTTCTGCACCTTCGGAAGCGGGAAGAAATGCAAACAGAAATTTCCTACAAGCTTATTCCAGTTTCCTTTAGCTTCTCAGGCTGCAGATTTATACCAATCCTTAGCTCTTCCATCTAGAGAAAATGGAAATAGCAACCATCTGTACCAATTCTGAGGCACTCCTTCATGCTTAAAGGTCTGACAGAGAACTTCTAGATCTTGCAGATGTGTGTACGGGTTCTCGTCCTTCGTCCCAGAGAATTTGCTGTTCTCGACCATACTGATGATGGTCGGTTGAGAACGTATGACGAAGCAGTGACTTTCTCATCAGAAGTTTGTGGAATCAGCAATCCTGGAGACAGTAGTGAATGCTCCCTAACCGTATGGGCCGGTTGAGGAGTACCCATCCTGAAAACACAGAAAGAAAACACAAAAACAAACTGAAAAAGAGAGGATTAGAGGTTAGTAGAATAAATAAATAGTAGAAGAATTGGATTGTTCCCAGGCAATGGCGCCAGAAAAGAATCACCCCAGTACGGAATCGCTTATCTACCTTTGGCATCTCTCTACAGATTTCCTCGAGCCAACTTGCCACTTCAGGTTCGCTTGTATCAGAACCTTGAGCATAGCTCCCTGTGCCTGCAAAAGAGAACCAGCCACATACTTTCTCTAACACATGGTTGGAGTATGAGCATTGGGTTAGAAGATGTGATGTGGTTTCTCCTTTCTTTGGTCTCTCACTTTACACCTTCTATATATGCTAATATAATAATGTATGAGTTTGCGTTCCAACTTCCAACCCAATTCATCGAACGAAGATAGACACTGCCTCTCACAGGATCAGCACACTGATGTAAGCAGCATGAATTAAGCATCAAAAACCAGACCTTTTAACACAAGATCGACTCCCTCCACTAATACTTTGTAGAGCTCCACGACCTATAAGATATCCGCAAGTGTACATTTTCCATTCCAGTGGTATATAATATAACGAGGGCCAACTCTATAAAGTGTCTATTTTTAATTGTTACAGAATTGACAAGGTCGTATAAAACTCCAGAAAAAACCATCTTCAGTTACATAAGCGAACCCCTACAACCGATCCATCATCAAGCATTAAGGTACTATATATTTCCATTTTTTAAAATAAAAACAACTATTTCTATTTTTGTGCCGCAGTAACAAGCTGTCCGGCCAGCGGCACTAGCTCAGCACGCAGCTGTTACGGTCCTTCTTCTACTCCGCGAGAGGGCAGCGGTGCGACGCCGGGGCGGCTGCCCGGCGGTGCCCTCAGACTGCGTGACGGCGGCGCTAGGGTTTGGGGAGGCGGCGGCGCAAGGGGAGAGGGAGGAGGGGGTGGCGGCCAGGAGCTAGAGAGCTGGAGAGTTGGAGGGGATTAACCCTTTTTTCCTTCTTAGCAAACCCTAGGTACATACCCCTGTATTTATAGGGGGAACTAGACTTGACTCTCAAGCAACCTATGCCTCCTTTCCTAATAAATCCCTGACTTATTCTCTAAGCAATCTCTAAAGATAGGATCTTATCAATCTGATCCTTATCTTCCTAAATTACATCGACTCTTTCTATCTATTTGATCTAGCCACTTTTGGAAAGTGGTGCGGCTGCCCCACCTGGCGGCGCATTGGCCGGCGCGCCCAGGGCCCACATCGCCGTTGCCGTCGCTGGAATCTCGATCCAATTCGGACCCATAACACCACCCCGCCCTTTTTCACCCAGCACGTCCTCGTGCTGGAACATCAGCATCCTCCTGGGGTTGGTGAAGCTTGCTTCGCCAGTGTTGTGGAAGAAGTTGCACTCCTTCGCTTGCAGAATGCTGGTGACGTTGTTGCTGTTCCGCTCCCAGACAACGAGCGGCTTGTAGCAGACACCTCGAACTTTAACATGGTAGTTGGGTACCAATGCTAAGTTCCTGATGTTGTCGGTGTTGAGGAAGCCGAGCTCGTTGACGAAGTCTCCACTGCTGAAGTTTGGCGTGAGGGTTCCCACACCATCATGTTGCCTCGTGGAGAAGAAGGTGAGGGTGCCTCCACCTTCTTGAAGTGTTGGAGGGAGCGAGCCATGACCATCCAAGGTCGTTGGCGCGACCTTCACCCGCTCCTTGAGAAGCAGCTCGTCCTCAAGCTGCTCAGAAAAGTGCCTCAACGCTTCGAGGCGGTTGTTGTTGTCGATGACGTCCTGGGGCGCATGGGCGCCCTTCTCCTTAAAGATTAGGAGGAACGCGGCTAGATAGCATGCGACCTCCACTTGGACGGTCAGAGCGTCCGCTTGGATATGGCGCGTAGTAGATGACAAGGGGCGAGTTGTCGATGTAGAGCCCCTTATGTCATTCGCCATAGCCTCCTGAAGATTCTCCTCCCCATAGATCTGGGAAGAAGTCTTGATGCAGCGCGGCTCCTCCGCGGTGATCTTCTGGCGCCAGTGTCGATGTAGAATGCGCCAGGCGGCCACGATCCAGTAGGCACGTGCACTCCAATCGCCTCTGGACGACTAGCTGCATCTTTTCCTTCTCCTTTCGCATTCAACACACGAATGAGGAGTGATGCAATCACCAGGACGTAGATGTACTCATACCACGTGGAAGGATCCGAGGGCATGAGTCCTTTGCATGTCGTCCCAGCGTGTAGAGCGTCTGCTTGGACGCTAGCCTTGAACGCCGTCAGCTTAGGACTGCGACGGACGTCATGGCGGATGCCCTCGGGCGTGTCAAGGTGGTTGGAGTTGTCGATGTCGCCCTCCTGCTGCTGGTACTGATGCACCATCGTTGCCGCATCCCCAATGTTGGCGTAGGGGGGTTGCGGCGGTGTAGCGGCGACGTCGTCGAACGCTCGCTTGAGTTGCCTCAAGCTGTTGTTCGTCATAGTCGTCGGGACGAGGAACGAGGTGATCTCCTCGGAGACCGGTTCGCCCACGTTGATGGAGTTGACCAAGGTGGTCATCTCCACAGGGACCTCCATGGCGGCTAGATCTGCCGTCGTAACACCATTGCGTTCCGGCTTGAGGGGAAGTCGGATGACGATGTTGTTGAGGCCATCGGTCGTAGTGCGAGCGGACGTCGCATGAACGACCGGAGGAGCTGTCAGCGTCGGATCCACGGCGATGGTCATAGCGCGAGCCTTCGCGCCGATGACCGCAGGAGCTGAGGACGCTGGATCCGCGGTGAGGGCCGCGCCGCGAACAGGCTTCGCGTCGTCGACCGAAGAGGCCGCAAGCATCGGATCCACGGCGATAACCGTCGCGCGAACAGGTGTCGCATCGACGACCGGAGGAGCTGGCGCCGGATCCATGTTTTCTGCAACAGTAATAGATGGATCTAACCTGATTTTTCCCGCTGTTACTGTAGCAGAGTTTACCTCGTGAACAGTACCGCCGGTGAGTTGCTCCTGTAATTTCGCCGCGAATTTGCGATGAACCATCTCCTCAAATCCGACGAGGATCGCCGGGGCCGAAGTTGGAGGAGAGGGGGGCGCCATGAGGGGCGCCGTGAGCATCACCACGGGCTCGATCTTGCCGACGATCTCCTCGTCGACGTCGTCTTGCGCGAGGGGCTGCTGCAGATCCGATTCCGCCGCACCGTCGGAGGGTTGCGGCGGCGTGATGACGACGATCTCGGATTCAATCTCCTCGGTCTTGATCTTCATGGTGTTGAGGGAGTCGATCATCTTCGTCGCGGAGGTGTTGAATTCCCGCCAAAAGCGCGGCGAGATCGGGGGCCATGTTGATCATCGCGTCGGCGGAAGTCGTGGTTGGAACCATGGTGGTAGAAGGCACGAGGATCGATGAAGGCCTCTGGATACCACGTGTTACGGTCCTTCTTCTACTCCTACGCGAGGGCGGCGGTGCGACGCCAGGGCGGCTGCCCGGCGGCGCCCTCGGACTGCGTGACGGCGGCGCTAGGGTTTGGGGAGGCGGCGGCGCAAGGGGAGAGGGAGGAGGGGGCGGCGGCCAGGAGCTGGAGAGCTGGAGAGTTGGAGGGGATTAACCCTTTTTTCCTTCTTAGCAAACCCTAGGTACATACCTCTGTATTTATAGAGGGAACTAGACTTGACTCTCAAGCAACCTATGACTCCTTTCCTAATAAATCCCTGACTTATTCTCTAAGCAATCTCTAAAGATAGGATCTTATCAATCTGATCCTTATCTTCCTAAATTACATCGACTCTTTCTATCTATTTGATCTAGCCACTTTTGGAAAGTGGTGCGGCTGCCCCACCTGACGGTGCAGTGGCCGGCGCGCCCAGGGCCCACATCGCCGTCGCCGTCGTTGGAATCTCGATCCAATTTGGACCCATAACAGCAGCGTCTTGTGTGCAGAACTGATCGGCCCACAGGTGCACGCCGAGCACGTCCTCGCCGCCGTCGTAACACTCTTCGCCGACCGGCAAAACTGCGGCGGCGTTCCATGTATCTGACCACCAGTAAAGGCCGTCCCTCAGGTCCAGAAGAAGGTCCGGCAAGCACTCGAACAGCGCCAGCGCGTTCTCCTCGCCGTCGTCGTCGCGGGCCACAACCCCGGCGGTGGCGATAGCAACCGGCGATGGCGTAGTGTCCTCAGCTGGCTGCGGCTGGCGCTCGCAGTTCTCCGCGGCTGCCATGGCGGCCGCGGCGCGGACGTCGGCGGGGGACGTGGACGCCGGGCGCGGGAGCGTGTGGGCGAGGTGCGGGAAGTTGAGGTGCGCGGCGCGGCCCTTGATGGCGCGCGCGGCGACGTCGTGGGCGCGGGCCGCCATCTCGGCGGTCGGGAAGGTGCCGAGCCAGATGCGCGACTTCTTGCGCGGCTCCCGGATCTCCGACACCCACACGCCCCAGTCCCGCCGCCGCACGCCGCGGTACGACGGGTGCCGGCCGGCGCATCCACCGCCATTTTTCCGGTGGTGACCACCGCCGGCAGCCGGAGACGTGCTTCTCTTGCGCTTCGACGGCTTCGGAACGACGTGCTCGGCACTACTCGAGCTGTCAGTGCTCTCGATGACACAGGGGCCGGAAATGGAGGATGAGGAAGACGACGTGATGGAAGCATGGAGCGCGCTTGCTGCTTCCATGGTGGCTAGCTTAGCGAGCAACACGCCAACGAGCAAGCTAAGCTACACAGCTAGCTCTAGCGCTCTGGTTTGGAATGGAAGCTCTGCACGAAGTACATACAGAACAGTGCATCTTGCTATAAATAGACCGGGGTCACTGCCACAGATCGATAGCAAACAAGTTGCCATTTTGTTAACTATAAGATACTACTACTTGCAAGCGTTGAGTGAAGTGAGCCCGTTCCCGAACAAGAAAAACGTGCCACGGATTCTTGAGCCTTTGGATCTATATTATAGTACCAGTTTTTCAAGTTGGTATGTCATCGATGGTCTGGTCAGCTGCAGGCTACTCGCGTAAAGGTCACTTTAATTTGGCTTAGTTAATCGCGCGATCACGTGCAGTGTCCAAAGACAGACAGAGTGTTGAGGGAAATCATCGATCTCGCTCCAAGCAGTTAATAAGCCATTTGCCACACTCGATATTGTCATAGCAGTGATGTGGGTGCTCGGCTTAATCACGACAACCGTAGGCACCGGCCGGCAAGATATGAATCATACTGACTTGCTAACACACCGGTGACAAAAATAGATCTCGCTCAATCTTTCAGCAAACCATCTCCTGCCGGCTCGACTTCGACGTTGTTGAGCACCAGCGGTGATGTTACGGTATTTAAGAACGTGTTTTTGTTGGTGATGTGCCCAAATGATAAGCATAAACAGTACGGATTGAATTCATATGTGAACCAAACATATATTTTTCCGTGTTGAGAGATCAGAGTACTAATAAGGAGTTTATAATATGAAAAATCTTATTAGTGGGGTCTATATAGGTGGAGGCAGGGCTGTGGGTGTAGGTTAATCAATCACTATCAGTGATGGAACTGAAAATCAATTTTAGAGGGGGGTCAAGTTGTTTGAACTAAATACATTTTTTACAAAACTATGTAAATGTTTAAATCTTACGTAAAGTGAGAGTGTATGTAGCTTCTATTTATTTATTTATTTATTTTTGGGAGGGGGGGGGGGGGGGGGTCTTGACGGAGCCAGTCCTCCCTCCAGTTCCGCTACTGTATAAAACCCTAGTCGCTTCCATCCGACCTCCCATGAAGATGAGAATTGTACGCATGATGCTAGCACAATGACACATGATATTCCACCCCATACGTGTGGATAGTTAGGAGGCGTTGTCGCTACTGCAGTACATGCTATATGGCTGGACAAGGAGGACACGAGAGATAGACTACTTTGCTAGGCATATGTTGTACAATTAGTGGTAATACTCATGATCCCCTACTCTCATGGTTTCCTGTTTGAATCCAATAGATGAAATTGTTTTGTGCTACATAACCTACCCGGTCTGTTACAGTTTTTTCCTCAAATTGCATTGTTAGGGTGACAGGGAAGGCAACCTCGTCAGGACAAATTGGTGGTTATGGCAGACACGATGGTGATTTAAAGAAAACATGACCATGTTATCATCATTGGTGTAATCCAATTGCGACATTCAACATTGATATATATGAAATGCAAAGGTACCACAAGGTTTGCGTGCTCTTCCTACACGCACTAGTATATCTATCCATTACAATTGTGCAGAGGTCGAACTCATTAAAATTCATTTGAAATTTTGAGGCCTTTGTGTATTGGAAATTAGGTAAAAGGAAACATGCTTTTTTGCGACATCGATATGCCTCTACTCCTACTCAAATATTTTCAAGTCAAGAAAAATTCAAAATGTTTTAAGTTGGAAAAAACCCCAAAAAAGTGTATATTTGAACTAACTGAAATGAAAAGGGACAGAGTGGCACAAAATGGGAGAGGGGGGGGGGGGGGGGGGGGGGGGGCACACGCCTGGCTAAGATCATTGAGCTGATGAGAGTACAATACGCCTACCAAAAAAATTTCTGCAATTTTAGCTAAACTACATTGTAAAACCATCTTTCACAAACTACATTTTATGAAGTTTATTACACTCAAGAACTCATTATTAATTATTATTCCTTTGTATCCCAAAAGTACACTTTTGCATAACTATTTCACATCATCTTTTTTTGGGAAAAGGGACTATTTCACATCATTTATGAAACTCTTTGAAATGTCTGCACTTAGTCATTCCTTATTACAAAATTTTATTCCCTCCAAACGCTTATTTCTTGACATTAAGACAACCTAGTTAGTGCAATTTTTCACTAAGTATGAAGCCATGGTTTTTCACTAAGTATGAAGCCATGGTAAATGTAGTTTTGCGCTGTATAGTAATTTTGTGATACAAATTATCAAAACTCTAGTTCTCTGATGTTAGAGGACAATACAAATGTAATTTGCAACATTCCTTCCTAAAAAGTTTAGTATGATTACTCTCAATAAAATTTGTCATGTTGCGATAAAAAACTGATACTATTTTTATTTTATTAGTGTGGTTTATGAAAGTATTACGGTGAGCTTGTGCATCCGCTTGAATAAAAGTATACTCGTTCCAGAGAGGATCAAATATTGGTAGCAACATTCTCGTTATGATAATTAAAAAAAAATCTCTTTATCAATTGCGTTGATTGCCGATCCGATGGTCACAGACTACTGATCCTTCCCTGCTCTGTAATCTCGACATCGCTCCCCTGTCTCCGTTCTCCCCATTCCTAAACCCCTGAGCTAGGGTTCCACGCTTCGAGCTCCCATCCCATGGCGACCACGCCGGCGGCGGCTGCGGGCGCGGCGCTCCTAGACACGCTCGGCGACTTCACGTCGCGGGAGAACTGGGACAAGTTCTTCGCGCTCCGCGGCACCGGCGACAGCTTCGAGTGGTACGCGGAGTGGCCGCCACTCGAGGCCCCGCTCCTCGACCTCCTCCGGGGCAGTGGCGCCGGGGAGGCGGCGGAGATCCTGGTTCCCGGGTGCGGGAGCTCGGTGCTCTCGGAGCGGCTCTACGACGCGGGGTTCCGCCGCATCACCAACGTCGACTTCTCCCGCGTCGTCGTCGCCGACATGCTCCGCCGCCACGCACGCGCGCGCCCTGAGATGCGGTGGCGCGTCATGGACATGACCGACATGCAGGTACGGCCCGTGAAGAGCGCTACCATCAACTGCGTAGTATGATTGTTCGGTATAGAGCTTGGATTTTGTGTTTATCGGTGACGTGTTTATGTGGGGGAGAATTTGGGCAGCTGATAGTTCTGCAGATGTACCACTTAAATTTGACTTAACTGAAAATTGAAATGATTACAACGCTTGTTATTACCTTTATTAGGAATGTGAACTTTGAACTTGCTTATGATGTGGTAGGTAGGATAAAGCAATGCGGTTGGACTTGATGATTCATAGAAGGTGCTATTAGACACTTAAAAGTGACAATTCAGTATCGAATTGAGTTCACTACTATTTAGTGCATCTAGCATACAGACGCTTGATCATTGAGCTCAATGTTGCTGATTTGAGCAGGCAATGGAGATAATAGGTAGTGTTTGGATGAGTGAATCAACCCCATCCTGCATACAGTCAAGTGTTTGGTTGGCTGCATCGGATCAACTCATCCGGGATGAACTCATCCTGAATCCTAATTCCAGGAATATTATATGGAGATGCTGCATCATCCCGTGTGGGAAAAAACGCGATTCTGGAATATTGTATGGAGATGCTGCATCATCCCGTGTGGGAAAAAAACGCCACACCACGCTGTTCAAGACGAATCGTCCGCTATTTGCTCACTGCTCGTTCAAGATAGGTAGTGTTTGGAGATGCTGCATCATCCCTTTATCTCTCGCTCATGTATCCCTTCTGATCCACTTATCCCCTGGCCGCGCTGCCGCCGTCGCTTGCCCGCCGTGCTCATCCCCCGCAGCAACAGCGAGCTCCTCCACTCGTGCACCTTGTCTACCGCCTCCTGGCTGTGCACCATGCCACCACAAGAACCTCCTGCTCGCTGCAAGGCCGCAATCGCCTCCCCGGCGCTCGCTAACTCCATCGCCTCTGCGCGGCTTGACAGCCTAGCGCATGAACCTCCATGCCACCTTCGCCTTGCTCGATGGCGCAGCGCGTTTCTGGTCGCGGCTTGTAGCCCGATAGGCCGCATTGTCATGGACTTGCGAGGATGAGTTGCTAGCTTGCAATGATGCTGGCCAACCGATAAGGATAGTGTGTGAGAGCGGTTAGATGAGGGACCCACGTGTCACTTGAAATGACGCTTATTCTGCACACTAAACAAGCAAGGGAACTAATATAGTTGGGCTTTTTTTCGATTGTTATCCTTAGATTCATATTATGGACGCTTTTTCTGCACACTAAACAAGCAAGGGAACTAATATAGTTAGGCTTTTTCGGATTGTTATCCTTAGATTCATATTATGGACGTAAATTTACCACCTAAGGAAAGAAGGTGACCACATCATGCACATTCATCTTAACCAAACATTTTATTGCACCGTCGTGTACAATTCCATTCAATCAACCAAACAAACAAAAGCATGTATCAACTCATACAAGCAACCAAACACTCTAAATGTACCATTTCATCCAGGTTCAAATTGATTCGAGCAACCAAACACTACCTTAGTTATATCTAGTCAATTTGGCAAGTATGTGTCTTTTAATGTGAAGTCATGTAAACTAGTCTAGCTTATTGTCACCCTGTGAGGCAGTTTCGACAAGAAAGATACTATGATTTTTGTTTCATGGTTAATGCAGTGTGATAGATAGGCTATTTGTTTGGTTGAGATGCTAAGAGGCCCTTGTTCCATACCCTGCAGGCTATTTGGTTTGTTGTACCTGTTACAACTTACAATGGATGGTGAACTTTCTCACTGACAACGGTTCCTGTCTCATTTTCAAAATTTATTTGTTGGACTTGTTTGTAGCCTGTCCTTGTCCATGTTCATTAAGATTTGTCGAGCGCACCTAAACTTAGTTTGATACGCTTTATGGAGAAGCAATTCATAATGTGTGTTTCTTAGCACAATTAGCTGAGACATCAAACTGCCATTTTACTCGTAAACCCCTGATGTCATTCTTGCCAAGCTTTGGTGCTTTCTCTCTCCAGCATTTATATTTTCTTTCCCAAACAACTTGACATATCTACATGCCGGTTTGCACATGGGTGATGGGTCGTCTGGTGTGTTGCACCTACCAGACAAGTCCATGATGCACAGTTCTTACCCAAATTACCTGACCTAAAAATCTACCAGTTTGCAGATGGGTCATTTGATGTCATACTTGATAAGGGAGGATTGGATGCTCTTATGGAGCCCGAGGCTGGTACAAAACTGGGGATGAAATATTTAAATGAGGTGCATAGTTGAGTTATGTTGAATATTTTATTATCTTATTCAGTTGTTGAGAAGGGTATATCCAGTAAACGTCTTGGAACTGCTTTTATCTTTATGATATGTCTGACTAAGCAGGCATCTTTTGCAGGCCAAGAGAGTTCTGAAATCAGGAGGGAAGTTTGTGTGCCTTACCCTTGCGGAATCGCATGTATTAGGTTGATTTCTGTCAAATTTCTTTACTTTTCTGCATTTTATCTTTCTTGACTTCTCATACATCTTTCTGATTGCAAGCTAGAGTATTTTTAATTGGCTCTGAGATTTTGAACTATGCTTCTTGCACTTTTTTCTTCTGTAAGTGGTTTTATTAAGTCCTTTTCTTAATTGTCAAGAGTTCTTTGATTGAATTTTCAACATTGGATTTCTAGTGGAGTCTCTCTTCTCTCCACTAGAAATCCAATGTTCTCGATCAGCCAACTGACATTCTTTCACAGATATTGTTGACCAGCTTCTTGAAACTTTGGCTAAGTGGACACTAAAACGCTAATCTTGATGTTCTATTTTGTTAACTCACTAATGTCAAGAGTTGACTCGATGTTTTCTCCATTTCCTTTTTGTAGCTTTGCTTTTGCCTGAGTTCAGATTTGGCTGGGATATGAGTATTCAAGCTATACCATCTAAAAAATCCGCCTTCCAGACCTTCATGGTGGTCATGGTAAAAGGAAAGATGGGTGTTGCACAAACAATAACATCATCATTGGAACAGTCTGCTGAATACTGTAACATGAAACAGGTACTGTTATAATCCTCTGATGAACTGACTGAAAAACTTAAGGTTAAATTTCCTCTCAGGATACGAAATTCATATCATCATTTCTATCTTCTGTTTGTTGACGCCACAGGCAAATGCTGTTATTCGTGCTGTTGGAAACGAGAACATCATCCGGGAGTCATACTCTTCTGGTGTTGATGTGCTCCTTTCATTGCGAGATCTTCAGTTAGGAGCTATAGGAGATCTGAAGGTGATTGTTCCAGGACGAAGGAGACAGTTTATTCTTGGTGAACAGGGATGCTCACTCTTTTGCTACAAGGCTGTTCTATTGGATTCCAAGAAGCGAACTGAAGCGTTTGTATACCACTGTGGAGTTTTTATTGTGCCTAAGGTCTGTTGTATGTTATGATTTGCGGTATAGCCTTCAGTATTCACTATTGTTTTAACTGTATTTCCTGTCGATCTTTTCCTTGTTCTATTCTAGCATGCAAGAAACAAGTCAAATCCATTATCATGAGGAAACATATTTGAAAATCTGGAAGCTACAAGACGAGAAGTAGTAAACTATGTCGAGGCTGGCTTATCTTTTTGGGTTTGGGGGATGAGGGTCGTTGCGTTCCTTGTTTGTCTTCTATGTGCATTATTTTCATTTTTGATGGAAACCCAACCTATGCACTTTACAACAATTTCATATATAGATGTGGCATTGATTAAATCGGCTCAAAATGTGACGAAACGATAATAATTAACAACACATACACTCAGCTACTTGAAATCACATAATATGTAACCCCTGGAATTTTTTTGGCCATGTCATCCTGTTTCCATATGTAGACTGAATTCCAATTTTTATACAGTTTTTCTTACACACCCTCAGCCCTGGTTTACTTTATCCCATGTTCTTGTTTTATTTTCCCATTCAAGTTTTGTGGTCTCTTCTGCATTATAATGAAAGAGTTTCTATGGGGGACGTCGGTCAGTTGATCTTCCCAGCTAGTATGGTATTGTACTGGAATAGCTTCCTATGCATTCCCTTTTGTCTATTAGAGTTCTCTTCTATAACTTGGTGAAAAACATATTAATAAATTCTACTCAAATTCGCTAACAGAATGTTCTGTTTCAGGCTCGAGCGCACGAATGGTTGTTTGCTTCAGAAGAAGGGCAGTGGCATGTTGTTGAAAGTGCAAAGGCTGCCCGTCTAATTATGGTACCAATATTGCAGATACAAACTCCTCGTTTAAGTTGCTTTGATATTTACAATTATGTGACTGGACTGCATTTGAAATAGCCATATTTATGTTATATTTTAGGTATTCTTGGATAGCAGACATGCAAGTGCTGACATGGATGTTATTAAGGTGACATTCTGTGGTTATTGTTTAGGTTGTTACTGTAATATACGCCTATGCTAATTTTTTTTTTTTTGGCTACTTCCAGAAGGATTTATCTCCCCTTGTTAAGGATCTAGAACCTGGAAATCCTGAAGAGGAGGCCCCTATACCGTATGTGCCGTTGCTTTCTAATTGGGAGTCTGTGCAACCAAAACTCCCTTTCTCTTATGAAGAGCAAAACTCTTTAGTGAATGGCTTTTGTACAATTATTATTTGGAGGGCCCCGTTAAGTCCATGGGGCCTAGGTTGAACAAAACTTTATTTCTAAGATTTCTTTTAACTTATAATATTGAAACACCTGAAATATTTCTATTGATCATCATTAGTTGGTGATATGTCAAAAATTGTGCAGGTTCATGATGGCTGGTGATGGTGTAAAACAAAGAGATATTCTACAAGAGGTAACTATAATTGTCTGATTTTCTCTGGAAGCCATTGTTAGCTTTAGCTAATTGCGAAATTGCTTAGGAAATAAGAATAGCTACCCGATCGGGTCTCATTATATACCCTGCCAAATTTTGAGTCTCCAGACTATCATACTCCAATCCAGACCATTCCTGCAATAAACCAGAAGACTTGCTGTTTGGGCATCATTAATTGGTGAATTGACTTGATTTGGTTTTTGTTTTTGTTAGCTATGTTGTCTTCTAACTTAGCTCAGTAGTTCCAACAAAGAATCAGGCTTTTGTAAGTAGCATACTAGCAGACTGTCAATGATTTGACATGCCTTTGTTTTTCAAAGTCATATTGTTCTGTCGTGGTGGGCCCCAGTGACAGGTATATCCAGCGGGCTAAGCAGCCCTGCTCCATTTTCATTTTCCATTAAGTTAGGGTGTCCTGGTTTTGTCGATTTTTAAGATCACTTATTGAATGGGACTGTTCTCTATCAGTTAGACGTTATTGATACAAATCCTCTCTGTATAAACTTATAAAGAGGCGTCGATGAATAGTGGCCAAGAAGTTACAGGGAACATACGTCTTCCCTATCCCCCCCCCCCCCCCCCCCTCCCCCCTCCCCACTCTGCCTTGCCCTCGCACCCTAGGGTGGTTGTCCTGTCTTCAGAATACCCACTTCTTATTTATATTCTATTCTCTCACAATGCCGTGGCTATACCATTGCAGTTCACTTGTTACTTGCGATCTCTGATTACTGTTGAGTTGACTCACATTAGCTTATCAGCTGACCTCCTTGCATTGCATTTGGAAGGCAACTTCAGATATAACTGGTCCAATGGTTGTCGAAGATGTTGTTTACGAAAATGTTGATGGGGACCAAAATTCCACGTCCGAAAAAATGTTCAGGCGGCTTATTTTTAAAAGAAGTTCTGGTTTAGTGCAATCTGAAGCATTGCTAGTTAGAGATTCTCCCAATGATGAGACAGACAAGAAGAACAAAAGTGGATCTGCAACAGCTAAAAAGAAAAGGAACCAGAAAAAAGGTATGTTCCTTTTTTTTTTTCTTTGTATAAATTTACCTATGCATTATACTACTTGGCCATTGTTTCTTGCTACATACATGACAAATTCTCCGTATGCCTTTGTCGTTCCACTGGTTTGAGTTGACATTTTTTTTCTTTTGGTCTCTGGGTCCTTTTCTTGGTCTTATTTGTCTGTATGCAATCTTGTGTTACTGATTCTATGTTTTTTCTTATCATAGATTCACAGTCTGAACATTTTTATTCGCTGACAACTAGTTCTTGCGTGCCAATTGTTCGATTTCATGGAGTACCCACTGCGATCAATCATAGCTTATTTTCATGTTTGTATTTACTTGGGCATATTTGTTCATTTAATTACCCACTGAGCTATTCTAACATATAACCACTAAGGGCAACTCGTCTGTTTGAGGATGTATATTACCTATAATCTATTGCTGCGCAGGAGTTTCAGAAAATTTGACAAAGTGAATTCTAAAACTTGCCTCTTTTTTATAGCAATTCTACTTTATCATACCAAGAATCCTAGCTGATCAAATCTGAAATGTAAACCCTAATTGATTTATTTGTTCTCAGCCATCTGAGGGTGACCATTAAAAGAAGAATGGTAAATCCTCTAGTGCCTTTTTTTTTGTGTTGTCGCCTTGTCGGAACATCTAGTGTTAATTAATTCTTTATTTCATCACTTCTTGTTGATTCTTTTTTATATTCACTAATTCAAAGGGCCAATCAAAAGTAGATACAAATCTCCTCATGTGTGGTTTTGAAATCCATCTGTTGGTTTTTGCATGACATTCAGGATCGAAGAACAGTCTGACGATCGACCATAGCTTTCTTGGTAGCTCGTATCACAGCAGTATCGTATCTGGGCTTTCTTTAGTTGCATCTACTCTTAGTGCTGCAGCAGCTTCTGGAGTAAAAGTAAGTACTGTTATCATTCTGAAAGTACAATTCAAGTTTCTAGAGCGTGAATCGAAGAGCAGAGAATGGTCCAACATGAAGTAGTCAAATTACCAGGATCATTGAATGTCTGCATCCTTATAGTGTAACTAGTTCTTGTTTTCTGGTTACAATGTATAAAATAATTTTGGCTGTTATTTGAATTTCCATTTTGTAGGTTAGCACCACCATTATAGGTCTTGGTGCAGGTTGTTTTCCAATGTTTCTCCGTGGATGTCTTCCCTTCGTAGATGTTGAGGTAAAAGGGATTTAGAGCTTTCATCTTGGTCAGCGAATTGAGCGGAGGCGATCACACTTCTCAAATTTTACAGGTTGTTGAGTTGGACCCTGTGGTAGCTGAACTAGCAAAGAAATATTTTGGCTTTTCAGTGGACGAACAATTGAAGGTGTGTTTCTGCACTGTTAGAAAAGGGCACAATTTGTTTTGTGGCACTGAATAAATGTAAAACTCTGCACTGTGAGATTGACAATATAGGATTGGCTACAGATATATAGTAGCATAGGATTTAACTATTTGTTACTTTGGACTTTGATGTTGGTCAAATATGTGTGGCGTACTTAGTGCTGGCTAACATCTATTCCAACATAGTCCCGAGTTCCATTGCGGGTTGCAACACTCTTACTCTTTCTGATCATGAAACAAGTGATGCTTTAGTTTACATGGAGTAGAATCATTAGTTACCATTTCTATGTCTAGCTTCAACATTTGAAAAGGCTTGCTAGATTTGTCTGTGAAAGTAGTGTCATTAGTTATAATTTGTTATAATTTGTTGTGAAATATCACAAGAAAATAATAGTCTAAGTTCAGTTTGGAGACTTTCGCTGTCCAAAACTACTATATTATGAAGGGGCATGTATTTTGACATCAGTAATTCAGTGTCTACTTTGATTTCTTTAATAAAACTTACAACTTTTCATTGACAAAGCATGATGGATGCTCTTGTCTTGTCAAAGTAATGTTTCTATCATGGCAGCTCAGTAAATCAGGTATAGCCATCTATAAGTATGTAGTAATATTAGCAACTATGTGTCTAGTTTAGAATTCAGATTTGTGGTTTAACTAAGCTTTTGATGTCCTTATTTCAACTACTGTTTGTTGTGTGATACAAATCGTTCTTGTTTTTGCAATGAACTTGATTACATTTTTCCCGCGATCACCATGGTAGGTCCATTTGGGGGATGGTATCAAATTTGTTGAAGATATTGCTGCAGCAACTCATTCTGTATCAAATGGCAGTGACAACAATGCGATCAAAATTCTTATCATCGATGTTGATTCATCTGATCTAAGGTATTGCCTTCTCCATGTTGCCAAACAAACTCACTATCTTTCTCCACAGAACTGTTTCTACAATGTTTCCGCTTGGTGGATTTGGGGGGTTTGAATCTACTTAAAAAATGATAAAGGAAAAAGTCATTGTTTAAGTCGTATAGATTCTCACCTTGCGGATTGGAGATTTTTGTCTTCCATCTACCATTCCATTAGTTGTTACCATGCAATTTCATCATGATATAGACTGATCTGAAGCCTTTTGTTACAGCTCTGGGTTGTCTTGCCCACCAGTAAACTTTGTCGAGGATTCTTTCCTTCTGTCATCAAAACAGTTCCTTTCAGAAGGCGGTCTTTTTATCATCAACCTAGTCTCACGATCATCTTCAGTCAGGGACATGGTTGTTTCACGGCTGAAAACAGTGAGATCTTTGATGCCCTCATGCCTAGGATACTTCAACTTTCCAAATACGGTTCTTAACCGTGTCACCTTTCCTTTGTAGGTCTTTGAACACCTGTACTCACTACAACTTGATGAAGACGTAAATGAGGTTCTATTTGCATCTCCAAGTAAAAGATACCTGGATATTGATCACCTTGATGCAGCAGTAACCAAGCTGAAGGATCTGCTGAAATTTCCGGTGGATGTAGAATCCGATATTATGAGGTTACAGAAGCTCCAGTAGTAGCCTCGCCTCATTCCAAACACCATTCGTTTGTACCCACTCAAATGGTACGTATCCTGTGAATTTTACCGATCAGATCAGGATTAGCAATGCATGTATGTTCTCCATTTTTTTTGCGTCAATGTTCCCCATATTTTTTGTGTTAGCAACCTTGCATGGGTAAAAGAGCGCGCATCTGTACAGAGGTACGACATGTTGGTGAAGAAATATAAATGTGCGTCATGATTGATACTGGAAGATTGACGATTCTGAACATATGGAGGTTGGATTTGATTCCTCAAATGCTAAGACTTTAAACTGAGTACGTACCCTCTCCATACTAAGAAAAATGAAGACAGTATTTGCGTGTCTGGTAGTTAGATGGTACGTTAAGTGTCATAATACTCGGATTAAAAAAAATATCATAATACGCCGTGCTGCATGCATATTAAATGTCATAATACTCAAGGGACGTACGTGAACCGGTTCCTTTCCTCACCTACTCAATTAGTAACCTTATCTTCATGCTGCGTTGGGATTCCTTGTTTTATGAAACATCGATGGACTTCAAAATAGCTGACGAATATATCTGCTTCCTACGAACGTACTTTTCTAGGATTCGGAAGTTGAACACCACTAATTAGCCATGTGTCATGATTACATCATCCTATTATAGTTCTTATTATTTTGATTTGTTGTTTCCCTTGAGAAATTAAATGGACGCACAGAGACGGCATAGCGTTAGGAACGTGCAACAACAGTCAAGACCAATCCTTTTTCAAAATATATATATATATAAATGATAGATATAAGTTCTTATACACCTATCAAATGATTAAATGGCAAAGTGATACGTCAGTTTTTATATAATGGAAATAATTCCGGTGTATGGGTCCCATTTGAAACTTGTCGCCTCCACCGGGAACTGAAATGGAACTTCATGGATTAATTATTTCCCTTCCATTTTTGATATAATCAGTAGGGTGGGAGAACCTCCCCATCCTGTTCTCTCAAAAGAAATTTGTTCTGGCATTCGTAGTTTGTGGGCACATGTTTATTGTATCGTTGAATCTATATGGTATAGTAGTTGTTGGGCGACATCTCATGAATCCATTTGAAGGAGTATGGCCTTTAGGTTTAGCAAATGAATTGAAGTATTAAATGATTGTACTTTGAATCCTTGATCGGCGAGGTGCCTATACATCCGAATCAAAGGATCAAATCCCTGAATGGAAAATTAATGCCTGGTTTCAGATTACCTATCTTGACTCAAACAAAGGTTGAATGAGGATTATGCACGAATTAGAAATGTTTGACGGATAAATTTCTAAGATTCGTCGCAGGAGGCTTATCTCAGATTAGCAGACGGTTAAATTTAACGAGGTCGACATAAGATTTTCAGCAATGAGAAAATTCAGGTGGGAAAATCGCACTGTAGTTTCCTTCAAAAAAACGAGAGTTAGTCAAATTGAAAGTAAGCTAAGAAACCTTCTCTGGTGTTGATTCAGCTTCAACAAGAAACTTGCTTTACAGGTGGCTAATTCTAATGCCAACAAATCGTTGGGCTCCTTGAAGCCTGACAATGGTCTTTAATCATTTCCATCATTCCTTCTCCAGCCTTATTTGAAGCAAACCTTCTGTGAGGCATGTTCTTAGGCCCTTACTTGTTGCCTTTTTTTTTTCATATTTCAGATGGCAGGACTCTGTATCACATATTTTTCTGATCAGTTGACCGCTTCGCAAGCCAGAGCCACAGTTGCCAGCGTATGGTCCTTGGAACCTGGCTCTTAAGGTCATCTTCAGATGGCAACTAGATTCCGGTTTTCTTCAGCATGCGTGGTTGACTTCTACTGATTGATGCCGCCGGCTAGTGTAAAAGCTAGAGCAGTGTAGAATATTTTATTAATTCCATGTTTTCAATGGTGTGGAAGTTTGAGTGTTGTTGATGGCAACTTTCGCTCTAGACACAATCAATATGTGCCAAAATTATCCTTGAATTCGGATGATGCCAGGAGATCGGTCGTCATGCAACGCTCATCAGACTTATGTCATGTTTTCTAGTCACAACATTGTGAAAATTTGGATATGACAATGTTCGTTCTTAGATGCTGTAGTTCAACAAAAGAACAAAACTTTTGATTTTATCTTAAAATATACATATAAGGTACAAATGGTCCTCTAAACCTCATTTATTTACTTGAGAATTTTCTTTTCGTGAGATCGCCGAAGCCTTCCCAACAATTACTACCTTCATTATCAAACAGATGCTTCTTAATGAAAAACCATTTAGTTCCTCCTAAATTAATCTCATTTTTTCAACTATTGCATATAGATCTAATCATCGAGATCTTTACACTCACTCAATTTTAATCTTAGAAAAATGTTCCACTAATAATAAAATTATTCCAGCTCCAACAAAAATTTGTTCTAGCAGTAAAATAATGTTCCCACATGCATTTTATTTGTTCCTTAGAATGTTACCAAGTATTATGTTAGGTTGTAGTCATTTAGGAACTAAATGTTTCAGGTTCAATCGAAAAATGTTTCAGTTCACAAAAGAATGTTTCACGATGTTTCAGCTTCACAAAAGAATTTTCACGTATACATTGTTTGTTCCGAAAATATAACTAAAAGATCTACAAAATCTAGTCACTTGAGAAAGCAAATCCTCCATAAATATGGGCTGACACACGGATCTTACTAATTTTAGTGGATAAAGCCAAAATAATCCGGCATGAAGCATCAATATCTCCGTACCATTCTTTAATACGATAATAATAGAAGAAATAAAAATCAAAAGAGGAGGCTTTTTTTTTGTTGAAAAAATCAAAAGAGGAGCTTTGAAGGCTTCGAACTGACAAGCAGCGGCGCTCTCTCCTTCGTCAACGGCTTTGTCCTCTTCTCCCTTCGCTTCTCCTTTTCTTCTCCCCCAACCTCTTCTCCCTACTCCAAATTCCTTACTCCTAGCCTCTAGCACTCGTCTGTACATACACACAAACATACTTCCGAGGCTGTGAAGTCAGAGAAAGAATCCACCTCTGGCTTATTTTTGGGTGAATTTGGTTCCTTCCGTGAGGGGACTTCGAGTGTTTCTTGGAGAAATTTGAGTTTCTCTCGAGCGGGTTTTAATGGTTTCGCTTGGGAGATTGGTGTGAAGGAAGGAAGCCGTTGATCCATATTCTTGAAGAGTCGGGTTCTTCCTAGCGTGAAAGAATTGAATTTTGACTCTTTCTGGGGTGGCTTCTTCTGATTTTTTTTCTGAAAAAATCGGTTTATTTCTTTATCTTTGGAGGATTGGTGGTTGGAGGCTTGTTCATTTCGAGTAGTTGGAAGGGTGTCTGGATGCAGTTTCAGTTTCGTTGATTTTGGTGGTCTTCTGAAGAACCAGGGAGCCAGATTAGCCACCTGGTTCTTCTCTTGGATGGATTTGAGTGGTTGCGGGAATCTTTAGTTTATCCTGGACGCAAACTCCTGTGATCCTTCCTGTCTTTGGAGGATTCGGAGTGGAAGGGGTCTCGTTCTGGTCTTGAATTCTGGTGATTTGGTGCTTTTCTTGGGAAATATTTGAGACTTGGTTTAGTTCCTTGCTTTCATTTGGAGTGTGGAAGGGTAGAATTTTCCCTGTACAGGTTGTGCTCAATTCCTCGCTGGTTCAAAGTGGCTGATGGCGGTGAGTAAATCATCTCTGATATTGCGTACCTATCATGTTACATTGAGTGGAGAAATATTGAGCTCTTGATACAGTAACTAAATTATAGCTACCTGAAGTCATTTGGGATTTGTCTATCTTGTGATGTCTAACTAAATCGTTAGTAAAGGACTGGCAGATTGATAGTTCCTGTTGGCCTTGTCTTGTTCAGATTGGAAATATTGTAGGCATTGGAGGATCGAGCATGTTTCCACTATAGTTGACTTCAAAGTAGTGATTCTAGTAGAAACAGGGACACATACAGTCATATGGAGACAGATAACACTTGTTGAATGAGCATTACATTTATTTATCTTGCGAAAAGAGTGTTACATTTAATTGATAATCAGCAAACAGACCTTAGTCTTTTTTTATGGTAATTGGCACTACTATGTATACTGGGTATATTTATGTTCTGGACGATCGAGCATGTTTGAAGTTTGATGGGTGGCAAATGCTTTTACAGAGAAAAGTATCCTTGTTCAACTAGCAGATTGCTTCACTATCCAGTACTAATTTGGAGTGGAATATATCCAGATTAATTACATCGTTAATAATGCTGACAATAGCTAACTAGCAACAAACTAGAAACTGCATAATAAACATTTGTCCTTAGATATACTTCTCTTTTACATCATCATACCTTTATGATTTTTCCTGTTCATAATAATATACAAGCATGCATTGTTATTTTAAGTATGCTATTCTGTTGTTACAGTTCTAGTGATTTTATAAAATCCTATGTCTTGAGTCTTGACTGTGAAGACCACAGCATAGTTAAGATTTACGATCCTTTTCTTTCTTTTTTTGGGTTATTCTTTTATTCCTCCTACAAAGTAATCCTGATAACGAGATGCTTATACTTTACCTACTTTTGGTTCATGTCATAAGGCTTTAGAAAATTAACAAGTGTACTAATTAATCTTGTTGAAACAGGACATTCCTGCTTTCGGGGACTGGGAAACCACTGGCAACACTCCTTACACACAGAAGTTTGAGGATGCACGGAAAAACAAGAAAACAGGAATTCCACCCCACCCAAATGATCAAGGGTGGCACCCTGAACCTCCTCGCAAGTCGCCTTTGCATCAATCAGCATACAAACCTGATCCTCGAGACCAAGGTCTAAAGAATTCACCACATGCAAGATTTGAAACTGATCAGCGACGACACTCTGAACACCCTACGCACCGTGAGTCTGCACCACGAAGACAGGCAAATCCTCAGCGAGAACAAGGGAGAAATGCAAGCACACCTAGAAGCCCCTATAGAGCCGCTGCTGGTTCTGCTTCACCAATGCAACCAAACAACCAAGCAAAGCCGAAGCAAAGATCAACTGGAATGCAGACTCCAGAAAGGAGGGTATCATCTGAGGGGCATGGCCAGCATACTCCTGGAAGAAGCAGGATGAAGCCCAGTGGCCGAGGATATGAGGTAATAATATATTGTGACCCTTCATTTTTTATCGATAGTCCTGAAAAAAAATGTAGGATAGAAATGCCTTCAGACTAATGTACTGCTGCCTTTGCATTTATCAATCAGCATGGCGAGGAAGTTGTGGTACCACCCTTTGGTGAATGGGATGATGCAAATGCAGCATCAGGTGAAAAGTACACTGGTATCTTCAATAAGGTGAGGGACAATAGACTGTCACCTTCCTCTTCTATTGGGCAACCATCTACGGCCCATGGCCAGGAGAATCAGGTGAAACAGGTACGCAAAAGCTTGTTGTGAGTACTTGTATCTTTATTTTTATGATTTCCTACTGCATAGCACAAATGGAATTGTATCATCCATTTTCTATAAGCGTGACTGTACCTTTCATGTTATGAATCGATAAATAAATTCATATGCTCCAGTACTTAGGTTATTAGTATGACTATTTCATTGCACTAGCTTAAGAAGTGTTCAGCGTGCTTCTAATTGGAAAAAAAAAAATACCTATATGTAAATAAAAATTAACCATGTAAACTGCAACAAATTATTTAGTATTAAAATTCCTATATGTTCAGCCACGTCCCATGTGATCCTGCGCTCGACAACCTGGCTAGTAATGAATGCTTTTTATAGGCGACATTTGATAGTTACCTTGAAACATTTAATTTGGAGCATCAACTTTATTTAGTATCCATTGCAACATTGTTGTATGCTATACACTAGCTGTCAGGTTGGTAACTCTGGGAAC
This sequence comes from Eragrostis nindensis, assembly GCA_012490785.1. Classification (NCBI taxonomy): domain Eukaryota; kingdom Viridiplantae; phylum Streptophyta; class Magnoliopsida; order Poales; family Poaceae; genus Eragrostis; species Eragrostis nindensis. The sequence continues at coordinate 131,252 of JAAXCT010001185.1, read as the reverse complement.
TGGTTATTTTCTGCTGGTAATATAATTTAGAAACTTCAGTGTGAAATATTATTTTTATTTCTCATATGATACATAAAGTCTGCATGTTACATTATGTGTTGACTAGATTTCTTTGTTTTGATTCACGGATAGCTTACTTTGAACACTCTTCCTGCTGCTAAGTCAATAGTAAAATACTATGGCCTGGTTTACTCCAGAATATATTAAATCATGCTGCATTCAGATGCTTCATATGAGTGAAATCCCATAGAATTTATTCAGATACACAGCTCCAAAAACACAAGTAGCCTTATTAAATATTCTGTTCAATTCTCCATGTGGTACATAGATATCCTTGGGACTGATATTTTGTTTTCCCTCTCTAGAAATGCTCATGTTGTATACTTTGAGGAAATGAGGACATGATCTCAAAGAACTCTGGAGAACTTCCTTGCTACTGGTGTGATCAGATCACCAATCTTGGGACCCTTCCTTCGTTTGCTAGTTTTCTTTATTATTGCTCATGTGAGTGCATGTGTAATTGAGTTGTTATCATTTAGGTTCTTCTCTTGGACATACATATGACTCCATTGAGATTTGTAAAGTGTGAATTGAAGAGTTTCCTTCCTGATAATCTTAGACTGTCTCTGGAGATTCCATACTGAATATGGATATGGTACAATGTCTTTTTAAATTTAGAATGGTACAGTGTGCTTCTTTGTTATTGCATTAAGAATGAATAAACTCTTTTATTAAGAGATATTAGTATGTATTACATAGTTTTGAATAGCTATTATTTGGTTAAAACAGAAAAAGAAAACCTCATATGCTATAGTCCCCAACTATATCCATAATGAGTTTGTTCCCCTTTTCGAGAAAAAAAACGAGTTTGTTCCCCCTCTTGGAAGAGCATAGCAGCACAATTTGGTACCCCCCCAGCCGCCCTGGTCCAGCAGATCGTGGATGAAACCGCGCTTTGGAGCCAAGCAGGTCTTATCGTTCGGTCGGATTTCTTTGCAATATGAGTAGCGTCTTCTTTTTCCGGTGTGTTAGAGTAGGTGTAGTAGTAGTTGGTCGGTTTGTTTAGCGAGTAATCCCTCTTTTTTTTTTCGGTGTGCGTCGGCTGCCCCTCCTGTCAGGAGGGGCGGTATGGGGTGTGTTGTAAAACTCTCTTCTTCTTAATGAAATACGTGCATTGCACGTTCTCGAAAAAAAGCACAATTTGGTATTTTCCCTGCTTTTTTCTATAATATGGATCTTAATTAAAAGTGATTTGGTGTAATAATCTGCTTGTCCAAATAGTCGCCTTTCTATTTAAAGAAAGATTCATGAATTAGGTGATACGTAAATATAAGATACCATTTGAATTTTAAAAGTGCAGTTGTCATGAAACAGCTTAAGTAAATGCAGCATTGAACTGTTCTCACGGAAGATACATTATGATCCCAACTCCCAAGTATATATTACGAAAAGTAGCACAAGGCATATACATGTTCGTATTTGGCAAAAAAGTGTACATAATCCCCGATGCTTTACAAGTATGCTAATTTGGGAATGTTCTGTCACCACATAAAGAAAAAAGAGGATTCAAAATGTTTGCTGTTCAACAATCTGTTACTGTACGTAATGTCTCGGCAAATAGAATCTAGTTTGATCACTACTTGATAGCCTGTGTTCTTCAAGTCACCTTTGCACATGCCGGAGCGCTGCTAGAGCTACCTTAGCTTCCTCAGCGGCAATGCACGGCTGAAGACTTCCTCAACTTCGGTTGCCTCCATGTTCAGCTGATCCAACAGCTCCATTTCTTCCTTGCTCAGCCCTTGCAAGAAGTTCATTACGTCCTGCTTCACCTCCATGAAACCTTCTGCCAACCTCTGAAATAAAGTGACTTCCTCCTTCTCCAACTCCTCGACCTCCCCCTCGATTTCCCCCTCGATCTCCTGCACCTCCCTGATGATGGTCTTCTCTCCTTGCTCAACGGTCTTCTCGATTCTTTCAGCAAGAGGAGGCTCAGGACCACAGGTGTTGTCGGTCGTGATGAATGTGGAGAAGTCCCGGCCTACACTTTTTGCTGCCCTTTCTACCTCTGGTATTATTGTTTCAGGCACAACTTTACTTCTTGTGTACAAAACAGCACCACCATATCCATCCCATGCATCATTTCTGCCACGGTAGTACACAAATATGTAGTCATCTTCCTTGTTCTCAACCTTGGATGAGATAATGTACCTAGCGTGGCAAATATTAAAATCGTTCAATCTGAACAATGGCAAAGTGACAACAATAATAGAAAAGAGGGTTTACCAGTCATCTTGGTAATGCAGGTACTCATTATCATGGTTATAGAGTATGGCAGGTTGTGAGGGGTCCTGCACAAACCGCTGCACGGCCGACCTGGTGAAGAAACCATTGTCGGGGGTGCGTATTCTCCATGTTAAGTTTCCCACAAGTTTGTCTCCCTCGACATGAAACTCATGAAGCTGACAATCGAATGCGTCAAAAGTGGGATTCAGACCACTTGAAATATACCACTTGCCATTAAAATCTGCCATATTGAAGTTCTTGACAAGGGCGGATGGATCAGGGACTGGGAATTCGCCGACATCAGACCTTTTCGGGACACATTTCTTGCGTGAAACAGCACACTCATTGAATTGATCCACCACGCTGTTCTCAAACAGGTCTCCACATTTGATCTGTGGGATGACAAAACCAAGGCATTAAGAGTTTATGTTAATGACAAACTTTACTGGACGAAAAGTTTCTGGGAATAACCTGGCATTCTGTTTCGTCCGGTCGATTATTGCATGTCTGCAAGCATGCTATGTTTGCTGCACAGGAAGGGTTGGATATGCATTTGGCCAGCTCTATTCTGAAAAGAACAGTTTACTTAGGTAAAAGCTTGTGAACTGGGAACTCTTTGCTTCAAGCAGATTGTAAGTTCAGACACACTACTCGATAAAACGATGAAACATCTGTGCTACTACTGGAGTTCATTTTAACAATGCTGACAGACTATATAACGGCACAATAGCAATCCAGTGAACAAATTCTGCAGTCTCAATGAGTCTGCATGTCAGAATTGCGAAAGACGAAAAATAGAAACACTGAGTGCAACAAAGAACTGGAGGAAAGATGTGCACCCTGTGATACAGACAGAAAACCAAAGAGCATCTGTTCACAGTAGTGACAAGGTGAACACATGTAACTTAAAAAAACTCGACTAACCTAGGAGGAACTAAGTGGCATTTAATTAAGAAGAAATAGGCACCCAAATTCGCATCGTAGAGGACTTGAACCTGGGTGATCAGGACTTGAACCTCCTACATTGTAGCTTAAAATCATGTTACACCAAGAGAATGAAAAGAGTCACCTGCATTCCTTCAGCAGGCAAGTACATGTCTTGAGAGCATCGACCGCATCAGCAGAAGGAATTACCAGAACTGCACATGCTGCTATCCCTGTCAGGGTGACCATCTGCAACCTGCTCCATTTCTTGATGCTGCTGAAAACATCTGACCCTTGCAGCACTGCTATAATCTGTTGGCAGAGTAAAAAAATCCTGTCATTCTTAACAGTAAAACAGGAGATGGAACGATTTGGTACCAAAGAAAACTAGCATTGGGGGATACCTCAGATGGAGAAATCCTGAGACGGTGATCGGTCCTCCACATATTGGCTCTCACCCAGCACCGGCTGAATCTGACGGCGCTGTTCCTCCTGCTAGCTGCACCTCTAGATTTCGGACCATGGAGGATTCCGGAACCTCCTGTCAGAAAGATGCGGTTCGTGCAGTGCCTCGACGTCATCTCTATGAATCTGCAACCTCAAGAGGAAAATTTAGTGTACCAAAATCACTTTGTCAGTGTAACCTAAAGCGAAGCTGAATCAGAGCAGGGAAGCGTTAAGGAGAACAAGAGCCGAACCTGAGCTTCGCCGCCGCCGTGGCGCTCCCTCTGCCCCCGGACCGGATGGAGAAGCGAGGACGAGATAGGAGAGGGAGTGACTCGGATAGAAGGTGTGGCGCGGAGCATAATGCCAGAGGAAGCGCGCGCGCGTGCTGCGGCTGGCTTATCGGCAAGTACAAACGAGTCGCCCTCAAAAACGAAAAAGAGAGTAGTATATAAATTTCAAAAACCTGTATCGAAAACTAGTGTCAGTTTTAGAAAACTCCAATATTTTGTCTGTTTCAATAAAAATATATATTCAGTCCTATATGTGAGCTTTACAATTGGTAATTTTTTATTTACGAGACTCTAAGCAACCACAATGTCCGACAAAAATCGGCAATAGGCAATTAATGTCCGGTAGTATACATTGCCCAAGCCGATAGTAGCAAAAACAAGCTTGATGCCGGCAATAGCGCTACTACCGGGTAGTAAGGGATAAAAAAATATTTTCTATCTCTCATTCTTCTCTTCCGGCCTGCACCTCTCTTCTGCTTTCAGTGGACCTAATAATGCAGCTTTAAGCATTGAAAGTTGTAGTAATAGCTAAAACTGAGCAACTATTCGGATGCCGGCAAGATACATTGCTCATGCCATAATACTCGATTCAGACATAAAAATTATAGTTTTTTATTCAGTCCTACTGCGACCTAAAAATCAAGATTTTTAGAGAAAAATTATGCTCTTCTCCAACAGATAACCTAACAGAATACTTATAAAGCTTTCTGAAAGTACTTTCATTTTTAAGACGTATTTTACACTCACGTATCGCACTCATAGGCGAGCCGTCAACCCCCACGCGCCGCTCGACCTTGCGAGGCATCGCGCTATCCGGCGAGCCGCCCGTTCCCACACGTCGCGCGACCCTATCGCCTCCTCCGCCACCCCTCCCTGCCTCCCATCATGCCGCCTCTGACCGTCGCCCCTCGCTCGTCTCTGGCCAGTGCCCCGTCGAGTTGGCCGCCACCACGTCGTCAGCAAAGGCGAGCGGGACCAGGCCAGGAGAGGGAGGGGCGACATTGGGGACTGGAGCAGGTAGGGCAGGAATGAATTCGAAGGACGACGGCGAGCTCCAGTTGGAGGTGCGTCGGCGGAATCGCGACGGCGGGCGAAGGGGAAATGTCCTGCGGGTAGTTGGTGCTTCCCGCAATTGCTAAGGAATATATGTTTTCAGGATGTGAAGGCCCAAATATAAGTTCTGAAGAGAGAAATTTATGTAAAAATCTAAACAATTTAGGTATAAAGATCCATTTAGGTACTATAATGAAACAGTATTCTAAATCACAAAATCAAAGTTGTCGTAGAGATATTCTAAATCATAAAATGAAAGTTGTCAGTTTTATGAAATTAATATGAAGTTGCCTCATACAAAATGTTATAAATAGTTGTAGTTGTGGATTTTTTTTTTGACGGCATGGTAGTTTGTGAACTTTACTCAGGAAAAAAAAAAGTACAAACGGTCCGACGCGATCCGCGAGACGGCAGCCGTTGATCTCACACGCGTGCGAGGTCCTTTCTCTCTCTTCTCAAACACCCCGTTTCGAAACCCAAAACCTCTCTCTAGGCGGGAGAGAGAGAGCGGCGGAGAGGAGTGGTCATGGCGGACGCCGTGGTGAGCCTAGTCCCGGCGCAGGGGGGCGAGGAGGCGCCCCTCGACGCGGCCGCCATTCGAAGGTGCGGCGCCCCGTACGCCTTCCACGCTGATTCGTCCACATGGATCTGGTTCCTCAAGGCTTTCCCCCTTATGTTGGTGTGCGTGTTTGGTTGCAGCCGGGTGGAGGAGCTCGCTCTGAAATGGCGGCGGGAAAGGGAGGAAGAGCAGGCTCTCGAGGCGGGGGCGGAGGCGGACGCCGCGAAGGGTCTGAGCTCGGTGTACGAGGTGAGTCAGGTCCTGTGGGTCTCTGCGAGGGTTTGGTTTGGTTTGGTTTAGCCGTCACCATTCCTGTGGTCAGATTGTTGGGCGTGTTTGATTTTTCTCCCCTTAATTGTTGGAGCTGGTTTAGGTGGCTGGGGAAGCAATGGACGAGTGGGACTCTGTCTCTGCGGTGAATCCAAGTGGCGATTTGGGCGACCTTGGTATGCTCTAATTTGTTTTTGTGTTGTGGTTGGGGAATTGCTCAGTGAAAATTGTGAATGTGGTCTTTTGCATTCAAATGAGAAATTGAAAGTGTATTGTTTACACTGACGTTATTGCCACCAGATGCATACCTGGAATGGTTGAGGACGAAGGTCAATGTGGCGGAGGAGATGAACCGGAAAGTGTCTGATGAGATTTCTGTCCTTGCAGAGGCAACAGTCAATGGTTATTTTCTCTCTCAGCTCGTTCCCGTTGATTGAGCTCATTCGAATTGGTGCAAGTCTGCTAATTGCTCTAGTAACCAATGCTATATGTGTTGTTCAGATATGATTCAGCTGGATGTTGGGATTGAAGAGCTGGAGTCTTCATTGTGGAAGCTCGATTCAAAGGTTTCTCTCTGCTCTAATCTTCTTGATTCAGCATTGCTCTAGTCTGGTGTAGAGGAAACTCGATTTGAAACTTTGTTCTTGGATTTAATCAATTATTAACACATAAACAAACCCCGAGGGTGATGAGACTATCCAAATGTTGTGCTCTTATTAACATATATAACTTATTGATATTTTCTCTACTGCATTGCGTTCCCATTTTCCATGGTAATGTGAGTACACTTCCTGAAGATATGCCGCTGTAGAATTAGTTCGGATTTGTTAACTTAATTATATGATGGGTTGCTAAATTATTATGACTTGAAATTTCCAGTTTTTGAAAATGGACCTGGACTACTTTTACCTGTGAAACAGTATTTTGTGGATTCTCGTCTTTGTTCTCTTTTGTCTAATAGCATTTCTTGTATGTCTGGGTCAGCTATACAGTCTTAACTTCAAGTGCCATGTGGCTTCAATTCCCTACTGTCTTGTGCTATCTGTTCTACCTGCACTTATAATTTTCCTCACGTTAAATTGATTTTTTATTATCCTTTTACGTGCAAGGTTTATTTTGGTTACATAAATATATTAAAATTCTTCCATCCCTCATGGTGTAGAATCTGAGTCATTTCGAAGCAAGTCCAATTGTTGAGCTGCCAGAATCAACTGATTCGTGCGGAAATCAAAGCATTGTTGACAAGGACTACAAATACGAGGTTTCCTTATATGTTCTATGATCGAAATGTTTCTGTCATCCTATCATTGTGATGCACATGGGGCACAATCTGTGGAATATCAGCTCATGTTCTGTAGTTTTGAAGGCTGTTACTTCTGATTGTTCTTCTGTAGGTGCTCAAGCTTGATCTGCAAATTGAAGAAAGTGAGATGGACCTTAAACTGTTGCAAAATTTGGAAAGGTAATAAATTTTTATGTTTGTTCTTATATTGACATGAGGAATCAAAGTTTTCATGCACCGCTTCTAGTAATAGTAGTTTAGATTTTTAACACCTAAGTTAGTACGAATAGTGCAAATTAAATCTCTTACCCTCCTATGTTGACGCTGATGGGAATAACATGATTCAGTGGTGCTACTTTGAATCCCATATCGTCGTATGTTTAAATGTCATGAGAATTGCGATTTAACAATGACTGTTTAGTTATGTGTTGCATTTCCTACTTGCCTATTAATGTCACCATGTGATGGGAAAAATCAATCAATTACATGTCATACCTATGAAGTTTCTTACATTCTCCATAGTATTTTTGTTATGCTTTGGAATGCTATATGGGACAAGAAAACTTGCCATTGTTTCTTATTTTCCCTGTGTTCTGGAACAACATTATGCATATCATTCAAGCTCAGCTATGGTGAACAAATGCATTTGGATTAAGCCAGTTCATGGACATGGAGAATTGGTGGTTTTCTGGAAATTCATCATCGTTTTGTAGTTCCCACTTTCATTTTCCCAAATCTCTTGCTAGTTTGCTAGGACTTTGAGCCCAACACTATGCCCATATATATATTCTGTTGCAACTTTTTATTTATGTATGCCTGTGTCTGCTAGTGAACTCATGATTGATTTTCTTCTGTATACATCTTCATCGCTGCTTCCATGAACTCATGAAGTATATTGCTTGCTGTGCTCATGTTGAATGTCCATTCCCTCTAACTATCTGTGCATGGTGTGTCAATTATCACCTCACAGATATGAAACTGCTATCTTCTGCATAGTCACCTCTTGGAATTATCAACAGACAGTTGTACTTGACATTAAATCAAATTCTTAAATGACTATTTTATTGCGAGAAGTTCACCACAGCATCCTGTATTTATAATTTGAATTATATTGTACTATGAGTACATGAAATTCTTTTTGACATATCTAGCTATCTATATCCAGAGCTGATGCAATATGGCAACTTGAATCCGTGCTTTCGTCATCAGGAGCAAAGATCTTAGACTTTAAAGACAACTGTCTCAGAGTGTCGCTGAAGACACCTATACTGACCTCAGACTTAATCTATGAACACAAATTGGATTGTGCCATTGATTCATTTGTTTCAGACCACGAGTTGCTAATAGAAGTTGGTGAAGGAATTATGGAACTACAAAAAGTGCAGGTGATCATATAACCTTTTCTTATTGTCTTTTAGTGTTTGAAGTTTATTACTACTATGACCTTTTTTGGGGTCATACAACCACTATTATTACTATGACCTTTTTTCTTACTGAAGTTCACTCAAAGGAACTCAGTTTGATATATGTTGTCTGAGTATCTGTTGGGATTTTCAGATCTTTCCGAATGATGTATGTGTAGATATACTGATTGAGATGCTCAAGTCCTCCAGGTAACCTGTCCCTTATCATGCTTGGCTGTTATTGAGATAACATAGGGCTTGTTATGCTTAAAGTTATGTTAGTTTCCTTTTTCTGGTCTTAGTTTTGAATGAAATCATGAATAATGTGGATTTCACGGTGTATTTGACTACCCTGTTTTCTTTTTTCTCCTAACCGGTGCTTTGTAGGGAGGTTATTTCTTCTCCAACCTTGGGATGGATAATTCAACAAATCCAACACCAAATTATAGTGAACGCTTTAAGACGATCATTGGTGAATGATGCTAATAAGTCCAGGTGATATTTTTTTGTCCATATGCTAGCTTTGCACTAATAGCTTGTCCATAGTTTGTGTATACATCTGTTGCTGAAGCTGGAATAGTTTATGAGGAGTATACAACAGATATAACTATTTCTGAAACCTCTAACTGCTAGTGCTAGGAAACTTGCTCTCTTGTTCCTTGAGTTTGCATTGTTGGCATAGTACCCCTTGCTTCTGTCATTATTCTGGTTTTTGTCAAAAATAGTAACATATGTATTTTCTTGTCATTCTTTTTGCACCTTTACAACCTTGAAATCTAGTTTTGTTGCGATTATAACAGAAATAAATTGATATCAATCTTATAGTACTATCACAACAACTTAAATTATTGTTTCTCTGCAATGACTATTGTTGACTGTGCAATGACTATTGTTGACTTCTCTCTAAAAAACAAAATGGCTATTTTTTGACTTGATATTTAGGCCCTGTTTGTTTCCCATTCAGATTATATAATCTAGCTTATATAAGCTGAAACAAACAGGTCCCAAATTATAGCCAGGTTATCATAATCCAATAAGCTGCTCTCCCCCAGCTTATAGATTATATAAGCTGGGTTATCTAATCTGGGTGGGAAACAAACATGGCCTTAGTGTCCAACCTGACTTTCTTATTGGAGCGAAACATTCCTTTCTTGCAGGCATTCATTTGAGTACTTTGACAAAGAGGAGACAATTGTAGCTCACTTGGTTCGTGGAATTGATCTCTCCATCAAGACGCCTGCAGACTGGCCATTGTCTTCCTATGGTCTGAGGTTAATCTCAATTTGCATTTCAGGGACCCATCCAACGAATATAACTTCAAGTTTGCTTGAAAAAACTAAGGTAAAAAAGGTTTGCCTTTCTAGAACCGACACTATATTTTCAATTACTTAATTTTTGGCTTAGTTTTGGCAAGGGCTAGGCCAATAAATGGTAGCGCTGAATTTGGAGAGTTTTTTTGGGGGGGGCTTAAACTAACTAAAAGTTGGCGATGGGTTGCGAAAGGGCCCTTAGGTTGGGGCATAGATAATGATAATGCAAGTGGTATAAACTTATTGAACTGGTAGAAATTCTTTCCAGACTATTACTTTCGTCTTCATAATTTGCTGTAGTAATCATGTACTAGAATATCTGCACTATAAATGTTCTAAACCAGTAAGTTGCTAAACAGTATTGTTTGGGGGAAAAGTATGGAAATGATAACTGTTGACTCTTGACTGTTGTGTAGCTTTTCTTTTTCTCAATGGTGTACCTCTTAACTTTTAAAAACTAGGGTAAACGCCCCATATAGTTTTATATTGTTTATTTAGTGCTGAAGCCACTAAAGTTTCTGCCGAAACTAGTTTTGCTCAGTAGACAGTGAACTTTTCAGCTATGGTGTTCTAATTGAGTAGCGTATACTCTATGTTCTTGATCATTTGGATTTTAGGAACTGGCCAATGGATTGGAGCTGCAGATTCGCCGACATCTTGCGAGATTTATAGACGCTGTTGAAGAGATCCTGGTTCGAGAGCTGCGGTCAGAGCTCCATGCTGGCCGCGCTTCTAGTTAGGACCATGCCTCCTTCCAAACATCGCCCTTTTTCCGCAGTTTCAGTGTACAAAACAGAAATGTGTTCGCATCAAGAATTTTGTTATCAAACACGAGAGATTTCTTTTATTATTATTATTTAGCCTTCTTGGTCAATTCATAGGTTCGTGCTAGCTTGAACTCAAGTATCTTTACGGAAGACATGTACATATGAAGACATAAAGCATCAGGTTATTCCTTGGTTGTGCAATAGAGTCACAACTTCTGTGACGGCGTTGACATTTATTGTTTGTACAAACAACCGATAAGTAGCGCTAGTGGATATACATCGCAACCATATATCATATACGGTATGTAGTGTATCGTATATTTTATAACCTTCGTAACCTTCAAAGAAAATTAAAACACAGTAATCGGCAGGAATTAATGTCAAAGACATCAGAAGTTTAGAGCTACTAAAACATTGATGAATAGCAAAGTACTTAAATTTAGACTCATCATGCACCAATGTAAAGCTTGTCCATGTACAATCTCCATATTATTACTTTGAAACTTATAAGTCCTGTAGACTCAAGTTCACATAACTCCATCATATTTAATACAACAGAAGTTTACCCAGTTGAAACCGGAGCCGTTCATGGCTGTGACCGGCGCCCCGGCAGGCGGCATCTCACAGACGTCTCTCATCAGGCTCACACTGTCATCCAAACTTACAAGACAACATACTTCCGCGCGAGGAGACCGAAAAGTAATTGAATTCTACTGAGCTAGATAACCTAGACGCTGGTATAAGAAAGAACCTCTGAACTCACTGACAGAGGATGTGATCTCATTGCTTGGCATTCTTGATTAAAGTTGGACCTTTCGGTCATAAATCCAACTGAACGGAATAACCGGACCTTGCTTCGCCCTGGCTTGCGCTCTCTCATCCAACCTCCTAATTCTTGGTGCCAAGGTACAGACAAAGTCCTGCGCCCGTCTCCCTTCACCAGATAGCCCAGTGAGATCCGCAACTTTCCACCTCTGGACCAAGAACTCAAGAATATCGGCGTAGTCTTTAGCAGTGTACACACCCAGCCTCTGTGCCACAGCACTGAAGTGTTCAAACAGGTTGTCATCCTTGCCATCATACATGAGATGAGCAGGCATTGTAATCTTCTTCCTCATCATGTCAGCAAATGCGAGCACCGTATAATCAGGATCGATCTCAAAGAGCTTCTCGACTATTTTGGTGTAAGCTGTCTCATGGCGCTTTTCATCAGCTGCTATTGTACCACATATCTGAGCCAGCTTAAGATCTCCATACTCCTTGGCATGCCTTGCAGTATTGCCATGAGATATAAATGTTGCTCTCTCTTGGAATGACGTGTAAAGAAAACCCAAATAGGGATTATTCTCAGTACCTGGATCCTACAAAGCCCAAAAAAGGTATGAATTAGCTGCTCATTGTTATGTCATCAGTTAACCAATGCAGCAACTTCACATTATAACTTTTACTCAGTGTTGTCAATTTAACAGCACATATATATTGCTCGCACGCGTTACCCAGTGTTGGTAACATCATGATTCATTAAGCTACCGATCAAAGAAAGGTAAAAAAGTAGATACCAATGTCCTCAAAAGTATAAAATACTGGAGTAGTTCTTACCATTCCGGAACCAATTAGGTACTGGATGGTCTTCTCAATTTGTTTCATATCAACCCGTCCAGTAAGGTACATGTACTTATTAAGGAGATCACCATGCCTGTTCTCTTCAGCTGTCCATGCCCTCGTCCAAACAGCCCAAGTGGTTGGACTCGCACCGGTTTCATCTCGGACCCCATCAAGGGTGTTGAGCATTGTTTGATAGGTAGGAAGGGCTTCCTCAGTAACCATGTCACCAACTAAGCAAACAAAGTATTCATCAGGTATTTCCTTTGCCCGTTCCCTAAGTTCTTTAACTTCATCATAAAACCCATCAGAAGATGGCTCTGGTAGGAAGTCCTGTGGCTGCCACGACTTCTCAACTGGCTTCAGGAGGTTCAGTAGGTTATCCTTGGCCCAAGGTTGAAGTGAATCAAAAATCTCCTTCTTTTGGGCTGGTAGTGAATGGGTAACTTGGAGATGCACTTCCCGTGGAGGAGTATAGGGTTCCTTGACAGTTTTAACCCTGGGAAAAGCAACATAATGTAATCAGAGAAAAAAGGAACATTGTACAGTAGAGAAGAAAGAAGTTGGCAATATATTCAATAGTCTGAAAAAATACTTATAATAAACTAGCACCACAACATCTCTAGACTCGAAATCTCCACAAGTTATTTGAAGAAAAGTTACAGTGACAAATTTGCTGAGCAATCCAGAACCACACGTAGCACATAAACAACTTCCTACAGTATGGTATTCAAATGCTTCTGATATTTGCATCGATAGTTCTGCTAAAAAAGAGTGTACCATTTGGCCTTACACAGATCAAGCATCTGATTTACCACTCATTAGTGACATTTGTATAAAAAACGGTGGGTTGTAGTGCTTGTCACCATTGGGCGCAACTTGACAAAGTAAAACACAACCACCAAAACAACATAAAATGCTCAAATCCATATAGGAAAATAAAATATTGCACTTGATATCACTAGTTTCTTAATTGCATACACTCCTGATGCACACACTTGACAATTTCATCATTCACATGTTGGAAGTATTCTTGATGACATATGAATCAATGCGATCTTATGTAAGTACTGTTATTATACTAGGAGTATAATGACAAATTCTTACCCCTATGACAAATTTATTCTATCAACGGAAAGAGAGTCCAAATTTCAGTTGATAAATTAAAAAATATAGGCTCAAAATTACAAAGAAACCGATCGACAGTCAAATCCACAACCACTATCGCCATCAGCAGATTTCAACAAGCAGAGATGTGATGTCAAACAGACTGAGACTAGTTCCCGCATGGTATCCGTACAAGGGCGGATCAGACTGCTGTGGCATCACATGGTCACAAGCACGACAGGAGAATTGCAACAGACACGAATGAGACAACCGAAGCACAAATCTGTTAAACCTGAGAACTAAAACCCCATGATTTGGTTCGATCCATTAGGCAGAGTATATATATATATATATTCCCTTCGCCCCGCCCAGATCACGAGTTCCGCCAACCCAAAGATCACGAATCCCACCGGCACGAAGATGATTTCCAAGAACCGGCTCGCTCACCACCCCGGATCAGACACGAAAAACACTAACCCATCGAAAAGGCCAAGGATCCGCTCACCTGTTGATGGTGGACGCCATAGCCACCACCGGCGACGCCCCATTGGCCCTCCTTCCCCGCGCGCTCGACGGCAGCGGCGACGCCGGAGACGCCCTCAAAGCCATGACGGATCCCACGCCGCCGCCTCAGCGAAGATCTCGACGGGGAAGATGCCCTGCTGCCACGGAGCCCGGGATCTTGGGCACTCGTGCTCGTCTGTCTCTCCCTCTGGCTTTCCACTTGGGCTTAAACAAAGTTTCGCGTTCGCAGGCCGGCGAGATCGGCTATTAAAAAGAGGTGTTTGCTCTTGTCTTCTTCACAGAACGATTTTTTTTTATTTGTTAGTCACTGCATTTTTATATTATTTTTTGAGATTCTTTTCCTTGTGCCGCGTCACCGTTTTTTCAAACCTGCCTGCTTTGGTGGCGTGCATTGAAAATCTGATCTCACTGTTTCATTTGCTGAAATAGTGTGTTTCAACTCTTGAGCAAATTGCTCGTTTCAGTAAAAACTAAAAAATATCTGGCCGTTAAATTTGGTTTAAATTTGATTTAGGCGTTAAATTTGGAGTTAGATTAGAAACAGGTAGCGTGGAGCCGTGCCCAGTAGTTACTGAGTAAGTAGCATCTTAGGTTCTGGGTTCGACACTCTTTAGGAGCGAATTTTGTAGGATTTAACGGCGTTATGCTTTTAGCACTAGGCGACGTAGTCGACAGCGAGGCGTCAGTAGTGACTTCGTCAATCTAGTCTTTGAAGATGTTCATAGGGGTGAGTATGCGTGCGTTGTGAGTATCAAAGTTTGTGCCCCCAACTCTCCTCCTCTCCCCTGCGACCATCGATAACGGCGGCGACGTGGTCGTCGTCAGCAAGGCGTCAGTGGTGACTTTGTCAATCCAGTTTCAGTGGTGACTTTGTCAATCCAGTCTTTAAAGATGCTTATATAGGGGTGAGTTTGCGTGCGTTGTGAGTATCTGAATCCATCGATAACGGCGGCGGGCTACAGGTGGTGGGCGGGGGGCGGCGAGGCGCCGCCAGCCGCGGCGGAGGAGCCATGCCAGAGTGGTTAGCGGCGGACGGAGCGAACGGGGGCAGAGAGGCGGCGGAGCGGCTAGGGCGGGGGTAAAGGTTGGCGCGAGGAAGACGACGCTGGTCTACCAGTAGCCGGTTAGTCGCGTACTAATTATTATCTGCGCTGATGTTACCAGTACCACAATTTGGACAAGAAAAATCTTCACCTACGTGCCATAATATCATCAACTGGTTTAATAAAATTAAATAAACACATTTAAGTGGTTAAAACTATCAGATCTCGGGTTGCACACTGTCGTAAAAATAGATCTTGATAATATAAAGTGTCCAGTGCATGCCACAAGTAACCTATTAACTAGATTTTAACTAAATTTCAGTGGCAAACCTTTTGATCACATTGGGTTAGAGTTAAGACTGCTTCCTCCACTCTTTGAACACGAAGAATACTCCCTTAGTTTTTAAATTGTCGCCGACTCGCTCGCTAGTCGTCGTTAATTTTTTGACTTACGTTTGACCGTTCGTCTTATTTAAAATATTAGCGTAAATATGTAAATTATAAATTATGTTTCAAATTGTGTTAGTGATAAAAAAATCGTAACAAAATATATGATGATTTATAATTTTTTTGAATAAAACGAATGGTCAAACGTAACTAAAAAAGTACAGCAACAACAATTTAAAACAGAGAGAGTATCACTGAAGCTTTGAGAGGTTGGTCAGCAAACCGTTCGATGGTAATGTGTTTCATTTTCCGAAGTCAGTCACGTGAATAACTCTGTTGAAAGCACTTACGTGTGTAAATCAGAAGCTCCAGAATTTGAACTCTTCACCACGCGAAGACGTGGTTCCCGCATACCACCGTAAATTTGTCCAATCCCTTGTTTCTTATGTCTTTTACCGATATTTACATGACTTATTTCTTTTTCCCTTGGTAAAAGAAAGGAGCTTATATTAAAACTTTAAGTATAATCCTTTCTATAATTTATTTTGAAAGAAGAAAAATACAAAGGAAAAATCATCTTCACCTATATATTGATGCAGACATAGAGTAATTAAACCATATCAAAGTCAAGTCATTACAATCACCAGTCATATATAGGTTGTTGAAGCCACAATATCCATTGCTTTAAAACTCACTATCAAATATGGACGGAGAATTGGCTAAATCTCAACTGAAGACAAAGGGACATATTGTTATGATGATCGATGACTGATTATAGCATTTATAGGTACTGAAGTTTTTTTGACGAAACCTGAGTTGAACCCAGGTATGCTACTCAGGTGCTCTAATCATTAGGCTAGAGTCCTTTTCGCTCCGGGTACTAAAGTTTATGTATGATGAAACAAATTTCTGTCCATATATATGCACACATGCACTGATGGCGAGGCCGCAGGAAGCGAGAAGGCCGACCAATTTGCCTCCTTGAAGGCGTCGCGAGTCTCTGCCCCTTGAGGCTCCCGGTCATGAGTGTATCTGAATAAAAACTGTATGCAAACTATCCAGGTCAGAAACTTTGGTTTAAGTGAATGACGTTGCGTACAAATTAAGCAGAACGTCGCGTGCAAGATTTTACACCCCACATATACAAGTTTGAAACAAGATTTTGTGACAAGAAAAGCAAGTTACGTGCAACTGGCATTAAGGGCCGCAACTCTTAGGTAGAAGGTGGCCAATTGACCACAGAGTGCTCGACTGGGCTCCACGGATGGTTGGGCAGCACCTATTTTTGCTGCAAGAATGGGTGGACATTCAAAGTTTCATTTATCTGATAGTTTCATTTCATTCCAATAAGCTGGAAGCTTCCAGAATGCTGCAAGTACACACATTCAAGAGCCGGCCTCAACCGAATCGGCACCAAGGGGGGCGGTTCCTATGTAGTTTGTTTCCATGGTCATATTGTAGGAGACAAAATTGAGATGCTTAATGCTTGTATGTTTGAATTAATACACGGTGTTGATTTTTCCATTCTAGTTTCGATTGTATAATAGCAAACACATAAGTAATGTTATTCAAGTATTTTCGGTGGCCATAATGGAGTAATATTATTTATTTAGTTTTACTAGAATGATACTGATGATAGATCTATTGTTCCCTCCGTCCTAAATACTTGTCATTCTAGCCTTGTCAAGTGTTTTAAAATACTTGGCATTCTCACTTTTCCGAGACACATTTCTCTCTTTCCAACACGTAGTACATCTCAATCCCAATCTCTCTCTTCTTCGTTTCCTGTGCACTCACAATTTTCATATCTTCTTAATCTCTGTTCCCAGAGCTAGGATGCCAACTATATTGAGACGGAGGGAGCCATAAGACAGACCCAGCCATTATATTTCTGTGGTTGATCCTTTTACCTTCTTGATTTAGACTGGACAGTGGCCTATTTTACTAATGATTTTATTGCTCATCTATTATAAGAAATAAATAGAAGGAAGCTCCAGATACGTCCACACATATGACCTTTAAGTGTTTTCATCAGTACATTCTACTTATTGAAGGGCCAGCCGAGGATCCACATGCCTCAATATTAGTCAATATATGAGGACTAGAAATTATGATTAAGCAATTTTATTTTTAATAGAAATAGGAGTGAACTTTTTTCTGCGAGGAACAAACAGGAGGCGTCTGTGGTTAATAAAATTTGTAAACAGTATGACCACATTTAATTAAATTTTGGCTTCTGTTGATTCACTTATATCGCTATTGTGATAAATAGTATTATAAATTTTGGCACTCGACAGAGACTTAATTTGATGGCGAGAATTACTCCAGAAAAAAAGTTTAAGAATTCGCAATAGCTGGGTCAGGTCATACCCTAGTACCGCTTCTTCATCACTAGCAACCCTTTCTTTACCAGAAGCTGGCTACCAGCTGTTTTGTCCTGACGAATCGTGTTGGATGGTACCCTGATGGTACGACACTTAGCCGTAGGGCTGTAAAATGGGATTTCATGATTTAATCGTGTCTTGTTTTTGATACATACACCTTGTCTGCATTTCACGTGCTAGGTTTATCCTTTTAAATGACTACTATGCCGGCAGGTAACAAATGAATGCGACCTGATGGATTTGCTTGATTTAGTCAATGTAATCTCGTGAAACACGAATTCACGTGGGATATCTGAAACGCTGAATCCTTTCATATGAATGTTTTTGTATTTCGAAATTAATCAATTCATTATATCAATATATCATCTTCTCTAATAAAAGATCCTCTGTGTGCAAATCTTTCAAGACTAGCCTCGTCTCAAAATAAAGGCGAAGAGCACGCACTGTTTTAACAGACGTTTTAATTTAGAGCGCCATGAAATCAATGGGAGCCATATATATATGAATGGTCTCGACTGACCTCCGCACACTGATATATACTACTAGGCGAAAGAAACTGTTGTTTCCTACCGTACGACCGTACGTAGCCCCCCTAGAACTACAAGGTCCATACGATCGAGTGCGGCATGCATGTATCCGTGTACTTGGTAGGGCTACGTACACGCACTAGATATACACCCGACGTCGATCGGTCCCCAGAAAAAACGGTACTGCAGTCACATTGATCTTAGCTTGAACGCCGCCTTTTCTCGTGGAACAGAGATACTGGAGTACGGTACACAGCGTCCGGACATGTGTCGTGTGACGCTCGATCGTGACCACGTTTCTTACATAAGATCAGAAAGCAACTCATCACTTACTGAACGCGTCACGTATATGGGTTCGCTGAACTTGTGAAATCATAATCACGCAAGTAAAAGTTGTAATAAACAATACAACACGTACGACATGCATACGTGTTCGTACAACAACGATCGATGGATTAAAATAACCATCGGTCGATCGATCGGTCAGCTACTACTAGAAGTATCCAGTAATCGAAATAATGAACTAGAGCAAGTAGCTAGTACTCCCTCTAGTCTTTTATTGATTACTCCATCAATAATAAAACAAAGGGAGTATTACTACTACTACTTTTTTTTTATCAAACATACCTGTATTAAAGTTAAGGATGTACAAAGACAAGTACACGTATAGGTACATTTTGGAAGGATACGGAGGACAGATGGTCCACCAGACTATTTGCACAAAGGCCCCTAAAAAACATGAAAATAACAAACAGGTCCCTAGAACCTTTGCACAACGCCGCCGCCGGAAACACCGGCGCCAGCCATCGCCGCCGACCCCGAGGCCAAAGGGAGCTCCATCGCTCGAAGGCTTTGAGAAACCGCAGAAGACACTCGCCCCTGAGAACGAGCTGAAGGCACCGCCGGTCGTCCATCGGTCGGGGACACACCCCGAGCACCCTCGGCCCCGGATCGATGCTCGCTGATGACGACGACCGCCGCCACGGAACGCACGAGCTCGATCCATCCACCTGACAACCACAACACCCACAGCCTCCACCGTACCTTGGAAACACGAGATCGACTCCAGCCACCGCCACCAGGGACGACGCGCCGTCACCGACCGACTCCTGTACAAGGCTCCCACGCAGGGAGACCAACCTCCACAAGCTCGCCGTCGGCACCGGAGAGGAGCACCGACGAGGCGAGGACGAGCTAGGAAGGACCTTATTCCACTGTAGCGCCGCCGCCACCATCGCCTCGACCGCGCCGCCGGGACACAAAACCTAGATCTACTAGGACCACCTCCGACCGGCGGGCTACCCGCGGTCTCCACCACCTCCCGAAGCCCAGAGGGCCCTCAGAGGCGAGGAAGACCGCCGGACCCGCCGGCGGAGAACGGGGCGCACACGCTCGCCTCTCTCAACTGTTGGGGAGAGCTTTCGAGAGAAGAGGTCGTCTTCTCTAAACGAGGCAGTATTACTACTACTTACCAACAAAAAAAAGGTTTAACTACTACAACAGGACGATATAGTCACAGGTTTTCACTTTTCAGTGAGTGAAAGATTTGTCTTCGTTCAGCGCTTCTACCGTAGAGCAAAATCATCATGTCGGTGTAAGTATATATGTATGTACTCTGTATAATTAAGTGGATTTAGCTATATGAAGATTAACTAGCTAGGAGTATAATTTGCTGCGCAACCAACAACCATGAAGATATTAATGTGCATGTGGCTTTGCATATCTTAGACTGTCCGTACTCGTCGTACTCTATTTTCATCCTCTAAAAAGAATATTTCGTTCTGGTCAGCAAGATTCTCTCATCTATATCTAGTTTTCCCGCACCCGTTCGCACTCTAAATCAATCCTCTATATCAACTTTCTAATATTTTATTTAACCATCTCTAACTACCATCTTCTTTCATCTCTTACCCTTTCACTTCTCTTTCCTCCTTTTTCCTCTCTCTTTCCTCCTTTTTTCTCTTTCCCCGCGCCACATACGGATAGCGCACCACGCCCCGTACGCTGGGAATAGCGGATGGCAGACAAACGCTTGAATAGCGGACCGGTTGCAGTACGCCGCTGCAGAGGTTTTTACGCTATAGTGGTACTGCAGGCCGGGGTACCGGACTGTGTCCCGTACCCGGTGCAGTCAGTCTTATAGGTCGGTCGTATGGAGCTCCATCTCAGCACGCATGCAGTAGTACGAGTACACAGACAGCTCGATCACGGTCACACAGCAACATGTAACGTGCTGAGATTGACTCTAGAGTACGGCTACGACGTGTGTGTGCGTGCAGGCCCCATCCTTCCTCGGTCGTCACGCCGGCCCTGTCGAATCCAGATCGAGGCCTGCGCTAATAATTGTTCTACGTGAGCATTTGAAGGTACGCATGGGGTGCCATGCATGACGCCCCTATACATCTCACATCGCAACAATAGATGGGAAGTGGGAACAGAAGTCCAGAACTCCTTCCGTCTCAAAATATAAACATTTGTTGATTTTTAAAGTTTACGTTTGACTGTTTGTTTATTTAATTTTTTATAAAAATATAAAATAAATTAGTCATGTTTAAAGTATATCTAAAAACAAATTATAAAAAAATAAATAATATTTTCTTAATTTTTTTGAATAAAATAAATAGTCAAACGTGATCTTCAAAAGTCAACAACTACTTATATTTTAAAACGGAGGTAGTAGTAGCTAGCCAGACATGGGACCGTTGGATCTATCGATGGGGACGAGCCGGGAGACCTGCTTCAATTCGTCGTCACGTCCATTTGGACATTTGGTTTTCGGCGGGAGCATGGGGCTCGTATCTGCTCTTTGGAGGCGTTCATTTCATTGGGAATGGACATGGGCGAGCATGCATGTGGACCTTACTCCTGTTAGGCACTGCTGATGGCCTTGCGCTATGTAGCTACCATGTACTACCCAGGTCCAGATACGTCGTGCACAGTATCTTGCCTAGGTTGCAGTAACGTCGCTGTCGATGAGTCTCGATCGTGGAGGGAATCATCGAATAGAAACGACGAAATAAGATAACTTGTCTGAATTGCTAGCTACTCACTCCATCACTAAATATAAGGAATTATTGACCTTGACACATCACTTTTAACTATTCGTCTTATTCAAAAAATTTATAAAAATAATATTTATTTTTTATAATTTATTTCGTCAGTAGATATACTTTAAATATAACATAATTATTTTTATATTTTTATAAATATTTTGAATAAGACGAATGGTCAAACGTAATGTCTGAAAGTCAACAATCTTTTATATTTAGGGACGGAGGGAATAGTACGCATATGACTCTCACCTTTGCTTACATGACTGAAGTCAGAGGCTGCAAATAATATCTCCCTTTCTGTAAAAACAAATTTCGGTATTATCTCACCTTCCAAGTCGAACTTCTATCCTATCAAAAAACAAAAAAAGTCGAACTTCTATTCCGCGAACTTGAACGGTGCATACTTTTATAATGGGCCTCGCACTGTCCAAATTGAGCAGCTTGTAGAGTTAGGCACGCCCAAGCCCAGCATGGATCGAGCCAGCGTCGTGGTGTGGGCTTTTATGAATTGAGCTCGTAGCATCGCATAGGTCCAACTACGACGACCTCCATGATGGACTGACCGACTGCTTCGTCGAATTGGAAATCGTTGTTGGGCCTCTTACACCGATTGAATGAGTGGATCCTATACATAGGGCAGACTATGTTTAACTTTTGATATTGCTCAAAAAAAAATGTTTAACTTTTGGTAGGTCAGTGTTTGAGATCCGTGCGAGACTAGATGAACGCATGAGATTCAATCTGATAGAGAAGGGAGGGACATGTGTCACCTTCCTATTGGGGGGGTGGGAGGGAGGAGAAAAAGAACCGGTTTTCAAATTTGAATCCGTTTGAAGCATGATGTTGTTTAGAATAATGCTAGAAAATAAGATCCAATATGAATATTTTTGAAATTTTTGAAATTCGAATTTTTCGTCAACATTTTGAATATACCATGTCAACATTTTGTTTCACTGTGTCAACATTTTTTTATGTGCTATGTCAACATTTTGGCGAAAATTTTGACTGTGTTGTTTGAAAATGTTGACATAGGCGTACGAAAATTTTGAAACTGTTGTTTGAAAATGTTGATGGTTAGTCGGTAAACTAAGTTGCTTTAAGTAGGCCAAATTTGATGGGCTATTGGGCTGACCTATAACTTGAATTTTGTAGGACGACCTATGCATAGGAGGTCCATTGAATGTTCCAAACTATGAACACATGTTCTTTTTTTCAGGAAAACTACGAATACATGTCGTGTATTGAAATAGTTTGAGCTGATTCTTAACATATAAGGAAACCATCTGACGAGACTACAAAACAAAGGTTTGGATGGGAGGATGGTCAGAGAAGCAAGAACCTGATCAGACTGAGGATGCAGAAGGCCACGGACAAAGAAGTCTTCTCACATCTCTGTTACAGGTAGACAAATTTAACAGTGCCATATACACATGTCATAGTTTCCACCGTTGAAAGAGCGACCGCGGAGTCACTGAGCGAAGCCACGCACCATATATATTTGTTTTGCACCATTTTGTGATTGTATTTTTGCAACAATTACACGTGTGCGGTTGGGCACAGGGAACAATTCATGACCACAGGGCCAGTTCATCAGGAGAACTAATAATAGCTGACCATGATGGAAAGACGACTTGTACTATTATATACATGGTACGTAGGATGTGAGTAGGACATGAAGAAATTTTCTTATTAAAATGTTTTCAAGTAAGCTAAGCAAAATTTGTATGTTAATTCGAATACGGAAGAGGTATTTTTTATGCGGTCATAAAACCGGGGCCTTTCTAATGTTAATTTTTTTCTGTAGAATTACGAGTATATATGTTGCCAGGTGTAGGGAAAACTAGTTTTTGATACATACACATGGTTGGATGTGAGTAGTAAACGAGGGAAAGAAAGAAACAAATCGGTAAAATAATGTCCAGGTGAACTAGCAACTTATACTTTGAACACCGAGGCGGCGCTTTTTTGCATGGTCGTAAAATCTGGCCTTTCCACTCGTTGACGAAATGTTCTTGTGAAATCTGGCCTTTGGGATATTCTAATTATTCTGGACCTCAGCTATTTGAGAATGTATGTACTTCATTATCGTCCTTTCTGATTTATAGGATGCACATTTTATTTTGAGACTAATTATATGATGCATATACGTACTTGGTCGATCGGGATGTAAGTAGTAAACGAGGAAGACACAAATTGGTAAAATCATTTCCAGGTGAACTTGCAAACTTTGTACTCTGAACTCGGAGGGAGGAGGCAAGTTTTTGCAATCTGGCCTTTCTGATTTAATTATTTGTAGGCCCCACTCGTTGACGAAATGTAAGTACTTGTAAAATCTGCCCTTTCGGATGCTGCTCGTATATTATTCTGGACGTCCACTCTTTGAAAATGCACTTCGTTATGATATTTTCTGGCTGGGATTACACGTGTGTCCAGAGTGATGGTGGAGAATCATCCGGGTCCAATCTATGAGGAGAGCGGATAGATGAACAATGGACGCGCGCGCAACAAAAAGCAAGGAGAAATAATAAAAAGAAATAGCCTACAACGTGTCAGCGGAGCAGCACTGGAGCGCCTCATACTACCACCGAACGCATAATACACAGAGGAAGGTAGCTAGAAGCAATAATCAGTTTGGACGTGCAGCTCGAGTTCCACGAGGCGGAATAAGTAGCGCGGCACGTTGGATGCCACCACCTACTGTGGTCTGTGGTCGACAAGGAAGCGAGGAAGACAGCGGAAGCGAGACGCGGCGCGCACTGCCGCACACGGTTTTCCCGACGCGAATCGAGATGGGGTGTTGTTTTTTGCTGATCGATGAGATGATGATGGAATAGGCGTGATGCGCGACACGATCGGCGCCGCCTACCTGCCATCCTCCGCCCAACGCGCTCGATCGCCACGCACGCACGCGGCGCTTTCCCCACGAGCCATCCATCCATTGTCATCTCATCAAAACGCTCGTTGCCTGCCTCCTCCTCCTCCGATTCCTTGCTTCCATCCTTTTCGCAAACTGTCGTGGAGGTCGCACGCAAGCACGCGGCGGCCCCTCCTCCTCCTCTTCACACCGCCACTCTAACTCCCGCCTTCTTCTCCCTCTCCTCCACCCATCCAACTCGATCGCCATTGCGCGTGTCCTGATCGAGAGCATCCTTCCTGCGTATTCAATCTGCCGCGATTAATTGTTGCGCCAGTACGTCTCCTCTCGGTTCCAGTCTGCGATGAGGCACCGGGTCGTCGCCAGGAACTCCGCCTCCTCCATCGGCTCTCCTCTCGCCCGCCGCCTGCCGGACGCCGCCAAGAACGCCGTCGGAGGACCAGATCGCGACGCCACGGAGAACGGTACGCGCGCCGCGTCCCTTAATTGCACCGTCACAGTTTTTTTTTTTTCTTTTCTTTTCTTGTTGTCCCTTCGTTTTTTTTGCTACGCGCGCGTTGGTGTTCTGTGTTGTGATCTTGGGGTACAATACAACCGGTGTGCATCATGCATCATCGAAAAAAAAATGGCCGGCGCAACTTGTATTCCGGGGCTACCTTTCTTGCTCTTGATTCGTGCCTACCATTGATGCGAAACATTGCTTGAGTTCTCCTCCTCGTTATTCTTTATTCTTCTTCTTCTTTATTAGTATTCACAAAGAAAAGGGAATTTCTTTTTTACCGAGATTAAACTACTACGCCCTTCGATTTTTATGGTACCACTTTACTACTTTTGTTACAGGTGGCCTGGGGAAGTTGGTTCTATACTGATCGTCGCACCATAGAATTTCTCATATATCAATTAATTAACTTTCTTATCTTAATTAGCATGCATTCAGGACGGGAGCTAGTTGAGTGCTGTTTGCATAATCCTCCAACTGTACCAGTCTGTGCTGTCCTGTCCATTCCGTTCTGTAGGATCAGGATGTATCGCTCCGTCCGTGTTCATACCTACGGTGAGTTGTCAATGGGACCAAGGAAGGGTACGTGTGGCGTGTGATCAGGGCCACCAATTAGATCACCTGATTGGACCATCGGGTGATGCCGTTCAGCGCATAAAACATGTGCTTTTCGCAAATGCAGCGTAGACACGTACTAGCACTGTACGTTTCATTGACATAATGGATCGGAATCAAAGCATTGAAATGTTACAGTGAAACCATGGATCGGGATTAGGATTAGGAAAAGTGCTTGCGCTGTCTGAATTAATGGTGTCCTGCAGATGAGGTCCGCATATCACCTTTTTCTGTACAATTAAGAAAATTGAATTCCAGAAACATGGTTTTAATACTTCAGGGTTGCAGTTTGTTTATGTAGACAGACATGTCATATTCAACCATTAATACCCTGTATAAAACTAATAATAAAGGAAACAATAAAAAAATCAGTCGTTTTCGTTCCTCCTGACACAAAGTGGAAGCCACAACCTGGAACTGTGATATTCGTTGACCTTTGAATGTGAATGCTGCCACCTGTGGAAACAGTTGGATTTTATTTCCACACTTTTTTGTATTTTTACTTGATTTTCTTTTCACACCTGGTCCTGCTGAGCATACAGTTCAAAGTCATTATTTTCCAGTAAAAACAAGGCATTTTCTCTGACTCTGTTTCAACTGCATTGGATCGTCCTCTTGTAAAATGCACAAACGTTAGAAAACCGGGAAGAAATTTTTTGTGCTAATAAACATCTATTGGTTGTGCCAGGAAGCAAGATG
This sequence comes from Eragrostis nindensis, assembly GCA_012490785.1. Classification (NCBI taxonomy): domain Eukaryota; kingdom Viridiplantae; phylum Streptophyta; class Magnoliopsida; order Poales; family Poaceae; genus Eragrostis; species Eragrostis nindensis. Next base: position 105,348 of record JAAXCT010001185.1, on the reverse strand, counting down.
AGTCATTCTTTGAAGCGAGGCCTTGGTTAGACTCTGACAGCGACGATGATTTTTACAGCGTCAGAGGAGGTAAAAAACTCAACTAGAGAGCATATGTGCCATGGAAATTTTCTTGAGTCTTGACATGTTTCTTTATCTTGTTTCTGAAGATTTCACTCCATCAAGAGGCAGCACCCCAGACCATCAGAGACAGACGCCGTTCAGTCGGGGGATGCCGGTAGACAGAACGAAGCCTTCTCTAGTTCAAAAGAAGCAGAGGCTTATTGAGCTTCTCCAAGAGAAGCAGCATTACGATGATGAAGATGACAGTGCACTGATATCAGTAGCTATTTGGAGGACAGCGCTGTCCATGCCGAAGAGCACCTGAAGCCTTCTCGCAAAGGTGGGAAAGTGAAGAAGTCGTCCAAGTCAGGCTGCTTTCCGAGATCAATTTGGAAGCATAGTTTTAAGATGTGCATGGACACGAGCAAAGAGCAGGTGCACAAGTAAAATACCCCTATGACGTCAAAATATAAGTTTTTGGACAAACAAATCGTGTACATATATTTAGTCCATTCCTCTTCCATAGGATGGAGGTTTTGGCGGCGTATATCGGTGTGAAAACAAGAAAAGGAAAGCTAATATAAAGTGAAATAGAGATGATTGCTTTCTCTTTTATTCTAATAGTCTTTAATCGAGTCTTGTTCAGGCTATTTCTGCTGGACCATCAATGTTCTTACTGTTGCGATGTCAAATGACGCTTATTCAAGAAGCCTTTATGGTCCCCCATCTTTGCTCTGAAATACCAATAGTATAATGGTAAATGGGTGGTTTGAGATAAGTTGCATTCGTAGAGCCCTACATGTTATAGTTGATAATTAATGTATTAACATAAGTCAAGTACTTTTTCATGAGTTAAGTAAAAAGTAGAGCTCGAAAATTAATCACATTTGGCAGGATAACCCAAATGAAGGGTAAGTGTAGATATGAATTTTGGTACTGTTATAGTATTCCGTTTGGCCAAAATAAGAAAGGAGTTAAACATGTGCACACTACTAAATCCGAAAATATAACATATAAAAACATGTGCCATCTATCTCTCGAAATGTTATTACGTTATGTATTTTTTCAGCAGAGAGAAAACCTGAAAGGTGGCAATGTTACATAACTGTAAGATCAAACTCAATGCATTCTGAAACAATATAACAATATAATGGATGGAATGAACCAAATATCTGAACAATAGGCAGAATGTGCAATCTTCGCTACAAACTTATTTATGTTTTCCAATATCCCAAATGAAGTTTCTTTGATCGTGAAACTGTAAATAGATTTTTTTTGAGGAGATGTAAATAGATAATATGGTTCCCTCCTCCCTAGTATATATATATTTTTTAATATCAAAGGAAGGAAGCTTAGGGTGTAGAGGAAAGGGTTTATCATGCTTGATGGCCCAGTTACTACTTATGGTCTCCATCCATTATCCCAATCTTCCACTTTCAGCCCAATATCTTTAAACTTTTAGCCCCGCTTTGTAGCCTGGCCCAAAGTGTTTTTTTCTGTTTGAACCCCTATTGAAAATTTAGGAGTTCTTTTTTCGCGAGCGGGATCTTTATTCATTAAGTAACACCATTACAGGTTCTGGAGTCCGCACACTCCATGGTGATCAAGTGCGAAATACAATAAGGGAAACTAACAAACAAACTTTACTACTACTTGATCGAATTGCCCATTGAGCCAGCTCATGGGCAATTTTATTCTGCTCCCGCTAGACTTTTGAAACTCTGAATGTCTGATACTGCATTTTCTCTGTGAGGAGGTCGTTGATCACTGGCGCCACAAGAGAACGATCACACCTCTTTGCTTCGATCTTCTCCACTAGATTAGCACAGTCTGATTCCATCACAAATCAGATGGAAACGAAACTTCAACATCGCTATTCGGTTCATCAAAAACCAAGTATGCCAATTGAGTGCTTGTTCACTGAAAGTTGGTCGATCATACCCATATGGATAACAGTATCTTCGCGATTAAGGAATCAAATTAGAAATCTGTGCAACAAAGACATTAGTCTGAAACTTCACAAAATCAGATGATAAAGTAACATTTCCTTTTGGAACCAGTGGCAATAGTTTCTCCCTATTCGTTGACAAGAGAAGTAGAATTCGAATGCCAGGCTACTTTACTACACCAAGAAGCACCAATGTGAATCCTCTGACTGATGCTGCTGAAGAACAGGCAGGCAGTATAGAATGCAAAGATGCCATCTTCGCCAATCTGTAGCATCAAACTTCGATGGTTACGCTGCATATGCACAACCCTGACGGCTTAAGCTTGGACATTCGCCATTCAGATCCTCTCGGCGCAGCCGGGTCATACATCAGCGTCTGGTACCCAGGTTCTTCCTCTGCCGAGAACAGAAGCACCTTCCCGCCGAGCACGCCAAGGCAAAACCGAGTGCTCGAACTGCCCGTAAGCGGCACCGGAATCCTCTGCCATGAACTGTCCTCCGGGTTGAAGATCACAAGTGCCCTTTGGTTCTGCCACTCGATGCAGAACAGCTTCTTGTTAACAACAGCATGGGAGGTGACCATCACGCAGCCTCGCTTGATCTCTTCCCAGACATGGCGATGGGCATCGTAGACGTCGATGGTGCGGGCATTGCCAATGGTGAAGCTTGAACGCCCACTCATGATGTGGAGCTTGCCGTTGAAGCCAGAGGCGAAACAGCCCCATCTCGGCCTGCGAAGGCTCTCGATCAATGTCCATTTGTTTTGCTGTGGACTGTATGCTTCAACGCTGCAGAGGCTATCACCAGCAGGTCCAAATCCACCAGCCACGTATATCATACCATCGACCTCTGCGCAGGCAAAGTCGCGTCGTGCAACGTTCAACTTGGCAACGGCAGCCCACCTGGAATTTTGGCAGATAGAAAAACTGATGAGTTTCCATTCACTGAAGAGCCTAATTACTTTCTTTTCAGAAAGTCGTTGTAATCCGAGAATTCAAAGAGTGAGAGTTTGACCGTAAAAAAAAAAAGAGTGAGCATTCTAATTTTTTCTCTTTACAACTCATGCAATAAATTAACAAGAGGAGAGTATCACTGCCCTTCGGTAAAAAGAAATGACTTTGTCTGATTCTTATAAGGATCAAAGCATACCTGTTCAGACAAGCATCATATCTGTAAACCTCATCAGAAACAAAATCCTTCCCATTATCAGCATCATTGCCAGCCATCACAAACGCTTTCCATCAAGAACTACCACACCAAACCCGGCTTTCCTCGGACCAGGCATTGGAGGAAGTACCCTCTTCTTCTGATCGAGGCTCCCCAGCACCTCCCAACGGCTTCCCTTTCCCTGTGCTTCAGCTGTGAGGACATAAATCCATTCTTCGAGCTTCCCAACCTCCTTCCTAACAGCGATGAACTCTCTGCTCTCGATGAATTTCATCCACCCCTTTGATACAGCACCCATTACTGGGAAATAGGTCCGAGGCACAAGAGCAAGGCATACCTTTGCAAGGTCTTCTGGCAAGCCTGGTATCAGCGCACTGCTAGAATCACTTTCCTTTTGAAACATGGTACTGAAAGGATGCATTTTCTCAGCTTGAAACTTGACCTGCATTCTAGCACTGAGGGACGCCTGTGGTTGAGCAAGTGGTTCGCTTGCTCCGATAAGTGCGAGCATTGTCCAATGTGGCACCAAGTACCTTTTGATCCTTACTTATTACTCTCCTCGTTAATGCAAAATGGCTAGAGTCGTTTGCCTTGCTTATTTCCTATGAGTGGTGGAGATCCAAACAAAAAAGTTGATGTCGTACCCTATTTCTGGAGCACTAGCGCTTACCATATCAGTCCCTGGATCAGACGCTGATACGACGCTTACACAGGATGACATCACAGTCTCATACCCTTTATATTATTACCAAGTCTCATACAAGCCCTTTTATTATACAAAAGGTCTTACAACAAAGGCCAGCGGCCTGACCAAACAGACAACACACCGATTAGCTGCTACAGCAGCAGCACTAGACTACTACTCCAGCGGAAGACGGAACGGCACCACTCCAACAGGCAGACTTGCGGGCAGGCTGAACCCTAATCTTCATCTCCATCAGCTTCTATCTCTGGCTCATCTTCTGAATGATTGAAGCAAGAGTGAGTACTTAAGGTACTCAGCAAGCCTAACACGAGGGTAAGTTATGCAAGGGGTTCATCAAAGGATAGGCTGAGGTTTATCACAACAAGGCGTGAAAGCCAAGTTTATGCAAGTTTTTTTGAAAACAAAGCAGTTCGCAATCTAATCAAGTATCTGTAGAGATTAGTGGGGTTGGGCGGCCCTGGGGGAGTTACTGTCCATCCCGCCAGTGCCTCAAGTTTTATCACTGGCCGACAACCAGCACACGGCTCCAAACCGGTGTATTCCGAAAACACGCCAAGGATAACTCACACAGAAAAGACTAATCATAGTGTGGCCGATGCTTTCGCGTTGTCCAATACCGTGAACACGGCTTTCCGGAAAGTTTCTTAACCTTGGCCAAGGGTGCACAAATTTCCCCACAAGGTGGTCCAGTCCTCCCTATCGTCATAGTTTGGACTGTCCCACTAAAGGTTCCATACCTACTTCGTACCACCACGGCATCCCCCACGGAAATCACCAGGGGCTTCACAATAATAATATGGCCAGTCATAAATGCCGGATCTCGAACACCCACCAACGAACGAGTCTTCTCCTGGGACTCCGTTGCAATCTCCTGCCTCCGGGGGGTACCGGGTGAGTACTAGTTGGGTGTGGTTCCAATTCCGTACCCATATACGGCTTGTGGCTGCGCGTAAGGTGCTAAGCAAAGGCGGCACAAGAACCGTCCTTATACGACCGAACCAGGCATCTTCAATAGCCAATCCACAAGTGGAAGGGCGTCCCAGAGATAGCCTCCCCACTGAGGACTACCTCGCCTGATCCCGTCACAAAGATCCCCCACTAGGGTTGCACTTATTATTATACCACCCAATTTCACATTTACACACACCACCAAGACACACGCATTTTACACGAAAATCATGTGAGCAGTATTAATTAAACACATATGGTGAAAGTCCTAAGCGGCAAAGCAATCCAACATGTCATTAAGGGATTTAATGACGTTGGTTCCTAGGGTTAACAAGGGTGCAGGATATAATCAAGTCAAGGCAAGCAATCAAATATTGCATAGGACCATTCTAGCATTTAAATCCATTTAAATACCATGCACATTTATTTGTAAACAGCTCTAAATAGGATATTTTGCAAAATAGGATCAATATGATCAAAGGGAGTTAGACTTGCCTCAACAAGATCTTCTTCTTCTAAGTCCTCGTATTCCAGGTCCTCGGGTTCTTCAACGACTTGATTATCTAGCGATAAAAGAAAATAAATCTACCGCTCAGCAAACAATTAGACAAGCAATAAATAAAATAAAATCCAAATAGAGATCAAGGTTAGATTGGATCTGTGGTAATGAATAGAGGATGATTTTAGATGAATTTTGGCGAAAGAATCGCCAAATTCAGAGTTGAACCGGAGGAGATATCGATTATTGAATTTTTGGGAAAGGAAATTAATCAGGATTAAGCTAACTTAATTAAGTATAGCCATAATCCTAATTAATCTGGAGTGATCAAGGGTTGGAAATGATTAGAAAGGAATATAGGATTTTTGGGTATTTTCTGAGATTTTTCTGATATTGGAAATTGCTCGGAATATAAATGTGTGTACACTAGCCGGGTGCACTTAGCATTTTAACTTTTTGGTAAATACAGAAAGATGTCGGGGACCTATCTGTAATTTTGGAAAAGTTCAGGGTCTCGTGTAAAAAGATAGGGGCTAAAAGGTAATTACAGAAAAGTTTAGGGTCTTTTCTGTAAAAAGATAGGACTTAAACAGAATTAATAAAAGATCAGGGGTTTATCTGCAAGAATGCACGGCCCCTGGGATTTTCAAGATTTTCGGAATTGTTTTGAATGGAAAAAGATCAAGAGAGGCTGACATGTGGGACCGATACGCACAGTGTACCGGGCGCACTGTTCTGTGAACTCGGTCCACGTGTGCTGTGGACCGGAGGGGTGTGCGTGTGGTCCACGGTGCGCCGGGTGCACCACGTGGCGGGGGCGACTGGGTCGTCGCGGGCCCGCGTGCTGGCGTGGCCTTGCCACGTCGGCGGCCACGTCAGACACGGCGGCGGGCTTGGTCAACGCGGCCGGAGACAGGACGCGCGCGGCGGCGCGACGCCGGAATGCTCGATGCCGGTGCCTAGGGTGGACGGCGTGCGACGAGAGCTCGTCGCCGGGGACGAACGCGCGACGGGGAAGCTTCTCGGGCTAGATGTCGACGACGGGAATGGATAGAGGGCGGCGCGACATTGCCGGAGCAGGGCGGCGCGCCGGCGAGTGAGGGGGAAACGGCGAGGGTGTGCGCGGAGTGCGAATTTGTGCGCACGGGAAGGTGCGGCGAGGTGCGGTGAAGGTGAAGCGAGGCTCGGCACGGCCGGGCGCGGACGGGAGGGCTGTCGGCGACGAAGTGTGCGGCGGCGGGTGGTGGAGCACGGCGCGGGGGTGTGCGCGAGGGAGAGGAAGGGGAGAGAGGTAGCGCAAGAGAGCGAGGGAGTGAGGTGAAGCTCACCGTGCACTCGACGGCGGCGGAGGATGTCGGAAAGGTGGCCGGAGCCGGAGGGGAAGGCGGCGACGAGGAGCTCGCCGTCGATCTCGCTCCCCAGATCTCGAATGCGCCAAAGGAGGGAGCGAATGGTCTCTGCGTGAAGCGGGGAAGCTAGGGAGGGAGGATAAGGGAGGCGGGGCTCCTCGGAGGCGGCGGAGGGCCTCGCCGGAGAGATGAGAGAGAAGAGAGAGAGAGAGAGAGAGAGAGAGAGAGGGGAATCGATGAGGGAGCTCGGGAAAGGGGGTTCGGCCCCTATTTGAAGGCCGGCAAGGCGGTGGAGTAAGGCGGCGGGGGCGAAACTTGGCGGGCGCGCTACGGAGTCGCGAAGGCGGCGGCGACAGGAAGGCGGCGGTATGGGCGGCGGCGGAATTTCTGCTGGCGCGGTCGGAGGAGGAAGGAGAGAGAGGGAGGCGGGCTGGGCTGGCGAGCTGGGCCAGAGCGGAGGGCGCGGGGAGTTGGGCCGGGAGAGGGGGCACGGTCCGAGAGGGAAAAAGGAGGAGCGGGCCTGGCGCAAGAGAGAAATGGGCCGGGGCGAAGCAGGCCCAAGCGGGAGAGGGAGAGGGAAAGAGGGAGAGAGAGGCTGGGCCGGCCAGGCAGAAAAGGAGAAGGGCGGCCCGAGAGAGAAAAATGGTTTAAACTTTACTGGAGATTGAAAAGGATTTGAATTTGAAGGATTTCGAATTCAAACCAAAAGAGAAAATCAAACAAACACTCAAAATAAAGACAATAAACTCCAGAAATGCATATGTTGGGTTTTGTGCAGGTTTTCAAAAATGAAAAATTTTAAAATTGAGGTGATTTGGCTATCTTTAATCACACACTTCATTTTAATTTGTTCTAAATTCGAAAAATTTCAAATTTTTAGTGAAATTTATTTATGGGCAAAAATTGGGGTGTGACAGATCTACCCCACTTAAACAGAATCTCGTCCTCGAGATTCAAGCTATCTTAGCGGAAGGGAAGAGCAGAAAGATCTTTGTTCTTGTATCTGTTTTCCGATGGTCCAAAGATTTCCATGTTGCATACTTTGGAGTGGGGCCTACCCCACTTAAAGACCTTGACCTAGGGAGATCGGGGTTCGGGGACAACTTCTGGTGCTTCATCAGTTTCCCGAGCGTTGATATGGTTGACTCGGCTTCGACCGGTGGTTTGGCTGCTCCTTTGCTGTTGTCCGGAGGATTGTTGTCCACTGCGTACAACTCCTGATGCTGCAGTCCTATTGCTTGCCTGGTGTGACTGAGTTGGAGCATTATTCCGATTCAGGTAAGGACATCTCGCAATCATATGGCCTGGCTCGCGGCAGTGAAAGCAAGTTCTCTTGTCATTGTTATTGGGCTGGGCAATGCTGGAACTGCTCCTCTGCTGACTACCAGAATTTTGGTTACTATATGCTGGTGCTGAGCTCGGTTGATTGGACGCTGAAGTTCTATACTGCATTGTCGGCTGATACTTTGATTTCTGAAAATTATTATTAGACCTTGATTTCTGGTTTCTCTCCTGCTGCTTGAAATTCTGAGCATTGAATTTGCGCTTTCTGTCCTGCTCAATGTGGGAGCGTGCATCCTCCAAAAGAAGTGCACGGTTCATGAGAGTGTTGAAATCTGGATAGATGTGAGTGACCAACTGCACTCTCAAACTAAGACTGAGTCCTTTCCTGAAACGATCCTGTTTCTTTTTGTCAGTACTGACCTCTTCGGGTGCATAGCGTGCTAGCTTCATGAACTTTCTAATATACTGATTTACTGTCATCGCTCCCTGCTTCAGAGAGCGGAATTCATCAGCCTTCATTTCAATCACACCCTCAGGGATGTGATATCTCCGGAATTCCTCCTGGAATTCATCCCAAGTGATAGCCTCAGCATCTTCTGTAGCTTCACGATAGTTATCCCACCATTCGCTTGCTGCTCCTGTGAGCTGGTGAGACGCCAGAATAACTTTCTCTCTGTCGTTGGCATTAACCACTTGCAGTTTCTTGATTATGCTTCTTAGCCAATCATCTGCTGCTAGAGGATCTTCTTCAGCACACTCAAAAGTTGGCGGTCTGAGTCTCATAAATTCTGACATCTTGGTCTGTGGACCTGGTGTACGGTCCAGAAGTCCTTGGGCGATAATCTCCATCAGACGCGTCTGATTATCCATTACAGCCACTAAGTTGGTGACTGGTGCTGCGGGTATTCTTCCACCTCTTCTACCACCTCTACCACGGTTCTGTTGTCCTCCACCTCTGTGCTGATCATTATTTTCTCCAACTTCATCTTGTACTTCCTGTTGATTTTGACTTATTTCATCCTCCTGGTGATCCTGCTCATTGTCATGTCTGCCTCCACCTCTACCTCCTCCTCTACCTCTGCCATGCTGATTATTATTTCTTCCTCTACCACGTCCACGCCCTGCATTGTGGACATCATCCTGATTATCATCTTGAGCATTACGCTCTCGGCGTTGGCGCTGCTGAATTCTGGCAGATCTTTTGGGAGGCATCTGCTTGTCGGGATAAGGAGAGATGAGAAGGGATTTACGGGAAATCTAAAGCTACGAGCAGAACAAGATAATGGAAAAGAATTTCCGAATACCTTGCGCACACTCAAACAGAAGAATCAGCATCGATACAACATTACAGCAAACATAGCATCATAACAGGGGCTCGATCACACATATTCGAGTCCTTCTATATATAGCAGGACTCGACGGTTAAACCTAGACAAAAGGACTCGACAGCAAGGTGACACTAAGTACAACGGCACTCCACACTCTAGCTTGAGAGCCGCTGTTGCTTGATGCTGACAGGCCTTCTGATGGCTCGTCTCTGTGGATTTTTGGTTTTGACGGAAGACTTGTACTTGTGACTTGTAGTCATCGGGACTGGAGAGATCAGATTTCTTTGCTGAGGGCTTCCCAACGGGTGCGACCTTTTGGAAGGAGAAATTTTCCAAAATGGGAGAGAAGTACATAGAAAAAGTTTTGCAAATAGTTTTTAGGTATAAAATAGCACTCATTCTCACTCGATCCGACCTAGGGTTCAACCTACGAGCAAGTATGGCTCTGATACCACTCTGTCGTACCCCATTTCTGGAGCACTAGCGCTTACCGTATCAGTCCCTGGATCAGACGCTGATACGACGCTTACACAGGATGACATCACAGTCTCATACCCTTTATATTATTACCAAGTCTCATACAAGCCCTTTTATTATACAAAAGGTCTTACAACAAAGGCCAGCGGCCTGACCAAACAGACAACACACCGATTAGCTGCTACAGCAGCAGCACTAGACTACTACTCCAGCGGAAGACGGAACGGCACCACTCCAACAGGCAGACTTGCGGGCAGGCTGAACCCTAATCTTCATCTCCATCAGCTTCTATCTCTGGCTCATCTTCTGAATGATTGAAGCAAGAGTGAGTACTTAAGGTACTCAGCAAGCCTAACACGAGGGGTAAGTTATGCAAGGGGTTCATCAAAGGATAGGCTGAGGTTTATCACAACAAGGCGTGAAAGCCAAGTTTATGCAAGGTTGTTTTGAAAACAAAGCAGTTCGCAATCTAATCAAGTATCTGTAGAGATTAGTGGGGTTGGGCGGCCCTGGGGGAGTTACTGTCCATCCCGCCAGTGCCTCAAGTTTTATCACTGGCCGACAACCAGCACACGGCTCCAAACCGGTGTATTCCGAAAACACGCCAAGGATAACTCACACAGAAAAGACTAATCATAGTGTGGCCGATGCTTTCGCGTTGTCCAATACCGTGGAACACGGCTTTCCGGAAAGTTTCTTAACCTTGGCCAAGGGTGCACAAATTTCCCCACAAGGTGGTCCAGTCCTCCCTATCGTCATAGTTTGGACTGTCCCACTAAAGGTTCCATACCTACTTCGTACCACCACGGCATCCCCCACGGACATCACCAGGGGCTTCACAATAATAATATGGCCAGTCATAAATGCCGGATCTCGAACACCCACCAACGAACGAGTCTTCTCCTGGGACTCCGTTGCAATCTCCTGCCTCCGGGGGGTACCGGGTGAGTACTAGTAGGGTGTGGTTCCAATTCCGTACCCATATACGGCTTGTGGCTGCGCGTAAGGTGCTAAGCAAAGGCGGCACAAGAACCGGTCCTTATACGACCGAACCAGGCATCTTCAATAGCCAATCCACAAGTGGAAGGGCGTCCCAGAGATAGCCTCCCCACTGAGGACTACCTCGCCTGATCCCGTCACAAAGATCCCCACTAGGGTTGCACTTATTATTATACCACCCAATTTCACATTTACACACACCACCAAGACACACGCATTTTACACGAAAATCATGTGAGCAGTATTAATTAAACACATATGGTGAAAGTCCTAAGCGGCAAAGCAATCCAACATGTCATTAAGGGATTTAATGACGTTGGTTCCTAGGGTTAACAAGGGTGCAGGATATAATCAAGTCAAGGCAAGCAATCAAATATTGCATAGGACCATTCTAGCATTTAAATCCATTTAAATACCATGCACATTTATTTGTAAACAGCTCTAAATAGGATATTTTGCAAACATAGGATCAATATGATCAAAGGGAGTTAGACTTGCCTTCAACAAGATCTTCTTCTTCTAAGTCCTCGTATTCCAGGTCCTCGGGTTCTTCAACGACTTGATTATCTAGCGATAAAAGAAAATAAATCTACCGCTCAGCAAACAATTAAACAAGCAATAAATAAAATAAAATCCAAATAGAGATCAAGGTTAGATTGGATCTGGTGGTAATGAATAGAGGATGATTTTAGATGAATTTTGGCGAAAGAATCGCCAAATTCAGAGTTGAACCGGAGGAGATATCGATTATTGAATTTTTGGGAAAGGAAATTAATCAGGATTAAGCTAACTTAATTAAGTATAGCCATAATCCTAATTAATCTGGAGTGATCAAGGGTTGGAAAATTAGAAAGGAATATAGGATTTTTGGGAATTTTCTGAGATTTTTCTGATATTGGAAATTGCTCGGAATATAAATGTGTGTACACTAGCCGGGTGCACTTAGCATTTTCCTGAGGGAAAGAGAGGCTGACAGATGGGTCCAGGGGATCTGAGGGTTTATTTGCATGAATGGAAAGGTTCTGGGGACTTTTTGGTAAATATAGAAAGATGTCGGGGACCTATCTGTAATTTTGGAAAAGTTCAGGGGTCTCGGTGTAAAAGATAGGGGCTAAAAGGTAATTACAGAAAAGTTTAGGGTCTTTTCTGTAAAAAGACAGGACTTAAACAGAATTAATAAAAGATCAGGGGTTTATCTGCAAGAATGCACGGCCCCTGGGATTTTCAAGATTTTCGGAATTGTTTTTGAATGGAAAAAGATCAAGAGAGGCTGACATGTGGGACCGATACGCACAGTGTACCGGGCGCACTGTTCTGTGAACTCGGTCCACGTGTGCTGTGGACCGGAGGGGTGTGCGTGTGGTCCACGGTGCGCCGGGTGCACCACGTGGCGGGGGCGACTGGGTCGTCGCGGGCCCGCGTGCTGGCGTGGCCTTGCCACGTCGGCGGCCACGTCAGACACGGCGGCGGGCTTGGTCAACGCGGCCGGAGACAGGACGCGCGCGGCGGCGCGACGCCGGAATGCTCGATGCCGGTGCCTAGGGTGGACGGCGTGCGACGAGAGCTCGTCGCCGGGGACGAACGCGCGACGGGGAAGCTTCTCGGGCTAGATGTCGACGACGGGAATGGATAGAGGGGCGGCGCGACATTGCCGGAGCAGGGCGGCGCGCCGGCGAGTGAGGGGGAAACGGCGAGGGTGTGCGCGGAGTGCGAATTTGTGCGCACGGGAAGGTGCGGCGAGGTGCGGTGAAGGTGAAGCGAGGCTCGGCACGGCCGGGCGCGGACGGGAGGGCTGTCGGCGACGAAGTGTGCGGCGGCGGGTGGTGGAGCACGGCGCGGGGGTGTGCGCGAGGGAGAGGAAGGGGAGAGAGGTAGCGCAAGAGAGCGAGGGGAGTGAGGTGAAGCTCACCGTGCACTCGACGGCGGCGGAGGATGTCGGAAAGGTGGCCGGAGCCGGAGGGGAAGGCGGCGACGAGGAGCTCGCCGTCGATCTCGCTCCCCAGATCTCGAATGCGCCAAAGGAGGGAGCGAATGGTCTCTGCGTGAAGCGGGGAAGCTAGGGAGGGAGGATAAGGGAGGCGGGGCTCCTCGGAGGCGGCGGAGGGCCTCGCCGGAGAGATGAGAGAGAAGAGAGAGAGAGAGAGAGAGAGAGAAGAGAGAGAGAGAGAGGGGAATCGATGAGGGAGCTCGGGAAGGGGGTTCGGCCCCTATTTGAAGGCCGGCAAGGCGGTGGAGTAAGGCGGCGGGGGCGAAACTTGGCGGGCGCGCTACGGAGTCGCGAAGGCGGCGGCGACAGGAAGGCGGCGGTATGGGCGGCGGCGGAATTTCTGCTGGCGCGGTCGGAGGAGGAAGGAGAGAGAGGGAGGCGGGCTGGGCTGGCGAGCTGGGCCAGAGCGGAGGGCGCGGGGAGTTGGGCCGGGAGAGGGGGCACGGTCCGAGAGGGAAAAAGGAGGAGCGGGCCTGGCGCAAGAGAGAAATGGGCCGGGGCGAAGCAGGCCCAAGCGGGAGAGGGAGAGGAAAAGAGGGAGAGAGAGGCTGGGCCGGCCAGGCAGAAAAGGAGAAGGGCGGCCCGAGAGAGAAAATGGTTTAAACTTTACTGGAGATTGAAAAGGATTTGAATTTGAAGGATTTCGAATTCAAACCAAAAGAGAAAATCAAACAAACACTCAAAATAAAGACAATAAACTCCAGAAATGCATATGTTGGGTTTTGTGCAGGTTTTCAAAAATGAAAAATTTTAAAATTGAGGTGATTTGGCTATCTTTAATCACACACTTCATTTTAATTTGTTCTAAATTCGAAAAATTTCAAATTTTTAGTGAAATTTATTTATGGGCAAAAATTGGGGTGTGACAGTTGATGATATCCATCACCAGTGGGATTGCATGGGACACAGGTTTGAATGGTACTGAAATGAGATTCTTCAACTTCGATTTTTCTGTGGGTGTTGTTTTCGCCCTATCAAATGCCATCCGATAGAAAGGCCTCAGAGTGGTTTCGGTTGGTGGAGTATAGAGCATTGGTCGTTTTAGTGATGACTAGACGCTGCGGCGCGCCCTTGGCGCGCCCGTCTCCCGCAGTAGATTAGTATTTGGCAGCTTACCGTAGTCCGGACTAAACCAGCATGAATGCTACGGATGGGCCATGCATAGCGTTGTGTTGGGCCTCGGTTACAACGATATAAATTTCGACATGGGCCGTATAGAAGAATGCACTGGGTATTAGTCACGGCTGATTACATGACCACAATATCGCATACCTATCAAACCATATCGCTGACGAATCACGGATTCACGCGGCGCCCTTCCAGACAGGTAAGATGTAACTTTGTAAGAAACTCGAGTCGAACAAAGGAGGCCATGCACGTCAACCATCTGGACATCAACCTCATGCGCAGGTCCAAGCACAGTAGTCACGACCGAACGGAATCAGAACCATTTGTCAAAGAACATTGACCACACTCAGTGTACAACGAAGGGCGGTAGAAAGAATGGCACCACAAAAAAGAGGCCCAGGGTCAAAAAACCACACAGCGAACACAACAGATGCTTGCATGGCGACATCGAGTGTCGCCACAATGATGGCCGCACTTGTAACGTCTCCCAACGCCCTGATTTAGTTGTAATTGCGCAATATTGCAACGAAAATACCCATATTGCAACACTTTTGAGTCGTGGCGCTAGGGTATTTTTCTTGTAGTGTGCCCAACGCAGGGCAGGCGCGCATGACCGCGAGCACAAGCACAGTGGTCGAGCATTCACAGCCAACTCGTCATCCGGTAGCAGAGTCTGTAAAAAAAAAAGCTTAAGCTGAGCACCAAGGAAAGAGTCGTGGTCGCAACATGTAGCACCACAATGGACAGCAAATGCGACACTTGCCCTAACGGTCCCAAGTAGTAAGGAACCCAAACCTGCTATAATGAAAAAAAAAACAGGATGATTTACCTAACCAACGGATCACGTATTTTCTAAACATTATATCTTGACTTGTAAGCTAAGGACGAAGTGAAGCGCCGTCGAGCATACACTGATTATTAATAGATGCAGGGAAAAAAATCACAATGTCTATGGACGTGAGATGAACAAATATAATGCATGTATTATGAAGAAGGTAGGCCACTGATCAAGCAAATCCACGCTAATCAAATTCTCTGATTTGGTGCATGGGGTCGTATGTTTCTCAACCTTGGCCATGGGCCAGCAGGGATAAAGATACATCCAATCTGATAGGGCAAACAGTGAATAACAATTAGTAGGCTCCTGAGTGTGCTTATACTATGTTCTTGCGCTAGCCCCTATGTATATACACCCGGCCTGTTCTCTTTGGCCAATCATATAAGCTGAATTAGACTTCTATGTTGTGTTAGTTCGTTCACTTTCTATTACTTGCACGGATCAAATGTCCGTGTACATGTTATCGATGCACAAGCTCTCAGTATTTCTCCAGCATGGGGAAAAAACACCCAACGTAATTTATTGTTTGAGAGTAATGCAAAATCAACGCGCTTCAGACGTGACAAACCAAGAATTGCAGCGATGCAGTCAATCCGACAACTACATTACATGCAGCACTGTAGCCCATCCGAAAACTGCGCGATGTAGCAAGGACATGAGGATTTATTATCAAATAACAAACACTCGGACAATAGGAGATGAGGCTATAGCCAACCTTTGTCGAAGGATGGAACACAACAGCACATGCAGGTGCAGCTAGTCAGCCAAACAGTGTGCAAAATTCAACATTCAAAGTCACCGTTCAGGCATGAGGGGAGAAAAAAGAGGCACAGCTTGACCAGGGAGGGAGAGGAGAGAAGAAAACAACAGCGCCACCAACATTCAACATCCAAAGTCACCATTCAGGCATGAGGGAAGAAAAAAGAGGCACAACTTGACCAGGGAGGAAGAGGAAAGAAAACAGCTAGCAGCACCGCCGACGATGACTAAACAAGCAATGGTTTCCAGTTTGCAGTTTTCTAGCCTTTGATTCCACTGAAAGATGAATTACAGGTGTTTCTTCTTCTAATTAGTCAAATCTGAATTCAGCTTAACGATACAAAGGTTTCAATTTGAAAGGTGAAAGGGTCGATTGATGTGCTTAAGGGTCAAATCATGAATGTATTCAATCCCAATCTACCAAACTCTTATAGGAAGAACTCCACGCATATTTCAATGATTTTTCAAGAATCATAGGCATCCTCTATCGAACCAGCAACTTTACAGTGAACTGAAGTATGCTAAACTGCAATCCGTTAGTCGCTGCATATTTGGGTCATTGTTCGCTTAAAATGTGGTGACACAACATATGATCATAAATCCATAAACACAAGCTCTGATGAATTTCTGCAAGTTATGTAACATCTCACTGAAACAATGAACACACCGCATACAAATCGAGTTTACGAGTAGAAATTATTTACGAAAGTAACTATCTCATAACACACAGCTAGGACTCGTCGACGGTGATGCCGCCCCTGACGACCTCGTACGCCTCCCTGGTGCGCGACCGCTTGATCCCGGCGATGAAGTGGACCTTGACGGTGATGACCCTAGCCCAGATGAGCACCTTGGTCTTGACCCCCTCCAGCTCTGTCAGGCGGCCGTCGCCCAGCGTGGCCGTCACTGTGGTGTCGAATCGCAGCTCGGAGTCGTCGCGGTAGCCGACCTCGCAGGGGGACGGGATGTGTACCGTCAGGCGCCACGTCTCCGGGTCACGCGAGCTCGTAGTTGGTGGCCTCGAGCAGGAACAGACCCGCCGGCAGGCCGTGCTCCTTGAGCAGCTCTGGCAGCGGCTTCTGCATCTTGCCTTTCAGCTTGGATGGTTTAGATGGTGGTTGATTTTGTTTTTACACAGTTGCTACAAATGAGTCGTTGTGATGTCGCGTTTTCCTTCCATTATGCCATCCGAGAGATCGTACATTTGTACTCCATATCATTATTCCCAACACTCTAACTCAGTAAATCAGTGACATGATTGATATGATTCCATGAACATACAAATGGATGCATAAAACACTCCCTGTTCAACCTTCGAATTATCCCTTCCCATGCATCATGCATGCATACTATTGTACCCAAAGAAATCGAGACCCCTCCTAACCTTGCACGACGGCTTCAAACAGAAAATTCTCTAACGTTTGCATACACGCGAGTATACGCATCCATGCAAACAAAGCATGCCGACGCTGGAACTTACACTACTACACCGAGCACTGCTCCTGCGCGCCGTACGTATTTCATGCGCTGCCTCTTGATTCTCCCGCCACCACCACCGGACGACGACATGTCGCTGCTCGCCGCCCTGCGGTCCATGACGCCGTGAAGGGCCTCCTGCACCGACGCGACGCACTCGTGTGCCTCCTGTGCGACGTCGCGGCGCGCTCGTCTTCCTCCTCCTCGTCGTCACCCTCCTCTTCACGCTCACGCTCCGGACGCACCCGCCGAGAGTGGTGATCACGGCGCAGCGCGCACGCATCCGGAACGCGGCGAGCGCCCGCACGACGTCCGGGATGAGGTCCGGGCGGTCCTCGCAGCAAAGCGACGCGCGCACCATGAGCCGCCCGACGCAGTCGAACGCTGCTTCCACGGCCAGCTCGTCAGCCTCCGTCGGCAGCAGCTGCGCCTTGACGACGGCCATCATCGCTTGAGGTCTGCCGCTTCAGCTCCTTCATGTGATCCAGCACCTCGGCCAGCAGCGACGCCTTGTCCCATCGTCCGCGGCGAAGCGCTCGACCACGCCACGGAGCACGGCACGCGAGCAGGACGCGTCAGGGAACCGCAGCGCGATGAGAGGAGGTTCACGAGAGGAGCTTCACGCTGAGCTTGAGCAAGAAGAAAGAGCATCACACGAGGTATATATAGCAGAAAAGAAGCAGTGGCATGCCGACACAAATTTCTCCGCACGTGGTCTCACAAGTTGAAAACGCGAGGGCAGGAAGCAATATATAGGGCAGCCACCTAACGTAGTCTAGGATATTGAAAGTTTCCAACCATGCAAAGTCAAATATCACGGCAAAACTTTGAAGATGGCTGCGCGAACGAAAGGTATGCAAAGTCAAAGATCACGGCAAAATGTTGAAGATGGCCTCCCTCTCCGACGGAGCGCGGGCAGAGGCTGGGGAAAGAGGCATCGCGGTCAACAAAGGCTGGCAGTAGTTGGAAAAATGACAGAAGGCGCACAGAGACGTCGGATCGAAGGAAGACCAATCGAACAGACGACGGAATTTAGGGCGACGTGTATAGCGCGAGCGGGGGCGAAACCCGTGCTATCTTTCTACTCTTAGATGTGGGAGCAGGTTTCTTTATAAACACTGCCCAATATCTGCCGAAAAGAATTGTAATAGTAAATAAATAAATATAATAGGTAGAATATAGCGACATAATGTGAGTTGCCAAGTACAGTTGTCATATAGACATATATGTACCAATGACCATACGATTTGATGACAATTAACCGCCAGTAGATTCCATTTTCACCGTGGTTAATTACCTACAAACAGAACAGAAAGCAACTCACTACCCAATCAAGGAAATAGTAATCAAGAGAGAAGATTATGACATAGCGTTTGTCTCAACATATCATCAGATCGAGGGAACTCTAATAATATAAACAAGACATAAAACAAAACACTCTGAAAAATACTACAGTTCAATCATGAAAACAGAACGTTGGTGCACTTATTTTAGTAATGACAAAATAAATTCTGCCAAGCTGAAGCTGTGTCAATCAGCACAAGACACGGTAGCATAAAATTGTATTTTTCACAGTGTAATCTTAAAAAACTCTCTGAGATTAGATAAGTTGGCAACTAGATTAAACCCCCCCCCCCCCCCCCCCCCCCCCCCCCCCCCCCCCACACACACACACACACACACGCGCGCGCAATGTAACACGGCAAAAATCTACTTTCTCGTAACGACTCTGTGAGCTTCTTCTTCCTGGTTCCACAGCCGGTTTGACCGGCTCCCAACGGCCTTCTTTTGAGTCCACCGGCCATAGAATTTGGATCCTCGTAACTCCACCGGCGAAAACCCCACCTCCTAACTCCTCCAGCTATGCTTTGTAGCAATGCCAAAAAACAGGCAGCCTTATGCATTTTGTTGCCAATAAGAACCGGTAGAACAAATCGCAAATTGGAGCTTGAGCTGGGCGCATGACCACCCATGTTCTGCAGCAATCGAAGCTGAGATAAGGGATGCAATCAAAATTCACCAGCAACAACCCTGGAACAGCCACCACAGTTCCCACGAGACCAGCAGGGACACGATGCTACAAATTCTAGCACGTAGACAACCGCAAATTTCCTTGCAAAAAAAAAAAGACAACCGCAAATTCTACCGCCAAGATCAGGCCCGAGAGCGAACTTGCTGAATGCCGAGGAGAAAGGTAAAATGAACCTACCTGTAGCAGAGGATCGTCGCCTCAGCACGCCAAGCCTTGTGCGCCAGAAGCAAGTGAGCACTTGCAATATATAGCTTCTGGGATTCTTGAGAATGAACAAGAGAATGGAAGGGAGACCAGGAGGAAGACGAAGAGACACTGTTCGTTATATACCGGTGATAGTTCGTTGCAAGATATAGACTGCGACCGGGATTTGCGTTTGTGTTCGGTGAGGACCAAGATTGATGAAGTATGTGCAACATTGGGTACTTAAAAATGTAATACGTACGGTATAGCTCTTAATTATATGGGAGGCTCGCGGCCACTTGAATATCTGGGAAAAATAATTCTCTTCTCGGCCGCAGCTACATACGCTATCATTTTCTTTTTCCCAACCTCCGTCTTTGATTTCTGTAAAATATTAACGTGAAAAACTAATGTTTGTAGATACACAACCCCTTCTTGGAAAGACCCTCGCGGCAAGACGAAGAGGCGGAGAGTGCCAAGGTCAACTTGTTTCGCTGACAGCCGCCATGCATATCTCAACCCTCTGGGAGGTGGAGAGGCTACAAGAGCGCGTTGTCAAATAGGAGTATCGTAAGTCCATTGGCACGATCAGTCCGTGCAGTTCTTGTTTTCTTTAACAAATGGTCGGCGAGTCAGTGCGTCGTAAGCAAGCTTATCTGAACGGAGTATACGCAGCAGTACGGCGGCAAGAGTAAGCCGATAAGCTATGCCAGTTCAATGGATATGTGCAAATTGCACATATATTAGTGACCAGAGCTGAATCAGTTACTTCTTGAGTACTCGCATCTTATTTACAGGTCTGAATTTTGAACACTGCTCCAAAAGGCTACGTTTCAATCTAACCGAAATCTTCTTTGGAAGCAAGCACAATTGCCTTATCAACAACTCGACATTATATTAGGTAGCATGAAAACTCTATTGGACAGGCTTCATAGAAGATTTGTATCGGACAGACGTAGTAAGCAGGTTAACTGCCGCGTTCGTAATGTGTGAAGCAGATTCTGCCAAAACGATTTGACTTTTGATAATTTGACTTTTAAGCTGTTGATAGCCTTATCCATGAGGAGGGATAAACATGGCGGTACGTTTCTGTGCGGCTCTGACCACTCGTTAAAGGCTCTAATTTATTTATTATGTTACTACTTCAAAGGAAATTTAAAGACATGCAAATATTCGTTGAAGTTTTATAAGTGAACTAGACTGAGATGGAGTCATGAGTAGGCCATAATTTCGTTACTAGTGCGTCGCAAAATTTGCAGACTGAATTGTGAAACTGAAATGAGATTCCCTGATCCAAAGATAACAAAACGTGTCCACAACTTCTCGTGTTGAAAGTAACTAGTGCGTTGCAAAGTTTTCAGACTTAATTCGGAAAGTGAAATGAGATTCCCTGATCCATGGATAACAAAACGTGTCCACAACTTCTCATGTTGAAAGTAACTAAACGCAAAACAAAGATGCTTTTGTAAACACTAGGAGACAAAAATCAGCTACCGTGGAAGTGGAGAGATAAGATTTTCGTTTTTGTTGTTTCTCACATGAGCATAGATATAGTTATTATTTTTTTTGCAAAAGGGAATTTTCATTGATATTAAAGCACATTACATCCATTGATTACATAAGCCACCCAAACAAAGCCAACCTCATTAAAAAACCTTGAAAGAGCCACAAATTATATTCCATCATCTAGAATCACCATCCCAGACATATATGCCATGAACGAGAACTCCGATTTGAACAAAACGCGGCCATCTCACTTCCACTACCGTCATCCTCATCTCCGACGGGGAAAAACTAAAACCCAAATCTTTTACAAAAGAGGGGTAGACTAACCTTCCACATGCAAATACGATGAACTTGCTGCCATCGTCGCCCTCTTCACCAGTTTCGTCATGGAAAAACACAAATCCGAACAACATCCGGAAGGATGTTACCGAAAACAAAGCTCTCACTAGCCCACAACCATGGCTATGATGAACCACGATAAGACAAAGGAGATGTCGGAGTACCTTATTGATTTTGACGCCTTTGACTCACCACCACCGTTGATACACCTCGTCCTCCATTGTTCCATGCCAACGATCTTGGCACCGTCGCACCACCATTACCACTTTCGTCGACTAGACCACTAGAGAAACCCTAACCCTAACAATTGCAGTAGCCGCCGCCTGGAACGACCACCACGGGAAGACCTAAACCTAGACCTCAGAACGAACAGGATGAACACCGGATGCCGAGCCTCCCTCCTCCACCGACGGCGATGCCACCAGAGACGAAGGGGCCGGCCAATCTTCCACGCTGGAGAGCTGCCGCCCGACTCCTCCTGTTCGCTTTATGACAGGACGAATCATTCTTAACTTGTGCGTAGATAATTTTGTGGTAATAGGAAAACGAATCGCCTCTTATACGAACCCTTGTTCTCCTCGGATGCCTGAATGCTTGATCCCATCTGCAGGCGCGTCAATGTTCCTCTTCGAAAGCACCTTCGGCATCGTGCTCCACACTGGCGAATGTTGCCCCTCCTCCCCCACCCATCGTGCCGAATCGACTACATCTTCTTGGACTGCACCTTCGCACGATGCACCCTGCAGTTCCCACCAAGCATGACTTCATCCGACAGGTCCTGCTGCTTTGCTACATCAATAGTGAGTGAATCGCAGCACAACAATCATTCATCTAATCTCTCACGCAGTTTCAATTTTCTTCCTGATAATTCAAGGTGATCAGCTGCATCTGAAAGCAATCGAACGCGCCGGCGGTGTACATAGTCTATGACATGCTTGACTAGGAGGATGTCCTCGTTCAGGTGTCCAGGGCGTTTGGCTTAAGATACACATCAACAGGGACAAGAACCACGACTTCCACTACAGACTCCTGCACATCACGCTAGAGATACAAAACGATGACCCCGTCTCCCGCTTCCACGTTATATCATTTCCCTGGCTCTCGGACCAAGCGACTGAGATCCTCACGCTGGCACGGGTGAGGCAGGAGTCGGAGCCTCCCATCATCAGGCCTTCCTCGTAGTGGTATGTGTACTACGAGGCACCCGAGGCATCGGTGTAGCAGAGATAGTGCTGACGGAACCGATGCGGGACGAGTTCGGGGTGTGACAGTGGCATGTCTGCCTGTTGATGCACTCGTTGTGCGAGGAGCTATTCAAGCATTGGGGATCCTTGGGCCCATGTGGGCTGTCTCGATGATGCCTCCTTGCATTGGGATTGTAACACCCCAAATTTCAAATCAACAATTAAATGGAATAAAAGTCACTCCGATTTTAAATTTTTGTTTATTTCTTTCCTCCTCATCAAATTTTAGAAATAAAACTAACAAAAGTAATTCAACCTTAGTTGATTATGAAATTTTCAAAATATAAAATCTATGCTCTAGTGTTTGCTTCATTTAAAATTCACTAAAAACTTGAACTTTTCAAATTTACTACAAATCAAAATAGTTACATGTTAAACCCTAGCAAATTCATTTTGAATTCAAAAATTTGAATTTGAAAAACCCTGCACAAATACCACCATATGCATTTTCCTGATTCCTTGTTTATTTTGGATATTTGAAATCCCATTCAGATTTGAGTTTGTTTGAATCCTGGAAAAGAATAAACCTAATTCTAATTCCCTAAAACTTCTCTGGGCCGAACCTTATTCTTTTCCCTCGCTGGCCCAGCCCACTTTCCCTTTTTCTCTCCTCTTTCTCCCGAGCAGGCCGCCACTTTCTCTTCTTTCCTCCCGGCCCAGCTCGGTCTGCTCCGGCCCAGTCCGGCCCGTTCTCCTCGTCTTCCTCCTCCAGCTCGGCAGACACGTCGCCGCCGACACGTCGCCGCCGCCGCGTTCCACGCTGGCGCCCTCTCCAGCTCATCCCTGCGCGCCACTGTGGCCATACCGCCCCGACGTCACCCCTGCCAAGCTCCGCGCCCCGAGGCCACAGTGTTGCGGGCGCCGAAATTGTGGACGAGTCACCGCCGCAATCGACGACCTCGCCGTGGATAAGGAGCGACGTCGCAATCGTTGACCGGATAAGCTTCGAGGCGAAGGCTTCATCCTTCTCCGCCTATAAAAGGGCTCCAAGCTTCTCCGCCGCGACCCTCTTCTCCCTTTTCCCCTCCAAACCCTAATCTCTCCGGCCGACGTCAATCTTCGCCGTCCGGCCGTCTCCGACCAAGCCAAGCTGCCGGTAAGCATCCCCGAGCTCCTCTTTCTCTTCTACGCCCTCTCTTTTTCCCTCTCGCGCTCCCGCACCACTTCCGCACCGTGCGCCGCCGCCCGCCGCCGTGTGACCTCGTCGCCGGCAGCTTTTCCGTCCGCGTCCGGCCGAACCGAGTCGCGCCTCGCATCCGCCGCTCTCCCGCGCACCCGCACGGCATCACGTACTCGAGAAATCCCGCACCCTCGCCGTTTCCCCTTGCTCACCGGCGTGCCGCCCGAGTCCGGCGACCTCGCGCCGCCGCTCCGCTCATCCCCCTCGACGACAAGCTCCACCCGTAGCTCCGCCATCCCTCGCTGATGCCCGGCATCATGCTCTCGTCGACTCTCCGCCAGCCCAACCGCCGGCGGCGAGGAATCCGGCGAAGCGCCGCCGCAGTCGCACCTCTCCGGCCACCCACAGTAACCGTGAACCAAGCCGTAGACCCGGTCCACAGAACCCGTGAACCCAGTCCATGCCTTTCTCAATATAGAAATAATTCTAGAAAATCCAGAAAACCCCGGGTCCTGTATATTTTACACATAAGCCCCTGACGTTTATGATAATCCTGTTTAGGTCCTGCCTTTTTACACAAACACCCCCATACTTTTCCATAATTACCTTTTAGTCCCTACCTTTTTACACCACGGTCCCTAAACTTTACCTTAATTACATATAGGTCCCTAAACTTTTCTGTTCTTACAGATGAGTCCCTAGAACCTTTCTGTAATTACAAATAGCCCCTAGATCTTTAAATCTTCGTAACTTCTCGACCGAAGCTCCGTTTTGAACGATTCTTGCGCCCACGCGTTCATAGAAACGCGTAGTACCCTATGGTACTAATCATGAAGCTCTAGAATACCTCTGCAAACCATCAATGCCCAAGTTCTTCTCACTTTCGATGAAATCCCATCTCGACAAATCTTCCATCGTTGATCTTGCTTTACACTGCCATTCCTTCACCTTCTAGGATCAAAACCTAACCAATCTCGTTGTGTTGTTCCCCGTCAAAGCATAGTAACTCTTTTTAACCACAACTAAGCTCCAATCTTAACCGAGCTCAGCTATCGCCCGACCAAACCTAATCTAATGTTGCCACCAGTCTTTACCCAGCTTATTCAACCTGTTTATTCTCGTTTATGTTATATTTCATTAGATCTTATCGGAGTTATTGTTTGTTGGTATTTGATTTCAGCTGTGCATTCATATCATACATGATCATGTACCACCGTCGTGTGCTCGACGCATGACGACTAACTCAATGGATAGTATAATAGCAAATCATCATTAGGTAATACTAAAAGATATAGAAGTTCTTAAAGTGACACACCTCACATTTCATATACTTGTTACATGTACCTTTATACAGGTTACGGCCTATATAAAGCTTTAGTGTTGCAAGTATACGAATAACACGTACACACACCCGCCTTCTTCTTCATGCATGCATGTTTTCCTCATCGTGTTTAGCATCCTTCATTCACACTAAAAGCCTTAGTGTTCGATGCATCGCTCCTAATAAGTCTTCTTAAAATAATAAAATCTTTCTTAAAGTAAAACTTAATGCATCATACATGAATTGGGTCTCTTGTCTTTTATTGATGTTCTATCGGTTCTTATTGGAGTTAATCGAATCCTATTGGCTCTTTTGATCTTTATCTCTTTTGCGGTAGTTGTTTATACGCAATGTTTTTATGCGCTAGCTTACGTAAGATTCGAGGAAGAGCCAGAAGAATTCAAGGAAGATCCAATCCTCAAGGATGAGCCGAAGAATCCAAGCTCAAGGACGAGCTAGAAGATACAAGCTTAAGAGAAGGACTTGAAGACATCGACTTCGACACAGGATCTGAAGACCAAGAATTAGAAGATTAAGGATAGCGTTTTCAGGCAAGCTCTACTTCTCCTTGATCATGATTGAACCTACTGTTTTCGCAATGCACCTATATGGCCTGTTCTCGTACTTTGCATTACTTGTTATTTTACTGATTGTGTAGTTATGGTCCTACTTGCTTATTGATATTGATGTCTGTTACTTAGGCGTTAATATCAGAATCCTTGTTTACCCTTGATTTACATGTCACCTTGTTAACCCTAGGATGGTTCCATCATTTCTATGATGGCACGTTCACCTTGTTACTAGATTGCTTAGGACCCCTCGCAATGTTTCTACATTGCCACACCTTACTCACTTATGCTTTATAAATGTGTTAAATGAGTTTGGTGGTGTGCGTAATATTGGGGTTGGGAGTAGCACAACTGTGTTAGGTGATGATGTTGGCAATGGTGATGGGATGGGTTGGATTGCGGGCAAGGCCAATAGTAAGTGAATGATGATGTGATGGATTGTGTGATAGTCCCCTAGTGCGGGAGACATGGTGCTTGCCCGGCCACATAAGGACCGGTTCATTCAACCTTTAACAAGATGATTCTCGTACAACCACGGAACCTGTATGGGAAGGACTCACCCTACCTTCTTGGTGCCTACCACTTTGATCCACCTGGAGGGCAGTAGTGCAAGCGAGCAACCAGGAGCAGACTCCGGAGTTTGTATTGCTTAGGAGTCCGGTTTGTGATCCCCACATCAAATGTGAGGAGGATCTGCATGATTGACTCTTATAGTCTCATGAATGAGCCCCTGGGTATGGTTCGTGGGTGGCATTGTGTGTGGTACTCGGAGAAGATGGATTGAGCGTTATGTTACTCTCCGATCAAGAGTGCATAGCCCGTGGGAAAAGATGTACAACCTCTGCAGAGTGTAAAATTCATCCGGATGGACGTTGTCACGGCATATGGCGCATCTTTGTTGAGCTTCGATATGATTAGCCACCTCTCATTCCTTGAAGTGTGAGTGAGCAGTAGTCTGCTCGTGTTTTGGAAGTGATGGCATGGATGCCGGGTCGGTATGACCACTGAGGTCGGAAGGCCCAACTAAAACTTGGGAACTGGCGGGAATGCTTCATACTCCCCCAGGGCCAACCAACTAAAATATTGACAGTTACTTCTCTGTTTTATCTAAGAATTCCTTCACATGCTTTAGTAAACCTTGCATAAAAGTTGCTTGCTGCAAATGAACCATACAGCCTATTCCTTGCTAAGACCAAATATGCATATATATATATACCCCTTGTGTAGTGTAGGGCTTGCTGAGTACCTTATGTACTCACGTGTTTGCAATCGTTGGTTTAGTAGGTGAAGACTTCGTAGATGACGACGACGATTGGGTTTTCAGTTCTGCTTCTCAAGTTTGCTTGTGGCGTTGGGCCATGATTTCCGCTGTCTGCTTCACCGTTAGTTGGCCGTATTGACCTGGATAGTTTTGAATCCTTGTCGTACCGCCACTAAGGGTCTTATATCAGGTATCTTACTTATTTACCTATTCGAAGTATGCTTTTGATTATCATATCTATGTTCTTGTGCGTATCAGCTACTGATCCAGGGACTGATACAGGATGCACAGTAGATTCCAGAAATGGGGTCTGACAGATTGGTATCAGAGCATTACTTGACCGTAGAACGAAAACCTAGGATTTGTCGCGTTCGAAAACGACTATTTTCAAAACTAGTTACAAAACCTTCCATAGTACCTCTTCCCCATCTTTGAAAATCTCCTGTTCCTCTCCTAACCAATCGCAGAAGTCACTTCTCAACTCGCCATGTCTGCACAGGCACATTCAACCCAATGGACGACTCCGACTATGAGACCATAGAAGTGGAGAACACATTATACCAGGTTTACTGCAAACCATATGTGGCTCCCAAAAGAAAGAACAAGGGCAATGTCGCTAAGAACACGGGATCACAGAGGACATGCTACAATTGTCGTGACCCCGGACATAAGTTCACTGATTGCCCCTCTTATGAACCGATCAGTGAAGCAAGAACTGCAGAGACCAGCCTAAAGAATGAAGTACCACCAGTTCCAGCACCATTTGGAGAGATTCAACCGTGGGTACAAGAAAAGCATCAAGAGCAGGGAGTTAGGAATAACATGGATGTCACATGCCAGACGTCCTCCCCAATCATCTCAAGAGTGCTTGAAAGGTTGGGTAACCTAGAAAGGGTACTGAAAGATCAAGAAAATGACAAAAGCCACCAGACTCAGCCGCAAGGGAAATATGAAGACCCGGAATGGAAATCGCCCCGGAAACAAGGATATCGAAAGAAGAAGAAAAACAAACTGTGCATAGGACCTTCTGATTTTAAAAGATCCAATACTTTTGGACAGAACAGTAAAGGCAAACCCCAGGGAAAGAAGGTACCACGAACGAATCGGAAGTGTTATCTGTGCCGGAATCGCGGGCACCTTGCCGCAGATTGCCTGGAAGCTACCGGACAAGGAGACAGTGAGTAACAATTTTGATTGAAGCCTCAATTTGATACATCAGGAAGCCGGACACCGATGTCTACAAACTCTATGTAAGAGTGTTGTAGTATAAATAATCCGATGTAATTCTGTTTATAGACAATAAAAGTATTGGTGTTGTCATGAAATAATGCCCCGAGTTACCTTTGAGTAAAGAAAGAATACAAGTCCAGAAACTCAATGCTGCTGGAATGTAGTGACCATGGCTACAAGTGCAGGGATAACTTCCAACATCAAGTCCATAAGGCACCACAATGCAGGAATATGAAGAATGGTTTTCCTTTAACCGACTAAGTCACTTGACCCTCTCGATTCTTTTTGGTCAACAGTCTACTGGTCGAGTTCTAACAGCAAGCAAAAGTCGGTAGTTATCCTACAAGCTTTAAACCTCGTTCGTAGCACGCTTACACATGAGACCTCAACAATTAAATCATGTTGTTTGTGTGATTCGATGATTTTGTCGACTTGGTTCCTTATTTTCTATGATTGTGTGCTTCTAATCGAACTAAATAGCATAATAATAATAACAACAGTTTGATAATTAGAGTAGCAGCTTAATAACAGCTTAAGGCCTAAACCTTTTCCTAAACCCCTGCCTAAATCTCTGCTGGTGAAACCAGGATGCCGCCAAAGAAGTCCGTTCGGGTTCAAACTCACCAACGGCAACAAGCAAGTGACAGAGGACCCTTCGCAGCCCATAGCAAGGAAACTGAGGAAGGTCACCACGCAGAAGAAGAAAGCAACCAAGAGACCGAAGGCAACTGCAACCAAGGTAGTAATGAAATTCCTGAAGTACCACCGGTCAACCTTGCAGAAGTAATGGCTATGCAAACCCAACTGCTGGAAGTTCTTTCGCAAAAGCAACAGAACAATCACGGAATCAATTTCAAGATAACAGAATTTTTGAAACTTAGGCCACCTGTCTACGACAGCACCGATGAAGACCCATTAGCAGCTGACGACTGGCTCAGAAACATCAATAAGAAGCTCAAAGTTATCAATGCTGATGATCAAGAAAAAGTGATATTGGCAACACATCATCTAACAGGAGCAGCCGCAGAATGGTGGGACAATTTCAGTGAAGCAACAGCAGAACCAGACACCATCAGCTGGGAAGAATTTCAACATGCATTCCGTGGCTATCATATCCCTGAAGGAATTATAGAGATGAAAGCTGATGAATTTTGTTCGCTGAAACAAGGAGCTATGACAGTGCAGGAGTATACTCGCAAGTTCACGAAGCTTTCTCGCTATGCTCTAGACGAAGTATCGACTGATAAGAAAAAGCAAGATCGCTTTCAGAAAGGACTTAACCATAGACTGAATGTTCAGCTGGTCACCCATGTTTACCCAGATTTCAATACTCTGATGAACCGGACCATATTACTTGAAGATGCTTGGTCAAAATGGGAAAACGACAAAGAACAAGAAATCGTCGTGGATGAAGAACAAAATATCATTGTGAACAAAGAACAAGATATCACTATGAATGAAGAGCGGAACATCAACGTGAACAGGTTTAAACGGAAAGAAGTGAACAGGTTTAAACGGAAAGAAGTGAACAGGTTTAAACGGAAAGAAGCATCTAAAAGACCGAACAGAAATCAACGCAGGAAGCTAAAATATCAGAAAATAAAACAGATGAAGCCCTTCGGATCCTCTTCTAACTGTAAAAACCCGGCTACTATTCATCAGAGTGACAGAAAACAACAAGAGGGATATGTTGGGAAAGCCCCACGAGGACATCGGAAATGTTACCTATGTAAGCAGCAAGGACACTACATAGCAGACTGTCCTCAAGCTGACCAATACAACGACGACATTCATGCCAATCCAATCGGGATTTCACACGTCAATGACATTTGAAGATGATCACGAGATACCATAAACCTCTATCTAGAAGGAGTAAGCAACTGGGCTAGTAGTATAATCTGTACTTGTCGCTTTGTACTCGGAAAATCATGGATGCCTGTGGTGAACCACTATGTAAACAAGTTTATGAAATAAGATATGATGAGAAGATGTTTAATATCCATTCAATGATTGTGATATATGCGACAATGCCTGGTTTACAAAAGAAACCCGGAAACCCTTCTCTTTTGGATACAAAGATGTTAAGATGAAACTCCCTAAGATAAACCCTTTTAAGTGGGGTAGTCTACCCACTATCTTGGAATCTCCTACCTGATGGATTGGAAGTGCCGCCAAGCGAGAACACGATAAGATCGGACAATCGAAAACTTGAAATAGATGGTTTTGTTCATCCCTATGTTTTCTAGAGGAAATAATGACTCGTCAGAAACAGACTTCAAGCTACAAGAGTCTTAGTACACCGACATTGGAGGATAATTTGGAAATAAAGGCATTTGGAAAACGTGACCCACGGAATACCAAGAAACGCCTAAAACCTTTGGATAAGATAAACAGAGCAATTATGAAATGCCCTCTCTGGTACCCCAAGTTAAATCCTTTTAAGTGGGGTAGGACCCCATACAACCCTAAAGAAAGGAACTTCGCTACATCGATCCGCAGCGCCACAGATCACAAGGATGGAAAGAATCTGCTATCAAAGCTTGCGACATCAAAAAAAAAAAAAATCCGACAAAATTTCGGATGTTATCACCATCAAGCAAGAAGACGCAAGACAAGCTCTGCACCATCCGGAAGATCGTTCGAATCTCGAGGACGAGATTCCTTTTAAGTGGGGTAGATCTGTAACACCCCAAATTTCAAATCAACAATTAAATGGAATAAAAATCACTCCGATTTTAAATTTTTGTTTATTTCTTTCCTCCTCATCAAATTTTAGAAATAAAACTAACAAAAGTAATTCAACCTTAGTTGATTATGAAATTTTCAAAATATAAAATCTATGCTCTAGTGTTTGCTTCATTTAAAATTCACTAAAAACTTGAACTTTTCAAATTTACTACAAATCAAAATAGTTACATGTTAAACCCTAGCAAATTCATTTTGAATTCAAAAATTTGAATTTGAAAAACCCTGCACAAATACCACCATATGCATTTTCCTGATTCCTTGTTTATTTTGGATATTTGAAATCCCATTCAGATTTGAGTTTGTTTGAATCCTGGAAAAGAATAAACCTAATTCTAATTCCCTAAAACTTCTCTGGGCCGAACCTTATTCTTTTCCCTCGCTGGCCCAGCCCACTTTCCCTTTTTCTCTCCTCTTTCTCCCGAGCAGGCCGCCCCTTTCTCTTCTTTCCTCCTGGCCCAGCTCGGTCTGCTCCGGCCCAGTCCGGCCCGTTCTCCTCGTCTTCCTCCTCCAGCTCGGCAGACACGTCGCCGCCGACGCGTCGCCGCCGCCGCGTTCCACGCCGGCGCCCTCTCCAGCTCATCCCTGCGCGCCACTGTGGCCATACCGCCCCGACGTCACCCCTGCCAAGCTCCGCGCCCCGAGGCCACAGTGTTGCGGGCGCCGAAATTGTGGACGAGTCACCGCCGCAATCGACGACCTCGCCGTGGATAAGGAGCGACGTCGCAATCGTTGACCGGATAAGCTTCGAGGCGAAGGCTTCATCCTTCTCCGCCTATAAAAGGGCTCCAAGCTTCTCCGCCGCGACCCTCTTCTCCCTTTTCCCCTCCAAACCCTAATCTCTCCGGCCGACGTCAATCTTCGCCGTCCGGCCGTCTCCGACCAAGCCAAGCTGCCGGTAAGCATCCCCGAGCTCCTCTTTCTCTTCTACGCCCTCTCTTTTTCCCTCTCGCGCTCCCGCACCACTTCCGCACCGTGCGCCGCCGCCCGCCGCCGTGCGACCTCGTCGCCGGCAGCTTTTCCGTCCGCGTCCGGCCGAACCGAGTCGCGCCTCGCATCCGCCGCTCTCCCGCGCACCCGCACGGCATCACGTACTCGAGAAATCCCGCACCCTCGCCGTTTCCCCTTGCTCACCGGCGTGCCGCCCGAGTCCGGCGACCTCGCGCCGCCGCTCCGCTCATCCCCCTCGACGACAAGCTCCACCCGTAGCTCCGCCATCCCTCGCTGATGCCCGGCATCATGCTCTCGTCGACTCTCCGCCAGCCCAACCGCCGGCGGCGAGGAATCCGGCGAAGCGCCGCCGCAGTCGCACCTCTCCGGCCACCCACAGTAACCGTGAACCAAGCCGTAGACCCAGTCCACAGAACCCGTGAACCCAGTCCATGCCTTTCTCAATATAGAAATAATTCTAGAAAATCCAGAAAACCCCGGGTCCTGTATATTTTACACATAAGCCCCTGACCTTTATGATAATCCTGTTTAGGTCCTGCCTTTTTACACAAACACCCCCATACTTTTCCATAATTACCTTTTAGTCCCTACCTTTTTACACCACGGTCCCTAAACTTTACCTTAATTACATATAGGTCCCTAAACTTTTCTGTTCTTACAGATGAGTCCCTAGAACCTTTCTGTAATTACAAATAGCCCCTAGATCTTTAAATCTTCGTAACTTCTCGACCGAAGCTCCGTTTTGAACGATTCTTGCGCCCACGCGTTCATAGAAACGCGTAGTACCCTATGGTACTAATCATGAAGCTCTAGAATACCTCTGCAAACCATCAATGCCCAAGTTCTTCTCACTTTCGATGAAATCCCATCTCGACAAATCTTCCATCGTTGATCTTGCTTTACACTGCCATTCCTTCACCTTCTAGGATCAAAACCTAACCAATCTCGTTGTGTTGTTCCCCGTCAAAGCATAGTAACTCTTTTTAACCACAACTAAGCTCCAATCTTAACCGAGCTCAGCTATCGCCCGACCAAACCTAATCTAATGTTGCCACCAGTCTTTACCCAGCTTATTCAACCTGTTTATTCTCGTTTATGTTATATTTCATTAGATCTTATCGGAGTTATTGTTTGTTGGTATTTGATTTCAGCTGTGCATTCATATCATACATGATCATGTACCACCGTCGTGTGCTCGACGCATGACGACTAACTCAATGGTTAGTATAATAGCAAATCATCATTAGGTAATACTAAAAGATATAGAAGTTCTTAAAGTGACACACCTCACATTTCATATACTTGTTACATGTACCTTTATACAGGTTACGGCCTATATAAAGCTTTAGTGTTGCAAGTATACGAATAACACGTACACACACCCGCCTTCTTCTTCATGCATGCATGTTTTCCTCATCGTGTTTAGCATCCTTCATTCACACTAAAAGCCTTAGTGTTCGATGCATCGCTCCTAATAAGTCTTCTTAAAATAATAAAATCTTTCTTAAAGTAAAACTTAATGCATCATACATGAATTGGGTCTCTTGTCTTTTATTGATGTTCTATCGGTTCTTATTGGAGTTAATCGAATCCTATTGGCTCTTTTGATCTTTATCTCTTTTGCGGTAGTTGTTTATACGCAATGTTTTTATGCGCTAGCTTACGTAAGATTCGAGGAAGAGCCAGAAGAATTCACGGAAGATCCAATCCTCAAGGATGAGCCGAAGAATCCAAGCTCAAGGACGAGCTAGAAGATACAAGCTTAAGAGAAGGACTTGAAGACATCGACTTCGACACAGGATCTGAAGACCAAGAATTAGAAGATTAAGGATAGCGTTTTCAGGCAAGCTCTACTTCTCCTTGATCATGATTGAACCTACTGTTTTCGCAATGCACCTATATGGCCTGTTCTCGTACTTTGCATTACTTGTTATTTTACTGATTGTGTAGTTATGGTCCTACTTGCTTATTGATATTGATGTCTGTTACTTAGGCGTTAATATCAGAATCCTTGTTTACCCTTGATTTACATGTCACCTTGTTAACCCTAGGATGGTTCCATCATTTCTATGATGGCACGTTCACCTTGTTACTAGATTGCTTAGGACCCCTCGCAATGTTTCTACATTGCCACACCTTACTCACTTATGCTTTATAAATGTGTTAAATGAGTTTGGTGGAGTGCGTAATATTGTGGTTGGGAGTAGCACAACTGTGTTAGGTGATGATGTTGGCAATGGTGATGGGATGGGTTGGATTGCGGGCAAGGCCAATAGTAAGTGAATGATGATGTGATGGATTGTGTGATAGTCCCCTAGTGCGGGAGACATGGTGCTTGCCCGGCCACATAAGGACCGGTTCATTCAACCTTTAACAAGATGATTCTCGTACAACCACGGAACCTGTATGGGAAGGACTCACCCTACCTTCTTGGTGCCTACCACTTTGATCCACCTGGAGGGCAGTAGTGCAAGCGAGCAACCAGGAGCAGACTCCGGAGTTTGTATTGCTTAGGAGTCTGGTTTGTGATCCCCACATCAAATGTGAGGAGGATCTGCATGATTGACTCTTATAGTCTCATGAATGAGCCCCTGGGTATGGTTCGTGGGTGGCATTGTGTGTGGTACTCGGAGAAGATGGATTGAGCGTTATGTTACTCTCCGATCAAGAGTGCATAGCCCGTGGGAAAAGATGTACAACCTCTGCAGAGTGTAAAATTCATCCGGATGGACGTTGTCACGGCATATGGCGCATCTTTGTTGAGCTTCGATATGATTAGCCACCTCTCATTCCTTGAAGTGTGAGTGAGCAGTAGTCTGCTCGTGTTTTGGAAGTGATGGCATGGATGCCGGGTCGGTATGACCACTGAGGTCGGAAGGCCCAACTAAAACTTGGGAACTGGCGGGAATGCTTCATACTCCCCCAGGGCCAACCAACTAAAATATTGACAGTTACTTCTCTGTTTTATCTAAGAATTCCTTCACATGCTTTAGTAAACCTTGCATAAAAGTTGCTTGCTGCAAATGAACCATACAGCCTATTCCTTGCTAAGACCAAATATGCATATATATATACCCCTTGTGTAGTGTAGGGCTTGCTGAGTACCTTATGTACTCACGTGTTTGCAATCGTTGGTTTAGTAGGTGAAGACTTCGTAGATGACGACGACGATTGGGTTTTCAGTTCTGCTTCTCAAGTTTGCTTGTGGCGTTGGGCCATGATTTCCGCTGTCTGCTTCACCGTTAGTTGGCCGTATTGACCTGGATAGTTTTGAATCCTTGTCGTACCGCCACTAAGGGTCTTATATCAGGTATCTTACTTATTTACCTATTCGAAGTATGCTTTTGATTATCATATCTGTGTTCTTGTGCGTATCAGCTACTGATCCAGGGACTGATACAGGATACACAGTAGATTCCAGAAATGGGGTCTGACAGGGATGGACCTGTGTCAGCACTGCTGCCTGTCTCGTTTGTGTCCTGATGATCCACTCTGGAGGTAGATCGGGGTACTAGGGGGAATGACTATTGTTATCATTTCACCGCAGCCATCCGTGTGGACTGTGGAATCCATTGAGGACAGCGAATTGATAGTTCAACTCTGACAATAATGCTTAGGTTCAAGTTGGAGAACGTACACTAGACGATTTTGAGATCAGAGTGTGACCACCTTTGACGCTGTTCGGAGTGCAAGGTTTGGGTTACCGCGAGATGAATCTCTACTATGGAGAGATGACTACGCGAGTGTTGAGGCGATATATGATGTTGAAATTTAAGACATTTATTCAGCTACATAATCTTGGCTGTCAAAGGAGAGTATGGCTGATAAGAGCGTCAAAGTAACTGAGATAACTGAAGTTGCAGGTAAGGCGAAATTCAGCTACCGTATCTGACATCTTACAATGAAGTCAAAGCAATTGATTTATCTGACAATGAGAAGTCAAAGCAATTGATTTATCTGACAATGAGAAGACAGTACAGAGATTTAGTAAAGCATTGATTTCCGTAAGGATGACAATAGTGTGAGGGTTGTCAAAGCAAACAGGAAGCTGAATAGTTTAGAAAGTACAATATCTCAGTGCGCATTCCGATGTGAGAACAATTTGTAAGTCAAGGGTGAGCGAACAAGATAAAAACATAACAAAAGAAGTCTAAGGAGATTTTAGATGTGCATATCACAATACCATCCCAAAGAAGCATGGAAGCAGCCGAGGATGGTGCCAGTCCATCAGAAGTGTTGACAAGAATGTTAATAATGCTTTTGAAAGAATGAGCGATTCCTTGACAGTTATCAGATCATCAAAGGCTCTCAATGTGAAACTGATTCGGCTGAACAGGTTGATGAATGCATCTATTCCACGACCCCTTTCGTCACTGGTTAAGGTTATGGGTGCCTCGAAGTGACGCAGAATTTCTCAAACTGTGCAACTCTAAACTTATAGAAATTTAATTCTTCAGTTGCGGCAGGCGCTGTGGCGGCCGTTGCAGTTGTGGCGGCCAGAGTGAAAATAAAAGTTGAGTGTGCTTTGCGATTATTTTATTCAGTTTTAATTTAGAAAGTGAAGAAAATAAATCGCAATTACTCTTTTGTTCATCGGACCCGAGTGTGCCGCAGGCGCGAATTTTCATGCTAAGTACCGAAAATGTTTCAATCACCGACAGTTGGCCTATGCTAAAGTAGACGGAGGTGCGCAGTTGATGGGACTGTGGCAGCAGGCCAATAAATGAGCTTGAGAACTGGGTTTGAGCCCGAAAAGGAGAGGGGGCGTTTGGGCCCGAGGAAGATCCGGCCTATGACGTGCAGAGCCATTTCGTGATGATACCCAAAATTTGTCATGTAGCAATACTCACAGGCAAACGAAATGAGGGATAAAAAGTATTGAACTCTAGGCCTCACCGTACCTGACATGTGAGAACGCGATGTGCTTCATAGCGCACCACCGTGCCAACACTCGCGGAAAAAGGAAATCAATGACGAAAAATATTTGAATGTGGGCCTCAGAGAACCTTGGAGTGTGCTTCATAGTGTGCCTCGTGGCAATACTCGCGGGCAAAGGAAATCACTAACAAGAAATTTTTGACTATGGGCCCCACGGAACCTAACATGTGGGCCTACGATGTCCTTCATTGTGCGCCATGTGGCAATCTCGCAAGCAAGAAAATCAGTGACGAGTGAGCCGCTCTTGCTTACTAGGACGCCACACAGGCCAGATACACCGGTAGGGTGGGGTTTAGTGACGAATAATACTCTCGTGTATGGGCTCCATTGGTCACTACTTGTAATAGCAATTTTACCCAAGAATCGGTACGTCAAACCATTACGGTGTACGTTTTCGTCACCAAATCATCAAATGATACGATTTTTCATCACAAATAGAGCTTGACAAAGAAACGTTAATGTACTTTTGGATTGGACTAGATATTCTACAGTCTGACCATCAAAACAAAAGCATCGAACATATAGGGCTAAGCTATTTCGATGATTTGGTCTCCTATGGATTTTTCAAAGAAGAAGAAAAAGAAGGGCATAGTTATTATCTTATCCATGACCTGCTCCATGATTTAGCACTGAATGTTGCATCAGAGCACGAAAACGTCAATTAAGTTAGCCGAAAACGGGGAAAAGAGCCAAAACAGTGTCAGAATGCAAAATGTGCACTCTTATAATGTCATAAATCATCGTAGTGGTCAAAGCCAACTTATTCGACATCTATGACTACAAACAAAATTACAATCAAGCTTCTGATGCGGAAAGCCTTAACAGGTAATGAGACAGCATGCAAAATTATTTGATCCAGCCAAAACTTATTTGCCAAAGCTTAACAATTGACAGTTCACCTAAAATTCGTGTCAAACACGAACTGACATGTTTGTGTTCTGCAGTCCAAGAACATACGTAAATCATCATGACCTAGTGTGCATAGTCAACAAGACATAGAGCTCATAGGCACTTCATCAAAAAGTATAACTGCACTAAAAACTGAAATTTCTTCTCGACAATAGTGAAGTCCTCAACGATCTTCCTAAGTATTCCTTTATCTCAGTCGTGAACACAATTCCAGAGATTTGGCTGCACAAATGTTACATGTCGACGACGTCCGTGGGTCAATCGATGCTGCTCCAGAAAGAGAAGCATCGGAGGAAGAGGACGGCGCTGCACAACCATGTAGGAGAACTAAAGATCGGGCCAGGGCAACCAGACGGCGCTGCCCGGCATGCGACAATGGTGTGGACGAAGTTTTCGACGCAGCCGGGAATCGATGCGCCGGCCGTGATCCTCAACGGCGTGGCGGGGGGAAGGCTGGTGAATCGAGTTGCGCGGCCGGGAATCGAATGCACGATGGGGAACAGGATCGACGGCTATGGAGGCGCGAGGGAGAACGGGATCGACGGCGAAGAAGGCTTCAGGCGGCGGGCGGGTCGATGGCGTCTGGCGGCGTGCGTTCGAATTGTGCGGCAGCGCGCGTTCAGATTAATCCAAATTGGGCCAGCTATCCGTCCAAATTGGGCTTGACCGGTCAGGTTCCAAATTGGGCCGCCTTTGCTGACCCTCAGGGGCATTCATCATAAATTAATCTATGTCAAAACTACGCCCAACAAATACAAGCTAGTATTATTTTCCTATTCAAATGATACTAGCTAGTATGGGGGACAGTAAAAGTCCTCCTTCTCTCAGCCTAAGAGACAGGCTTACCGCAGCCTCTCAAGGCAAAATGGACGCGATGGTGAGCTTGTCCGCGACAGGGGCGGAGCTAGGATTTCGGCATTTGGGGGGGGGGGGGGGGGGGGGGGGGGGTGCAACTTTAGGTGACCGATTATACAATGCATGGCTGTGTGGCACGGATACGGTTACATGTATCGATATCCGCACAATATGGATACGGCGAGTCGGCGACACGTTGTTTTCTTAGAAAAATCGATATGTCGGCATGTTTTAATACTAGAAAACAAAGCAACTAAATAGTGGATATGAGAAATAATAATGGTTAGCAGCCTACAACGTGTATAATCATTTGAGCTGGTCACCATTTTAATATAATCATTAGTACATGCTTTAAGCGCTGTAGTGGTATTCTTGAGTTTGCAAATCAACAGAATTTTTTTAGCATGATTGACTCTTGAACAACTTTGAAAATCATTGATGGATTTTGCCCTATCATCTTGGCTGAGCAATTACAAGTGAAATTGGAAACAAGTGGATTAGGGAACCCTCGTTCGATCTGCAAATTTTCACATCTAAACCGTTTGTAGGCTAAGTTGGAGATTGGAATGAATTAAATTGAAGATTGGAGAGACAGGTACCTATACGGAAGACGGCGGTACCCATGGCCATGTCGAGCAATTTTCGGCACTTCCATGCCGCATTCGGCGGACGGCGGCGGTGCATACTTAATTGAGTAGATGAGAAAGGAGACTTGGGGAAGACGAATCGTGTGCAGATTGGGTGCGAGTTTGCTAGGCTTCCTCTTTAACTTACATGGAATAAAAGGCTTTAAAACTTTTTTTTGTTGGGCTCTATGTGGGCTGCAAGCGTACAAACATCATGGGGGGGGGGGGGGGGGGGGGCTGGCCCCCCCAACGACGGTGCATTTTCAGAGTGCCTCCCTGCATCAAAGCCTTTGTTTCTGTTTCCCAGAGACCGGATATGAAGGAGGTCTTAGTACGTTGCGTGGTGCAGCTCTTTCGTGAGCTTCATGACGATGTACGTTCATTGGATGGACTCGAGATACTTCAATGGATCAGTGAGTATCTCTCTCAAATAGAAGGTATGCGTGAATAATTGCTTTTTATTTTGTTTTACCAAAGGAAAGTTGTATGGTCCAGATCTTGGTATTAGTACTAGTAGTCTATAACTGCAGTTTAGTGGGGTCTGAACTGAATTGCTTGCTAGCCCATTTGCCACCGTTTCTTTCATTTTAGGTTGCACTTTAATACCTGAATTCTTAGGACTTTTCACATTGAAATCAAGCTCTGTTGTTATTTGGGTTAGATTTGTCGTCGTCATTGATGATATCTGGTCTTCTACTGCTTGGGATACCTTAATGTTTGCATTCCTAGCAAATAAATGTGGTAGTAGATTGATCATCACTACCCACTTGTTGACTAGCCTATCTCCTTGTATTGTATAATCCTTTGGATAAATGCTTAGTTACAGGAGGCACAACTTCATATGTCGTGAGAAGTCGTTGTTGCTCATCATTAAAATCACACTCACCCTCTTCTCAAGAGATGGAATCTCACACATTGATCCATTCCTCCTTCACAGCAAGTTTACTGACCAACACCCGGGATATACAGATGATATAACAAGGGGTAAGCCCCCACTTTCTCTACTATGTCGTTCGCCACATCCTCAAATAGATCTTTGCATTTCTTGAGAAATAAGCTTTTGGGCTGATGGATGTCGAGTGGCTGCATAAGGAAAATAAGGCCATCTATAGGCAATACCCACGATTCAGCAACTTAGTGATGATCAATTTGCTACCACATTTATTTGCTATGAATGCAAACATCAAGGTATCCCAAGCAACAGTCGACCAGATATCATCAATGACGACGACAAATCTAACCGAAACAACAACAGAGCATGATTGCTGTGTAAAAGTCCTAAGAATTCAGGTATTAAAGTGCGACCTAAAATGAAAAAAAGCGGTGGCAAATGGGCAAGCAAGCAATTAATTTCAGACCCCACTAAACTGCAGTTATAGACTACTAGTGCTAGTTACCAAGAACTGGACCATACGACTTTCCGTTGGGAAACAAAATAAAAAGCAATTATGCACGCATACCTTCTATTTGAGAGATACTCACTGATCCATTGAAGTATCTCGAGTCCATCCAATGAATGTACATCGTCATCAAGCTCACGAAAGAGCTGCACCACGCAACGTACTAAGACCTCCTTCGGATCCGGTCTCTGAGAAACAGAAATAAGGATGTGTTGCAGGGATCTTGCAGAATGATTCTTTTATAGACTCTTCTTTTATAGACTCTTCTTGCCAGAGTTGTTTTTCCTATTCCTCCAAAGCGCGCCAGATCGTATCCCCTCAACAGCAGCCAGCTTTCGAGCTCCTTGCTCGGTCTGGCAATGTCAACGATGTCAGCCTCTTCCGCGAATAGAGCAAGAAAACACAGATCGAGGGCCGGACTCCTAGAATGGACACAAGAAAAAATGTCGATATTGTACCTTACCCTCCGCTCGCCGACCTCGACCACGCGAAGTTGTGGGAAATGCGGATGGTGAGAAGGAATTGGCCGCATGTGCGGAAGAAAGTAGTGATTCTTCCGCTGACACCCTGGCCCTGGTAGGTGGTAGCCTCCACCGGCGCGGGCGAGGCGGAGACTGGTCGTGAAGGCGCCGACGCAATCCTCCCGTAGTAGGAGGTGTCCAGCACGTCCCGCGCCCGCGCCTTCACTGGAACGTTGACGGTGCCTCCCTCCTCCATGGCCTCCACCTTCAGAAGCATCGCGTGCATCATGGCGAGCTCGCCACGGAGGAAGAACACTTGCCTCAGTGCGCACCCCCACGATGCGGGAGCACTGGGTGGCAAGGAACTGCAGTTTCTGCAGCAGCTCTCCTATGCATCCCGCCAACAAGCTCACCCACCACCTCTATCTAGCCCGTCGCCGCCGCTGCGGTATTCTGCTCAAGGGTGCGGTGATGCCAGGAAGCCCGTCTCCAAGAATGAGAGGAGCGAGAGCAGCATATATAGCTCAGCGGGAAAAATATAAAAGAGGTGGTGATGTGTTTATGCTTGCTTGCAACTGCAGGACAGCTCGTGGCTGTAGCAGCAAGATCAAGAGAAGCCAGAGCTTTTGTGTGTCCTATGTTTGCATGCTTTGCTTGCCACTCACTCAAAGCTCCCCGATCCTTCGTCACGTTGCCGGCTCCACAAGTCTTTCTTCGTCGTCCTCTCTTTCATGCATGACAGAGTGACACAGGCTAACCATTGCTCGCTACAGAGACACTGCAAATCGTATTTACACACTCGGTCACTGCACTTAATTAAACGCCGAATTAAGAACCGAAACTTTCTGATAATTAATCGCATGTCATTTGTAGCGAATGCTTAAAGTTCTTTATCACCCTTTCTTGCGACCAGGAGCCAAACCAACTCAAAGGTAACGGATATGCATGTCCTGCAAGCCAATAACGGTCAGTGGCTTCAGGAACATGCAAGTATCTTAAGGTTCCGATGTCCGCATGCCAGAAAACGGAGGCGTAATATGCAGCCCCCGGCGGTCACGTGGCAACCTTTGATCCATTGCTTGATATATAGAGATTAGCGCCCGTCTTTGCTCTCTTTATGCTTTTCTCCTCTTTACTC
This sequence comes from Eragrostis nindensis, assembly GCA_012490785.1. Lineage (NCBI taxonomy): Eukaryota > Viridiplantae > Streptophyta > Magnoliopsida > Poales > Poaceae > Eragrostis > Eragrostis nindensis. The sequence goes on along the minus strand of JAAXCT010001185.1, from coordinate 63,585 downwards.
CTTTCTTTTCTTTGTTCCTTTCTCTTCAATTAAGACGTACGGACGGGTTGCTTTGCTCTCTTTATGCCTTTCTTCTTTTTAACTCAGACGTACAGACAGGTTGCTTTGCTCTCTTTAGTCTTTATGTCTTTCTTCTAAGAAGTGGGCGTTAGCTCACTGGTTATGCCTTCCTTGATGCCACTCTGTTCTGAAGCTAAATGGGATGTAGCATGTTATTGTACTTTGTATAGTTTCTACATTAACAAGTGACTGATTTAATGTAAAATTGTTTAACACTAAAACTATTTCATTGTGCGTAGATAGTGATTCCTTGCTATAATCTCTTACTAATATAGAAGATTGATCGGTTCCCCTGTCATCCATGTCACACATCCAAATCACTGGCTGCATGTTGTTTTTATCCGTTGCATAAATAGTTGGACTCGTAACACTGCAGCTTGCTTGTTGTTGCTCTCTTCTTAATCCCCCAATGATACAATGCGGCAGATGAAGATGTCACATCAGCTCATTAATCACAGCTAAAACCAAGAGCCAAGTTTGCATATTATTTTTGGTGGGATAAATGTATAATCTTGAAATCATTATAAATGTATTTTCCCTAGCATTACTAAGGTTATAGAGTGGAGAAAGGATATCTTCATTTTATTGATTAATATTTAGTGCAGCATCGAAAATCATTCATTCGTCGGCTCATGCTCTGAAATCTCCCATCAAAAGCAAATGGCTAGAAGTTATTGGTTCATAACGTCTCCCACATTCCCACAAAACTAATGGCCATCGTGCATATGCCCTATGTTTCACACAAATGTGTATAAATCAGGGTCCCACTAAACATGTACACCATACGGCATTTTAGTTTGTAGTCAAGATACAGAAAACAGAGGAGGAAGATGAGAAGAGGAATACAATAAGAAAAGCTGTGCACTGCATTTTGAAGTAGGAATATGAGGCAACAGGGACACAACGAGGACTTTGGAGGATTCACAATGAGCAGCGTGGGGAAGGACAGCAAGCATCCGCACAACACGATTCTATTATTTTAAAAACCCATAATTGTGGTTTCCAAAAAAAAAATCAGACCATGATTTTATATCATAATTCGAGTGCGTTCTTCTCGAAACAGTTAATTTCCCCCACTAAACATGAAATGAAATATGAACACTCTTCTCCCATGCGTGCAAGCCAAAGGTGATCACTCATTGTTGTACTCCCTCGTTTTGTGTCCCCATGATGCAGTGATATTTTGGTCAATTTTGTTTATAACTCACAGAAGAGGTTTTTGAATATCTTCCTAGTTTTATTGAGCAACCAGAGTAACAACATACCCCTCATGAACGAGTCGATATGGCCAATGGCATCATGCTTCTCGGGGGGATGATCAATATGTGAGACATGCACAGCAAGGCAAACAAGCATGAATTTCCTGCCACCGGCCACGATGATGACGAAGATTATGGGGTGTAACATCGCACGTTCCAAGAATAAGGAGCTGGATTTTGGCAGATGAATATTCATTTGGTAATTTAAGAGGCAGAGTTGACATATGTAAAATCAGAATGAGTAATATTTAGAACACTATTATATGTACGAACCATTTGGATGACCATGTATTAGATGTCTTAAACCACTTGGGTAAACCAGTGATGATCAAAAAGACCTGTGACAGTGACACGCAAATGTATGTGACTTTCAGTGCATATGTTCCACAGACTGAAAGCCATCGTGAGTTCTCTTCTGAAATGAGCTGCCTTCGAGAGTGCACATTTTCTGAATGACCCTGAAATTAACGTGCACACTAGCTGCCTGGGAGTTGTGCACAAGGCCAAAGAAGGAAGGAGGATTGGGCATCAAGAAGCTAAGAGTGCAAAATGATGCACTTTTAATTAAGCATCTGCATAAGTTCTACAAAAGAGAAAATCTGCCCTGGGTCAAGCTTTTATCGTAGAATTGTTACCAAAATGGTAAACTACCAGGCATGCAAAACAAGGGATCATTCTGGTGGAGCGACATAGTTAAATTGTTGGATAATTTCAAAGGAATTGAGTTAGTCACAGTTAAGAATGGTGCTTCGGTCCTACTGTGGCAAGATTTGTGGAAAAAATTGGTACTCAAGTTGCAGTACCCAGAGCTCTTCAGCTATGCAAAGAATCGAAGAATAACAATCAAGATGGCAAAGGAATGTGAGCAGTTAATTATCAACTCTTTTTCACGTACCTTTGTCAGAACAGGCATATGACCAGTTTCAGGAATTGCAAATAGTGCTGCAGGACATGGAAAGAACAACAGAGGCAGATAGATGGTTGCAGCAGGGTGCTCATCGAAACCACTCGGCTTCAAGAACATATAAGGTCCTAATTGGACACATGCCAGTACATCCTGCATTCAAATGGATATGGACTTCCTCTTGTCAACCTAAGCATAGAGTATTTTTTTTTTTGCATGACAGAATAAACACAAGAGGTATGTTAAGAAGATGAAACATGCATCTGGATTCATATGTATGTGAGCTATGCTTGTGGCAGTGGGAAGGGACCTTAAGGCACCTGTTTATGAGATGCAATTTTGCCAAGGCAGTATTGCATCGTATTGGATTAATATTCCACAGCACATGAGTTCTTTGCAAGTGGTTAAATATCTCAAAAGAAGGTTGGCAGTACCCTTTTGCATGGACATCGTAATACTCTCATGTGCTGGAGCATATCTCAAAAGAGCGTCATCCATTGGATATTCAATCAGATAGATCCTACAGTGGATAATTTTGTGAGGAAGTTTTTCAGAGAGCTTAAGATGGTTGTCCATCGGGCTAAAGCTAGGCAAATTCAACCTCTAAAACAATGGATACAGTCTTGGGATTGACCTTCATCTTTTTGTTTGATTTTTGGATCTTCTCTTTTTTAGTTTTTGTTGGCCATCTTGGTCTGTATTTTGTGTTGTTGGACTCTTTCTTTTTAATAAATAAATTGCTGTAGGGGCTTGCCCCTCCAGTTTGCTTCAAAAAAAAAAAACGTGCACACGATGGTGCCTCGAGTAGCCGCCGAGCTTGCTCCCACGCGTGTCAATGGCCTTAGAGCCTAGCTCACCCACTCACACGTGCGTGTACTTTGCCAGATCTTATGCCCGTCTCCTTATCAGGTAATTGATCGACTCAAGATTAGTCACGGCCTCCTCTGAGCCCTTGGGAGAGCTCAAGAAATGTCCACCGGCAATGTCCTCACCAAGGTGTGCTCTGTTCTAGTGATTGATGGAAGAAAAAGGAGAAAGGGGAGATGGAAGAATCCCACCTTGGGTCCATTTGATAGCAACACGAAGTGCTAAAAGTACCCTATTGGGCACCAAACTATGTTCTTCACGTGTAAGGCTTGGATTTTTTTTTTGGTTGAGAGGATATACAGAAGATGTGATTCTGTACGAGTGCAAATGGTGTAATATTTTAATTTTGGAAAAACTGTGAGGACATGATGATTACATAAGTAAAAAAATCTGTGTCCATGGCAACTCTGGAGTATTTTAATTTTATTTGTTCACGTCACATGATGATTACATAATAACTACATCTGCAATCTGCCATTTTTCTTTTGGACTTCTCAGCATGCTCATAGGGTACACGAGTAGTACAGAGAGAAGAGAGGGATTAGCATACATATACTCATGTTCCTCTCTTTTTTTTTCTTGTACCCTCAAAGCATGATCTATGTGTTGATAGTTAAATTTATGAGTACATTAAGGAAGAAATTCTGAAACAAAATCTGAAATATTAGTTTTGAACATTAGTAGAACAGAGGAGGTATAAAGTTGGTACATGTAACTTTGGATCAATTTTTAGCACTGCCAAATATAATTAGAAGAAATCTATGCAATTGTAAAAGATAATTGTTCCTGTTCCCGTCATATAACAGAAATGTAAAGCGATAAATGTCATGAACATTTTTTCTATTTTTCAGATGTGGAATGAGTCCCACTAATATTTGGGCGGATCAGTGTATGTACTTCTAATTTATACTCAATTTGGATGGGCAAGTAATTTTTTAACAGTAATAGAGGAACTGTTGTTAGGTGCTGTACAAAATAGAACCACTTTGATTCTGTTAAAAGAAGAGAATAAAGGGTTCACTTTTTTGCGGAGTATAGAACACATCTATAGATGGTATAGTTTCCAGCATGATTCTGGAAATATGGGCTACTCGATGCGTTTAGTAGTCCAAGATCCGAAAAGATTTTACTGTTGTTGCAAAGGTTTGTTGATTCAAAATTTGGAACATATAAGGCTGGGCAGCTGGGATGAGTTGGGCAAGTGGGTTCACGTGTTTTGTTTACATCTCCATTATGGACTCAAAATTCAAATGGAGCTCTTTCGTTAAAAACAAAATGAAATGGTGCTCCATTTATTGTGGCTGAGATGGTACCATGCATGAGATCACAAACTCTACTATTGCAAAGATGTCTCTCCTCACTCCCTCTACACGGCCAAGAAAAAATTGGGATACAAGAGAAAATACTCTGGAGGACCCAGATCTCACCATAAATTAGCAACATCCAACATCCCGCATCCGGAACCGTGGTTGCTAGGAGCCAAGAGCATTTTTGGGATTCCCTATGCATCCCACTCCCTGGCTACATGTCTTTTCATGCAATGGATATTTCGACCTCCTCATCATCAAGTCTTGATAACTTCGCAAAGCTCGGCTGGTTAGGTTTTTTTTTGGTAGACCTAACCCACCCAGGATCAACTCCCAGACTTGGTATGGGTGTTACGTCTTTATGGCTATTTATTCTTACAGCAAGAGGCGACGCCTTCGACAGCAAGGAGTATGTGGGGATTTATCAGCCGGGTCCAGTCTTTTCGGATCCCCTCATAGGGGTAGGAGTTGTGTGCGTGTGTTGATAGGGTGAGTACTCGTGCGTGTTTACGAGTGTCAGCGTCTATATTGTGTCCGATAACCTCTCTCCAGTCAAGTACTTAATTAACTATACCTGCTAATGCAGGGCCGTCGCCCAGAATCCGGAGGCCCCGTGCGAAATGGAAAACGAGGCCCCATCACAGCCCATTCTTCTTACGTTTTGAACCAAGTTAGCCCAATAAAGTACCTTCTTCAACCTTGACCATCCGATCAAACAACGTTTCCTCTCTCTTCCACCATGGCTGGCCAGACGAGCTCGAATCAGCGCACCATCTAAGGGCGAAACAATAATAAACAAGCAAAATGGAGTGCACTATCGCATCCTCCATCATTCCACTTAGTTAAAACTCGAAATTCTTCTTACCGATGCAACATCAGAAGGAGTGCTGAAAGAAAGGAGGAGGAAATTGGAGGCCCTATTTTTTGTGAGGCTCTGTGCAGTCGTCTACCCTGCCCATGCTTATCGACACATAGCTTGAGTGAAATGCATCACGCGCTTTGACATGCGCAACAACCTTTTCTACCTTGATTAGATGCCACCAGTAATGTCGTAGCGCTGCAGTATGACATGACACAAAGTTTTGTATATTTCTCACGTGACAAGCTGCATTGAGTTCTTGACCGTGAAAAAAAGGGAACATGTTTGTTTTAGGCTGTTTCCGACGAGAGCGTCTTTTTTGTCATAGTGGTACAGCCTGGTTGAGCTCTCCACGCGCGCGCATCCAGCAACACTGAAATGTACTCGTTCCACTCTAATGTCACGATAACCACAATAAGTGACATGGCTCCAGCAGCCTGCTGGTTTGTTCACGAGCTCCTTGATCCAATTGCAAATGGATTCTACTCGCGAAGCCCATTGAATCTCACCGCCGCTTGCTGATACACTTTGGGCGACGTCCTCCGGGCCCTCACGGGGCCGAAGTTTGAACCTTCGCGCTATCTCCCAATGTTGGAGACGGGCGCTGAATCGTCAGAATCTCCGATCACTAACGCTGTTGGTACAACTGCAGTGAACCCAACATCACTTTGCTTCACAGTGCAGCGTGTTCCTGATGCATCCCACTCCAAGAAATATAACAGGAATCTGAATTTCTAAAACAAAAAAATTATCCTCCTAGAATCTCAATTTCTCTTTCTTTTTGGCCAAAACAGACAAGACAAATAACGTTTCTGCCCTTGATTGTACAGAGAACATCAGAATTTCATCCATGGCTGCGCCGCCCCCCGCCCCTCCATGCTGCCCCGGCTATTCACAACGAGCAATATAGGGAAGAACAGGAAGCATCGGCACAACATGATACAGTCCGACACCGCGATGCTCGTCATGCTCTGCATCCAGCTTCCTGTCATCCACCTCCCCACGCTGCCGTCAGCCGATCCATCGTCGCCCTTGTCCCCCCTCATCTTCTTCGCCGGTTCCTGTGCCTGCAAGTGCCGGCCTCTAGCTTCTTCCCCTTCCTCGAATCTAGATGCCCGGAGCGCCATGAGTTCGGCGATTGCTCGGCAAGAGCTTTGGAGCTCTGGAGCCGCTCTCATTCGAGCGCTGCACTTCAAGCCGGGCCAACCACCTGAAGTCTTGCTCCCTCGAATTCTTGCTACTAGTGTTTTCCTTTGGATTAGCTGCTGGCGGAGACATGGCGATGATGGATATTGGCACTCGGACAAGAGAGAGAGAGGATACGGTGCTGCAAAGAGCAGCAACGAATGGATAAGAACAAAGCGAGTAAAAAAACAAAAGAATTTGCTAGGATACTTCTTCCGTCCATAAATATAAGGATTCGGAGACTTTCAGCTAACTCGTTTGACCACTCGTCTTATTTAAAAAAATTATACAATTATTATTAATTTCATTATGACGTGTTTTATCACTAAATATACTTTAAGTATGGCTTATTTGTTTTTGTATTTTCACAACTTTTTTAAATAAGACGAGTGGTCAAACGAGTTGGCTGAAAGTCAACGAATGCTTATATTTATAAACGGAGGAAGTAAGAATGAATGGCAAGAGACCTTGTCGGTGGAGTGCAGATTTTGGCCCTCCCGTCAACGATTTGTGATACTGAATTGACTGAAGATTTAGTATCCAACAAGCCACAATATGGTATATAAGATTAAATCCATGCTTGATTGTTTTGTTTTATGATTTCATAAATGAATTAAATAATACACAGATAGACTAATAGACAGTGCACTGTATAAGTTGTCTGTTTTATTGTCTATGTGCGATAATCAAGACACTCACAGACTGCAGCTGTCTGTAGCACTGTGGGTCCCCTTAGCGCCTAGCTCACCCACTCGCATTGCTTTGCCAGATCCTATGCCCGTCTCCTTATCGGATCATTGATCAACTCGAGGTAAGTCACGAACTCCTCTGCGCCCTCGGGCGAGCTCAAGAAATGTCCACAGGCGATGTCCTCTCCAAGATGTGCGCTATGTGCCCTGTTCTAATGATGGATAGAAGAAAAGGGAGGGTGAATCCCACATCGGGTCCATTTGTTAGCAACACGAAAATGTGGTGGATCCATTACAATCTAACCAAATTTCTGCATATACAACCAAAGGTACCCAATTGAGCATTAAACTATGTTCTTCATGTGAAAAGCTCGGATTTTTTTTTTGTTGAGCTGATCTACGGAAGATGTGATTTCTGTACAAATAGAAATGGTGTGAAATTTTAAATTTGTGTGATTACATAAGTAAAAAAATCTGTGTCCATGGCAACTCTCCAGTTCTTTGATTATGTAGCAACATCTGCAAAGTTTTTGTTCTCAAAACTTTGATTACAACACCACCCCCCCCCCCCCCCCCCCCCCCCCCCCCCCCCCCGGTTTTTGTGAAATTCTCACAAAATTCAGGCCGCCATTATTCCACTAAAACAATGAGCGGCCCAAGGTCACTTAACCTTTATAGAGGTAGTAGAAGCAAGGGCCCCCGCTACATGATGCATAGTAAAGGTGGCCCATGTTTCAAACCGCCGCTACAAATCTCTTTATCTATTGCAGCGGGTGGAAATAATGGCCACTGCTATTTTGGCCCATTTATAGCGGCGGTTGATTCGCCGCTACAAGCAGCCGATCTCTTAACAAGTTTTTTTAAACAGCGGTTCTTAACACGGCTCGCCTCTACAAACTATCTGTAGCGGGGTTATTCAACAGGGTCCCTTCGTGTGAATGTGTAGAACCTATAGAATACGTGAAGATGTATTAAGAACTTATATATTGGTATAGTTTTTAAGGGACTGAGGCTATATGACTAGTCTGTTGGGATGCTCTTATGCCGTAGGGTGAGATAGTGGAGCAGGCAGGGAAGGCAATTAGGAAAGAGTGGAATGGAAAGTATCGTGAGTTTGGGAATCGAAACCACACAACTGCCAGCGGGAAGGGTGGGAGGTATCGACGGGAACGTATCAGGTGGAAACCAACTTCTCTGTGGAAATTATAGAAACTTCAATTTGAGTCACACGATGTTGATCTAAAGGAGGCGCTTAGGGGAGGTGGGAGGGGTGATTTACAAGCTGAGGGGAGGTGGGAGGGGTGATTTGCAAAAATCTCTTTTGCAAATCACCCCTCCCATCTTCTTCGAGCGCCCCTTTGGATCAACATCGTGTGGCTCAGATTGAAGTTTCTATAGTTTGCACAAAGGGGTTGGTTTCCACCAGATACGTTCCTGGTATTGAGAAGCGGGTACACGGGCGGCTTGGTAAAAAAAAAAGAAGTTCATTTGTGGGACACTGATTAATGTTGGTTTTATCTTCTAGACACCGCATCCCTTCATTCGGTCTCGTGGACACTGAGAAAACACTGTTTTTATCTGGAGGACACTATAGTAGAAAAATGGACTATTTAAAAAAAATGAGAAATATTTGTTTGTGAGCACTATAAGAAATATAGCCTTCTATGACGATTATGGGGTAACGATCAAAACGTCACTAAGTGTTTTATTTTATGACGATTCAAAGAGGTCGAGTTTGTTTAGCGACGGAAGTTAGATTCACGTTCATAAAAGCCAACTAGAAATCGTCAGAAACCAAATTAAAGCCACATTGTGACGAACCTTCGTATGTCATGCGAGGTTAACATAGAGCGTCATAATTTTATGCCAGTAGCAAATTCTCATAGCTTTATATTTCTGTAGTTAGCATTATGGGTCCCACAACTACTATTTCGGTAAAAAAAAATTATAAAATGGCGCTTTAGCTGCCAAAATAATCTTCCTTGTACGGATTAATATTTCAACACGCAAAATGTATCACACTATCGTTTTAAGATTAAAAATTATTTTTATGATGTACACTAGGGTGATATCATTAGAGAAGAGAAGCAAATAGTAAAATATTTATTTTATTAGGAATTGTTGTATAATTGTTTTCTGGAATTTCCATGTCATAAAGTAAAGGGTGGAGATTTTTTTAGAAAATTGGGAGCTACAGAGCTAGTTAAATATAGAATATAGTTTTAGCAATTATTTTCTGTTGAAAATCAAATAAAATAAACACAGGGCATGTAGTCAGCCTCAGCCCAAGGCTGTAGCCTGCGCTGCTTGAATTGCAGGTGCCAGCCCAAGGCTGCTGAGCTGCTAGGCCGGCCGTGCAGTTTTTTTTTTCTTTTCTTTGAAACAGGCCCATGCAGTTTTTGCTCACCCACCTTCACGGCAAAAAAAATATTAGAGCTCGGCTGCAGGCTGAGTGAGGTTTGAACCCAAGACCACCAGCAGGCTCACATTAATTTCATTCAGTACACAAAACTCATTATGATTATACTGTGGCCCGACAAAAGGCTGGGCCCACGAGTCTATTGAGCGAGCTGACGACTGTTGGGGCCCACATGTCGGCCGACAAAAGTTCAGCCACTGAGAAGTGGGTCCTGTCAGTCGGCCCCCAGTTCTTGGTGCAGTTCTACCCGGGTTGTCAATTTCTTGTTTTGATTCTCAATTAAATTTTCAAACATGTATAACGTTTTCATATATTATCCAAATTAAATGATTATTTTTTTCAAGTTTTTGTAAAATTATGGTCTATTGCGTAGGTTTATTTACATCATGTTCTTTGAAACAAATTTTGTCCTTACCTGTCGATTCATTCATGGTCACTATTCATTAGGTGTTTCACTTTTTCGTAACTCTCGAAAAATTCCGATTTTAGGAATGAAATTTTGCGAACATATACACCTTATACACCTATACACATAGTATTGTTGGTGAAATTTTAGAAATACATGGAGGTGTGGTGTTCACTTTGCAGTGAATTAGATTCTAAACTTCATTTGATACGTATGAGATACTTGGGTTCTAATGAACTTATAAATTCAAATGTTTATAAAAATTCCAAAATAATTACAGACGATTGATGGGACATAAAACATGCTCACAAGAATTTGAGCTCATAACTCATTATATTTCTGAAATTAAAAAAGATCAAAAAATTGAAAAATTATCTGTTTCCTTTGTCTTTTTTGTACCTTTCAACATAAGATGAGATTGGACCTGAAAATTGGTGGAGACATGAAACATACAGATTTGTACCTACAGTAATTTTTTTATGATTTTTAAAAACTATTGATCAATATGCATCTAAAAGTTTTAATGTCACTTAAGTTAATTTTCAGTACACGTATATGAGAAAAAAATTGTCAAAAAAATTCAAAAACTAATGGAGGTTGGAATGGACATTTTGTACCGGCAGTGCTCCTCCGTCCCGTCGTTGTGCCCCTTCTGCTCCGCAGTTTTGCGCCCCTGTTTTCCTCTTCCCCCAGCGCTGCGGGCAATACTTCCTCTCCGCTCTCTCGCAGGGCACAGGTAAACGACATCACCTCCCCTGCCTCTTCTCCGTTCTGCTGTTCGCCGTGCTCTTGTGCCTCTATATTCCATGTTGTAGACTGCTTTTGTGTGAATGTGTGCTCTGCATAGCGGTGATGCTGTGTGGTAGCCACCAGTGGTTACTTGCCAGTTGCCATACTAATGCATATGCGCTACAGAGTTTGTTCTCCTTTACATACTTCGTGTTCTGTGATTGATACCTAGCCATACGAATGCCTGTGGTCTGTGCTCTATTGCAGTGTTTTGTTGATAAGTATGTCAATCATGTTACTCAGATTATATAATCAGTCATGCCCAGATAAATTTAGTATAAAAATTGATAGTTGCACTGTGCAAGTACTGTCCCCGTCCCTTGCCTCCTGCTTCCTGTATAAACTTACATTTTCTATCTGTATAATCTTGTGTTGATATCTGAATATCGATCTTGGTGAATTGACCTTGTCATTGCCATGCTTGTAGTAGCAGATAGCCGTATCATATGCTTTGTCGAACCTAAGAGAAACCAGAATCATTGATAGCTGATAGCTACACATAGATTGAACATAGGCAATGCACTGTGTTTTACAACAGCGCAGTTGAACATAGGCTGTTTTGTTAGATTTTTGCATCAAGTATGATGACAAGTTAACAACTATGATATCTCTGTGGCTTGGGGCTATGCAAGCAATGGTTTAGACAGATGCAACAGTTCATATTTTCAGATAACATAAGTTATGCCTACAGTTTGTCAGGTATATGCAACAATTCGTTTCTAATTTATTGTCATTTTATTCGCAGAGTGACATGAGAAGGTTGTTTCTATGGATTCTTGGAGACAAATATTATTGCAATTGATTTCATCTGGGCATTGGTAAACCCACTTTGATTTTCCATTTATCTGTCAATATAAACCTTTTGATTTGTTCAGTTACCGTTTTTTTGTTATGTGGAACTTAATCATTCGATATCCAATTCTCTGTTCGGGAATTCAACTTGACAAGGCTTCAGTGTCTTTTGTTCAGGTCTGAAAAGATGCACTGCAAGGAAGCCTTCTGATGGAGCCTAGCTGTGCTTGCTGCATTGCTTGGTTCTACCTGTGATTCTGTAGCCACTATTTTTTTCCTTGCGTTGTGTGATTGTGACCTGTATAGGTCATTGATGAATGTCATTCTTTTGATGTTTGCTTCATGGATGTAATGTAAACGTAATTTTGGAAATATTAATGACCGTTGCAGGATGTATATTTGCTATTCTTGATTTGGGCCTATAAAAGCATTTGTCCTGGCCCACACGAATTGGGCTAGGCCCATGAAATTTAGAATTTGTCCAGAATTAAATTATCTTTTTAGGCACACAAAAAAGCTGGTCCAAACCCATACGGAATTGACTAGAAGCCCACAGAAGAGTTGGGCTAGGCCCACATGAAATTAATTAAAGGCTCATAATACAATTGGGCTAGCCCATCAATTCTTTTATAAAGAATTAGGCCTAACAGAGCATGCATAATAAATTGGGCTTGGCCCATAACGCTAAATTGGTCTAACCGGGCCATTATATGTTATGACGAATTAGCGACGACGAAGTAAGACTCGTTACAAAAAACTTATGAAGAAACCATAAATATGCGTTACAGAACATGTTTAAGCACATGTGATAGGCGACGAACAGACAGATTTTTGTCAGAAGATCGTCGCAAATTTCAACCAACAACATAATTTTCAGGTTTTCCGACGTAAATGAAACGTCATCTATCATAACATTTCTTGTAGTGGAGGCACTGTTTAATGTTGGTTTTGTCTCCTAGATGCCGCATTTCTTCTTTTGTTCTTCTGGACACTGAGAAAACAGGGCTTTTGTCTGTAAGACACTATAGCGGAAGAAGGGACTACTTCAAAAAAATATCTCAATGCACAAAATACATTGAGAAAATTAATTCCTTCCTTGGCCCTGTTAAAGTTCCATTCCTTCCTCGGTCTTTTCTAAAATGAACTCCCCTATATGACTCAAAACAGAAATTTGGTTCTTTTTTTGCCCTGCCGTCAGTTTGAGGTCATAACGATGTTAAATGAGGGTCAAATGACTTTTCTACCCCTGCACGGTGGCAGCGTACCAGCCAAACCCCTTGTTGCTCCCCCACCACATCGCAGCTGTAACACCCCACCAGCCGCTCCCTAGACCACCCTGCCTCTGTCGCCTCCTCCTTCCGCGACGCCGCCGCCGCCGTCGCCGTGGTGAATGCGGCGGCCTTGTTCATAGGCCCCACGTTGTACCCCACGTCGATAGCGACGACACCCAAATGCGCAGCAAGCAGAAGTCGCCGAGTAGCGCCGACTCCGCATTCGCCCGGCCGCGCCCTGGATGCCGCCTACCCCGCAAGCGAGCACGGGGCTGCATCGCCCGGGACGGTGCTAGCGCCCGCCCCTTCGATCCACACGGCTCCAGTTCCTCTTGCAATGGGCTTGTTGTGTGTGTGTGTTTGGTGGTGGGGGGCTGGATTCGAAGCTCCGGCGGTCCGGCTCTCCTATTGTCTTTAAATGACATCGCTAGGAAGAGGCAACTCACGGTCTAGTCTAACAAATCTCACGGAAGGGGCAAGAAAAAAACTAACAACAATTTTTGGACCATACAAGGAAGTTTATTTCAGAAAAGGCCAAAGAAGTGTTGGAATCCCAGGAACAAACGCACTCACGCACACACGCGAGATGGAGCTCGAGCTGCTACAGCAATGGCGCACACACGCACAGACACAAGTGTTTCCGGCGACGAACGCCGCGGCCGCGCAAACGGCCTGTATCTTGGCTTGTTTATTTGCTGAACTCGACTCAAGTCTAACACATCGCTACAACACAGTCTTTATACACCACGGCGGCGCAGCGCCCACGCACCCAGCGACCTCCGCGCGCACGCACGCACGAGCCTGACGACGCGGACTTCCCTCGTTCGTGAGCCGCTTCCTCTTCCGCGAGACCCGCTCGTCCATGCTGAACACGTCCTGCGCTCCAGCCTGCTTTCCGTCAATGCCGCTAACTGCGAGCGACCAAATCCTAGACTCGATCCTAACTGAATTAACCCAGAACGCACCCGCACAACGTTCTGGTTCGACCCTGCAACAAACTTACGTGATCACGCGCACATACGCGTTCCACGCGACACAAACTCTGAACGCACGCCAGGAACAACACCTCGGCGTGGTTTATTCTATCAAGAAGGACCGAGTGAGTTTAACAGGGCCAGGAAAGAAATTTTCTCATCATTGCAACTTGAATGGCGGTGTTCGGCGGGAGGATTTTCCTCCGGCTGCTGCTGCTACTGCTGCTACAGTCTACTTGTGTGCTACAGTGCGCGAATCCTCCGCTACAGTGTTCTCTCTCACTATTGAAACTGTAACTGCAACTGCATCCTCCAACCGAACAGGCTGAATGGCACAAGCTTATTTATGATATTCGTATCTGTTGCAGCTTATTCCATAATTATTTTAATATAAATTGGCTGCTGCAAATATTTTCTTGATCTGTATGTGAAATAGCAGACGATCATGGTATAGTTGTGAGGTATCACTGCCGCCTGATACAGCAAAAGTTGTCAGATTTGTTCTTAGCCTACATCAGATAGAGACATGTAGCAGTCGATCCGCATGATGTCCCACGGCTGTTATCAAATGAAAACAATGAGGCTTTATCTAACATGGCAAAATTTGTGAGATTTCAGTTGTTGGATGCTCTCACCACTGATTGCATTTTGGACTTACCCATGTTGGATGTTCAACCGACTGCACTGCTAATTTTATCGCAGATTGATGCGTCTCAGTTATCGGTTCTGGTATCCAACTTGAGGTGTTCTGTAGTAGTGTAAGTCTAGAAGATACCAGGTGTTATGGTGGTGGATGGGCTTGGGGGACTGCTGCCCCTTGCAGCTATGGAGGAGAGGTGGCAATAAGGGAAAGAGGGAGGGGAAAGGTGCTGGGAGAGATGGGCGGTAGTACTTTCTTCTTCATCCAATCTAATTACACTCCTCTTACTATATAAAGGGGACTCAATTTTGTTATAGTAATAATACTTGATGGAGCAGGAAAGGAAGTTCTAAGCCTATCCTAGTCATACTCCATATGTGGGCAATTTACCAAACAGTTCCTTTCCTAGTAGGAGAGGAGGGCCTCTTCCCCCGAGTATAAATAGTGGAGTACTCCATGATGTAAATTACAAGTTTATTCAGAATAATAAAGAGAAGGCTTCACCCTATATTGTGTCTTGCCTCTTGTCTACTTTTGTTGTTGTTCTCTACCGTCGATATCGTTACTACAACACGTTATTAGCACGCTCAAGTCGCTGAGCCGCCGAAGTTGCCAGGAGGAGTCGGCGAGTTCTTCAACTCGCCGCCTCAGGAAGCGTGCTCCGACTTAGGGAATCTCGAGTCGCCTCCATTTCCGTGCCTTGACGACATCGACATCCGCGCCAACACGAAGCTGTTGACAGGATCAGGGAACGACTACGAAGTAAGAATTGCCATGTATACGCCGTACGCGGTTAAGACCCTGGTTCTATCCTATGCGATGGTGATCAGTGGATGGTACATGTGCTGCATCTTGAACCCTAATGTATCTAGCAGATTGTAACCTTTCTGATCACGTGGACCCGTTGCGGTCACGGATCGAAACCCCTTGCATATGGCCCTGGTTTTTCTAAACGAGGATTTGCTTTCCCTACACCCAGAACTAGGGAAATCATCTTTGCATCACAGTATCGATGGGGCTAGTAGCCGCCACCGTCGCTGGCGATCTCACTGCCGGCGAGCACATGTACATCTAGTGGCTCGAAGACCACCACACAGCATCATAGAATCAACAGCAAGAAGAAAATAAAAAGGCGGAACCCTAACCCTAACCCTACCCAGCGAGATGCAACTCGTCGGATCCCTAGCTGAACCTCGTCGAGTAGCATTGCTCATCGAGCATCGAGCTCCGAGCCGCATCTCTCCGCCGCGATCTCGACGACAAGCTGGACCGGTCAGACCTAACCCTAGCACGGGCCTGTTCCACCCTCTTCGCGCGTGCCGAACGCCGCTACCTACCTCACCTCCAGCCGACGCACTGCGACAGCGAGCACCAACTCCCCGCGTCGCTGCGTCGGTGCACCACCTCGCCACTTCCACCGTCGGTGGTCGATGGGCCCAGATCTGGCCCTGGGGTCGCTGGATCTGGGGGTCGGGACTCCGCTGTATGGGGGCCCCGTGTCGTCCTCGCCTCGCCCTCGCCCAGAAGCCGCTCCGCAACCTCACCGTGGGATCCGCTGCCTGTTACTGCCTCGCTCCTGCCGCCGTGACACCGCATTGTCGCCGCTTCACCCCACCTCGGGCGCGTCATCGTACGCCGCCGCGCCCCAGCCACCGCGCGCTACCGCACATAGACGCGAGAGTCCACGTCGTCCGCCGCGCGCCGTTGCATCGGCTGCGTGGGAACCCGCCACCTCGCTGCACCCGAGGCGCGGGCCTCCTCGCCGGCGCCTTGCACCATGCCGGCGGTCAGCTATGCGCTGCGCCGCCGCGCCGCCTCTGCCGCCGCACCGGGAGAGGGAGAAAGGAGTGGGACAGGGGGAGTGAGGATTATGGTTTGCAACCCTATCCTCCCCATTTTATACCGATTTGTAGGCTGGGACGGGCCAAGCGGGCCTTGGTGGGCCGTGAAGCCGGCCCAAAAGGCCAGCCTGTTTCAAAAAAACAGAAAATAAACGAGAGAAAATAGAAAATTCTAAAATTTTGTGAAAACCCCCCAGGAATTTAAAGAAATTACGGTTAGGCTATGAGATTTTACTGAAAAGACCCTGAAGCTTTCCTGATTTGAACCTGGAGTCCAAAATTTTTGCAAATAGGTCCAGATTATTCTATATTTACGATCGGACCCAAAATTTTTGCAAATATGACTCTATAGTCTCTGGAAATTGTATGGTTATTGTTATTTTGCAAATAACACATTGGGTTTTTGAGAATTTGTGTCAGAAACATAATATCTTTCTGTTTTTGCTGTTAAACCTTCTGTTTGTGCATGTTTAATGTGCAACTTGATCTGAAATCATGCATATCATGTCTAAGCAACTAAAACATGATAAAATATGCCTTTAATCATAGAAACATGGTTTTAGGTTCCTTTTATGAGATTTTGATCCATTACTTTATGCATACTACAAACTTGTTTACAAGAAGTAAACTTATGCACTGTCATTTGCAAACATCTTGTAGATGTCTGATCTTGTGAAACTAGAATTTGATGTGCTGACCCCGAATGGTCTTAACTATCTGTCTTGGTCACTTGATGCTGAAATCCTGTAAGCTTCATGACCATTGGAGCTAGGGAAACCCTAAGGTATGAATGTTTTGGTGATAGGATGAGAACCATGAATGTGACTAACACTCTTTGTGAGATCTTATAGGTCACATATGAAGAAAGCTCCGTCCGTTGGTGGTGAACGCCAACACACCATGAACTTAATTGACAAGGATGATTGGTTGCCTTCATCTACACAAGAACGGACTTGATGGAGTCGCGGAGAAGACATGGATCAAGGCTAAGGACATGCTAGATCCAAGCGGGTGTTGCTTGGTTAGATGTTAGCTTGAGTCCATAGGAAAAACCGGACTATCAAGAGGGTTCGAGGTGGTTCTCTTAGTACACACTAGTCATAGAGATCATTGGATGCATGGTGAGTCTCTCAGGGGCTAGGGTGGCAGAAGAGAGTTGAAGGAATCAAAAAGATCAAGTGTTGAAGAAGAAGATCAAGAAGAAGATCGAAGCTGCAAAGGCAGAAGAGACCGGACAGTATGGTCATGGAGACCGTACAATACGGTCTACAGAGGAAATCCAGACAGAGAAGCTCAAGTTTCTGGAAGTTGAAGAATAGAGACCGGACAGTGGACCGGACAGTACGGTCCTAGGGACCGGACAGTACGGTCTCTATTGGGTTTTCCAGACAGAGAAGCTGAAGTTTCTGGAAGTCGAAGAATGAAGACCGGACAGTTTGACCGTACAATACGGTCGAGGACCGGACAGTACGGTCTTACAGGTGAAGAGCAACAGAGAAGGAGAAGTTTCTGTTGGCTGAAGAAGAATGGAGACCGGACAGTACGGTCCTAGGGACCGTACAATACGGTCTGGTCTGAGATGAGATGCAGCACTCCCTGGATGCCGGTCTGGTGAAGACCGGACAGTACGGTCAGATGAAGACCGGACAGTACGGTCTACTGTACGGTCATCACGCAGACTGGGCACTTTTGGACAACGGCTAGTTTGAGGTTGGAGGCCTATATATAGTCGGTTGTTTACCTCTTTGAGGTGCTCTTGGACCCAGGAAAGAGGGGAGGTGCTGCCAAGAAGCCAAGAGGAAGAAGTGTGAAGCACTTGAGAAGGATTTGGAGTGATCCTAGTGCTTGAGAGAGTAGCAAGTTGCATCCTTTGATCTCTAGGCTAGTGTGGGCTTGAGAGAGTCATCTAGGGCTGTTACTCTTGGTCTATGGCAAGGCCTAGACCGGTTAGGCGTCGGTGTTGAGCTGTCCAAGGAGATTGTGGAAGTCGACACAAGTTTGTACACGGTCTTGGAGCTTCCCGTGCGAAAGAAGCATCACTAGTGGAGCGCCCTTTGGCACGCATCAAGTGCGGAGCCTTACCTCCGGAAGAGTACCCGGGATCGAGCCCGGCGGGACGTGCCCGCGACTTCACTCGGAGGGTGAAGTGTGCTCTAGGAGGGATCGCCATCGAGCGGAGGGACGGGGTCGAGACTCCGGCGGGAGTGACCCAACGTGGAGTAGGGGAAGGCGCCATCCTTCCGAGACCACGGGAAAACATCATGAGCATTCTCTATCCCTTCTCCTTTACTACTCGCATTTACTTATCGCACTTCATATGATTGCTTGTAGTACTTGAGTTGTGCTCTTATCTTGCTTGTATGTTTACCTTGGTACCTACTAGCTTCACTAGGTTTGCTTGATTGCCTTGCTCGTGTGCTTACTTGTTATAGCCTATCTAGTAGCTCTAAGGACTCTACTTAGTGTGCCTAGTATCTTGGTTGCCTTGCCTTGCCTAGCTTAAGTCTTCCGCTTTCTATCTATCTTGTGCTAGGTTGCTAGTGTGGCGTGATTGTGTTATCTATATGCACTAGCTATATAGGTTAAGGATACTCCTTAGTGTGCTTTACCTTGTTACTAGAACTACTTGCTAGGAGTTGTTTGGGTGTAAGTGTTTGGAAATAGATTCTAGAGTGCACCGATTCACCCCCCCCCCCCTCTCGGTCACACGATTCTTACAAGTGGTATCAGAGCCAAGTGCTCATTATTAGGGCTTTACCGCCTTGAGTCGTGACCGGGATTGTGTGTGGGAAAATGGAGTCCACTCATGATGACGTTTCTAACACTTCCATCGCTTCTACCTTGATTGAGCCTTATGATTGTGTGCTTAATGACATTTCCTACTATGGTGTGCGTGATGAGTATGATGAGCTTGTTTTGAATGATAATGAGGATATCACTAACTTCGCATCTCGCTTGTATGTTCTCGCTAGGAAACTCATGTCAAGAGGATATCCATCTATTATGCACAAGCATGTTGTGAAGAAGCTTATCCGATCTCTACCACTCTCACGGTTTGGTATTCTTGCTTTTGCTCGAGTGGATGAGTTTGTGAACATGCCCTATGATGAGGTGGTTGCTATTCTCTCCTCTCTTGAGGAGGATATCAAGAAGGGCAAGGATATCCCTCATGCAAGTGAAGATCAACACATTGAAGCTCAACCTCTACCTCAAGCTCAATCATCATCTCGTGTTGGAGAAGGTTCTTCTTCTCGGGATCAAGAGGATGGATATATCAAGCTATGTGATGAGTTGGATCACATCTCTATGATGCCGAATGAAGATCTTGTTGAGTTTGCTCTACGGATGGATTCACTCATCAAGAGGATAAATAAGAACAAGCTTTGGATAGTCACCAAGGAAGAGGGACTCAAGAGGTTTCTTGATGCTTTGCCGAAGGACAAGTATGGTGATCACATTGAGTTTGAAATCTTCGAGCTCAAGTCCTACTCAATTGAGCAAGTCATTGAGATCATCACAAGAAGAAGGCCGCTCTATGCTCTCTAACACATTCAAGACCCCAAGTGATGATGAGGAAGAAGAAGAAGATGATAGAGTTCCCGTCTTCTATTGTGATGATGACTATTCAAGTGCTAGTGATGATGAGCCGGAGCCTATCAAGGAATATCACATGAAGAGAGAAGTCTTGCCATCCCTCTTTGAAGACTACTACAACTTGTATGAGCCGGATCTTGCCGATCGGCCTCACTATCACCTCTTCGACATGTATGATGTGTTCTATAGGAAGATGGGGAGTCTTGGCTTGATTGTTGGAAGAGACTTCTTGTGTTGGTGGCTAGAGTGAACTCTTTTGAAGGAGAAGACAAGATTAGTGATGAACACGCTATTCACACGGTGATCTCTATGCTACCATACAATAGGAAGGTCCACATTCTAAATGATCTCAATGATGATATTAGTGGTATGACTCTCAAGGACATGATCTTGATGGCACTATCCTATGAGAATCAAATCTACAACATTCTTGAGTACTTCAATGCTAGTGGAGAGGTGGGAAGGTTTCAAGGTCTTCAACTTGGAACTCATGTCACACACATGGGTGTTGATCGGACCATGTGGAGACACAATGGAGTCACCAAGGCAATGATTGACGCCTTGGATGCATTGGACTTGGACTTTCTCAATGGAGTTCCTATGGCCTACATCAAGAGCAAGCAAGAGGTAAATGATATGTCAATTGATTCTCATGATACTAACACTCCTCTTTGCTTGATGGCTACTTCCAAGGTGAACTACAAGATTGGTGGCAAACATTGGGTGTTGGATAGTGGGTGCACTCAACACATGACCGGTACTTCATCCATCTTCACCAACTTGGAAGAAAATGAAGATCATGACAAGGTCACATTTGGGGACAACTCCAAGCACAAGGTGAGAGGTCTTGGTAAGGTGGCTATCTCAAATGACCTCTCTATCTCTAATGTATTGCTTGTTGAGTCCCTAAACTTCAATCTTCTATCCGTTGCTCAAATATGTGATCTTGGCTTTTCTTGTAACTTTGATGCTAATGGGGTGGTTCTTCATAATGATGCTATGGGTTTCACTATCAAGGGCTTTCGTCATAATAATCTATATGTTGTTGATTTTGAGACTAACATTGTTGCTCCTAGCACTTGTCTCTTCACTAAGTCCGCTCTAGGTTGGCTATGGCATCGAAGGCTTGCTCACATTGGTATGGGTCAACTCAAGCATGTAATGAAGAACAAGCTAGTGAGAGGAGTCAAGGATGTCACCTTTGAGAAGGACAAGCTATGTAGTGCATGCCAAGCCGGAAAGCAAGTGGCTTCACCTCATCCATCCAAGAATTTCTTGTCAACTTCAAGACCTCTTGAGCTCCTACACATTGATCTCTTCGGGCCTACAACTTATGTGAGCATTGGTGGAAATCTCTATTGCTTGGTGGTAGTGGACGACTACTCAAGATATACTTGGGTATTCTTTCTTGAGAACAAGGCACAAGCAATTGGGATATTCAAGAAGTTTGCTAGAAGAGTACAAAATGAGTATGGGCATCACATCAAGAAGATTCGGAGTGACAATGGGACGGAGTTCAAAAACTCTATCATTGAAGACTATTGTGATGAGATTGGCATAAAGCATGAGTTCTCGGCTACATACACTCCTCAACAAAATGGTGTTGTTGAGAGGAAGAACAAGACACTTATCACTCTTGCTCGTGCTATGCTTGATGAGTACAACACTCCGGAGAAGTTTTGGGCGGAAGCTATCAACACGGCATGCTACACCTCCAACCGGATCTATCCTCACAAGTTGCTAAACAAGACTCCATATGAAGTGATTGTTGGGAGAAGACCGAATGTTGCCTACTTCCGAGTGTTTGGTTGCAAGTGCTACATCTACAAGAAGAGGGAAAGACTTGGCAAGTTTGAGAAGAGGACCGACGTGGGCATTCTTGTCGGTTACTCGGGCTCGGCCAAAGCTTATCGGGTTTACAACACCTCTACCGGCTTTGTTGAAGAAACCTATGATGTGCAATTTGATGAGTCTCACGGGTCTCAAGAAGACCCCCCTTCTTCTCATATTGTAGGTGATGAACCCGTGGAGGAAGCTTTGGAGAACATGCCTATTGGTGAAGTTATTCCTCGTGAAGATGAACCTCCGACACCTCCTCCAACAACTTCATCAAGTGGACCTTCTACGAGCACATCTCAAGAGAATCCAAGCTCTCCCTCAAGTGAACAACATCAAGCACGTTCAAGTGATCCGCAACAAGCATCTTGAGTCAAGCTACTCCAAATGAACCGCAACAAGCGCCATCAAGTCTACCTCATGCAACTACGAGCCAAGCTTCACCAAGCAATCAAGAACAAGCACAATCTACTTCAACTCAAGATGATGGCTCGGGTTCACCTCTTCGACAACAAGACACTCACATCTCTAGGGAGCAAGCCGCAAGAGCTGCGCAAGATACTTCGCCGGCTCCTCCTCCTCCTCGACAAGAACCTTCAAGGAAGCACAAACCCATTGCTCAGGATCATTCACGTGATCTCATCATTGGGAGTCCTTCTCAAGGGATAAAGACTAGGAGAAGTCAATATAAACCTAATTATGTTGATGAAGCTAACATTGTTGAGAATTTCTCTTTTGTCTCTACCCTAGAGCCGAAGACGATCGAGGAAGCCTTGAAAGATCACAAGTGGGTGCTATCCATGCAAGAGGAGCTCAACAACTTCAAGAGGAATGAATGATGTTTGGAAGTTGGTGAAGCGTCCCAAGCGATCCAATGTCATTGGCGCTAAGTGGGTCTTCAAGAACAAGCAAGATGAGAAGGGAGCAATCGTGAGGAACAAGGCAAGACTTGTGGCGAAGGGCTACTCTCAAGTTGAAGGCGTCGATTTTGACGAGACTTTCGCCCCCGTCGCTCGTCTTGAGGCTATAAGAACACTTCTTGCTTATGCTTCTCATTTTGATTTTAAACTTCACCAAATGGATGTGAAAAGTGCATTTCTCAATGGACTAATCAATGAAGAAGTTTATGTAGAGCAACCTCCCGGCTTCGAGGACCCCGAGCATCCGGACCATGTGTACAAGCTCAAGAAGGCTCTCTACGGACTCAAACAAGCACCAAGAGCATGGTATGAACGACTTCGAGATCATCTCATCACCAAGGGCTACAAGATCGGTAGTATCGACAACACTCTCTTTACAAGCATATTGGTGATGATCTCTTTGTTTGTCAAATCTATGTTGATGATATCATCTATGGCTCCACTAACGAAATCTATAATGATGAATTCCGTGCTCTTATGAAGAAAGAGTTTGAGATGTCCATGATAGGTGAACTTCATGTCTTCCTCGGTTTTCAAGTCAAGCAAATGAAGGAGGGCACGTTCATCTACCAAGAGAAGTACACTCGGGATCTTCTTAAGAGATTCGGCATGGAAGACTCCAAGTCCTACGACACACCTATGGCTACAAGTGTCCCTCTTGATGTGGATGTAAAAGGTATACCGGTGGATCCTAAACTCTATCGGTCTATGATTGGTTCACTTCTTTACCTTACCGTATCTAGACCGGATATCATGTTTAGTGTGTATCTTTGTGCTCGTTATCAAGCTAACCCTAAGGAGTCCCATATGAGTGCCGTGAAAAGAATTCTTAGGTACATCAAGAGCACTCCTACAATGGGCCTATGGTATCCAAAAGGCTCGGACTTTGGACTTGTTGGCTATGCGGACTCGGACTTCGCCGGATGCAAAGTGAGTAGGAAGAGTACCTCCGGTGGATGCCAATTTCTTGGACAATCACTCATCTCATGGAGTTCCAAGAAACAAAATTGTGTGGCTATCTCTACGGCGGAGGCGGAATATTTGGCGGCCGGTGCTTGTTGTGCTCAACTCTTATACACGAAGCAAACCCTATTGGACTATGGATTATCTTATGGGCAAGTACCTCTCTATTGTGATGGCGAAAGTGCTATCAATATGGCTCTCAACAAGGGTGATCACGGCCATGCCAAGCACATTGAAGTCAAGCATCACTTCATTCGAGATCATGTGGCCAAGAAGGATATTGAATTGATTGGTGTTCGGACTCATGAACAATTGGCGGACATCTTCACCAAGCCACTTGACAAGAAGACCTTTTGTAAGCTCCGGGGAGAACTTAATGTTCTCAACCTCTCCGACTTCACTTGATATCCTTGAGCTTACATTTGTATATATGTATATATACTTTGCTTGTTTTTGTTTGTGTTGTTGTTTTTGTGTGTTCTTCTTGTTTTGTAGGACCAACGACTAACCTACTTGAGATAGCAATGAGCATGGGTTAAGCTTGGGATTGGTGGCACTTGGCTCCCGAGGCTTTGAAGAATGGCTCGTTGTGATCAAGCTCATGGAGGGCCCAAACTTGTTGTTGGTAACTTCGCTCTTAGCTTTCTCTTGTTTTATCCTTATAGCATCATGCATTGTACACTTATCATTCCTTGCATTCGCATCATGCATCTTGCATAAGTGTCTCGGCGCTGAGCACCCATCTAGGGGGAGTTGCTTATTCACAATATAAGTATATGACCTCCTATGATGAATTTATAGCAATGCTATATGAGCTTCATGCCCATTGAACCAAGAGTTTTGAGCTCCATGGTTAAATCCACTTGCGCGGCTCAAAGTCTAAGGGTTCATACATTTCCATCATCATCAACTAACCCCTATGAACTTCAAGACAATATTCTTTTGAGAATGTGTGTAGGGATAATTGTTGGGAGATGGAGAATCACGGATCAAGGGGGAACTTCACGCCAAATCAAGTAACTCATTTTCCCACTTGTCCCATATATTTACACTAACCTTTTCTCCCTTGGAAGATTTCTTTTTGGGTGATAGATGCCAAAGGGGGAGAAGAGTTGGGCTTAATGATCGAGCAAGAATATGGGGGAGAAGAGTTGGGAAGAAGAGTTCGGGCCTATGAAGGGTCGTGGAAGATGTCACCTCAAGGGGGAGTGTGTACAAGAGAAGATCAAAGGATCAAGACGATCGATCTTCGCACAATCTTGAGGTGATAAAGAAGAAGAAATGCCGTCTCAAGGGGGAGTTTGTACGAATGAAGATCAAGTGATCAAGATGATCGATTTTCATATAATCTTGAGATTGGTACACTTATCAAGGGGGAGCGGAATTCTACAAAGTAAGTATGAAGGTAAACCCCTGTTGGTCGTATCTACGCACCCACTTATATACCGCAAGAGCACGGTGTACAGTTGTAGTCTTTTTCCCCTAGAAGAGTATTCCAAGGTTTAATCGAACCACAGAGACCTATGGGAATTAAGCAAAATCATCAGTAAAAGAGTTAGCCAAGCTTTCTAGTGAGCGTGAGCGTGGGTTTCAGGAAAACAGGGTGTTGTGCCGATCGGCACAGGGGATGTGCCGGTCGGCACCATGGTGAAGTTGTCCGAAGTGTTGTCTGAAAAGCCTAGGAACAGATTAGATCATAGGGTAAGTTAGCCAAGTCTGCTAGTTGAGATCGTAACCAAGAAGCTTAATCAAATAGCATCATAAACGGAATTACTCGATTATTGATAACCGAAGATCGATAGGTTGAGACTCTTTTCCGACGAGCCCTGTCACGACCAATCGCCGTAATCGGTCGCCTCTTCCTACTCTACACATCATCTCAAGGATCATCGCGTATGCATTAGCGGCTGTGGAGGTACAGAGACAACGTGCAATTATGGCGCATTACAAGATCCCAATACTACCTTAACCACAATGGAGATAGTGAGAGATTGAATCCCTCACCTCTTATTGCCACCACAATTAAGATAATATCTAATACTTAGTCGTCACTAAGCGTAGGAACAAGTGCATGTAAAGACCATAAAATCCAGGCAATCAATAATCAAAACCATTCATCCACATATTCAACCATACTTCAATGATACATAGTGCAAGATACATCACCATCTAGTAGGCCTACCTTGATGGATCACCTCTTTAGCACCAATGGTTCTTGATCAACAACTAGAGAACATGAAGAACGGGGCAAAGCCCCGGTGGCTCTAAACTTACTAGCTGTGTTGTCCCTCTGGCGGCGGATCCCGAAACCCTAGGGCTTTTACAAGTTTATATAGGGCTGTACATCAGGAAGGGAAGGATTCTCGGGAGAAGAGTCCTTGTGCCGATCAGCACATGGGTTGTGCCGATCGGCACACCTCGTGTCCAGCTCGGTTTCCTCCCTAAGTCGGTTCCGAAGTCCTAGGTAGCTTTCATGTGGGCCTTCCAATCAGTTTTCTTCGAGATCAAGTCTTGTGTTGCTCTTTCAAATCTTCGAGTATCTTTTATCTCTTCGTGACGGATATCTCCCAAGATTGGCTCGGATAACTTCCTTCTAGAATAAACTGAATGGTGGGCCAGCTTCAGTGGCCTTGGGGTCCCATGTGCCGGTCGGCACATGGCTGTGCCGATCGGCACAGTGGGCCTTTTCTACTGGTTCTCTTCTCTTCAGGTCCAGATCAGCCACAATGTCCAGAATATCGTCCTTTCCATCTGTTTCTGCAATAAAGCTCCAGAACGACATATATACAAATATGGTGCTATTATCAAGGGTTAATGGCCTATAATGATGACATTTATGCTCTAAATAAGGCGCAGTTGGCATATAAAATGGTATGCTAGAAATCGCCAACAGCTCCCCCACACTTAAACCTTTACTCGTCCCGAGGAAAGTCAAGAATGAAAATCAACTTGCATGTAGTCACATCAATCATAAAAGTATTTCAAATCTACACGAGCTGAGCATTTGGTCATTGTGAGATTAAATCAATTTAGTATTCAGCAAACATGTTCACAATATGGGTATTGAACATGAAAGAGTACTTCCCAAAGCAAACCTTGAAAATATTCAACTTGATGCGCATGACTTTTCCACTTATGTGAATCACCAAAAAGGTATTGTGAGCAAAAGAACTATCCTTCTCAAACGATCAAGTCAACAACTCAACTTCAATCTCTCACCTAAACCACTCAAAAGCCTAGCCTACTTTATCGATATATGTATGTGTAAGGCCATATGAGTAGCTTGGTCAGGAATTTCAAGGAAAATAGACATAAATCAACAACATATTGCAAAGCTAAGAAATAACTCTAATTGGTTTTACTGAGACTTGTCAAAAGGCCATTAGAAATTGAATTGAGAAAGAAACTCACACCTTTAGAACAGTGGACATGTACTTGTGTGAATGAACAATCACAAGTAGAGAACGTAATCTTTTTAAACAGGTGACAAAGCTGTCCTTTCTTCTTTGCATATCTATCAGAAACTTCCTGGCATTTTCGAAGGATATCGGATGCAAAGAATTGTGGACATGATTGGAAAAAAAGAAATTCTTGGCTACTAATCAATGATAAGAATTCAAGGGAATTCACTCTTCCCCCCACACTCAAATTTTTGCTAGTCCCGAGCAAAACAGCGCAAGGTACAGACTTCGTTTTCTCCTTTTTTTTTCTTTTTCTTTTTCTTCTTTTTCTTCTGTTTGTCCTTTTTTTTTTCTCTGTGTGCCGGTCGGCACAAAGCCCGTGCCGATCGGCACACTGTCTGTACCTGCCAATTTCGCTCTGGATTTTTCGTTGGAACTGCTGTGTCAGATGTATAGCCAAGAATACGGTAGGATGTGGTCAAGGATTGATATTCGAATCAAAGAATTTGGTTCTCAAGTATCGGATACTCGGCGAATTATGCATAATTCCAATGCGGTAATTTGCATAGCTCGAGTGGGAATAGGCTAGAAAATCAACACGATACGCGAAAGATGTGGCCAATTTTCCAAGTCTCATACCCTAAGAATTAAATCTTAACCGAGCTCAATCATCAATCATAGTCTCTACTTAGCAAGGGCTTAAATTGAGTCACATATATTTGGCATTGGTAGGCACAACCGAATGATATGGAGTAATTCTAAAGCTCACAATAAGAACGTTTGAATTTTATAAAGAAATAGGTACTAAGTCATGTCATCCAAAATCGATCTTTTATTAGACCTTGCATGGGAATTTTGAAATGCACTACGCCACATATGAAGTATTTGCCGAATACATTATAGTGAAAGTTCGAAATTTTATTTATGCTCAACATCGCTCGATTATCATTAACACTTCTCAAGATAGACATACATACTCGTATCATTTTTCAAATAAAGCATAAAGATCATCATCATATTGGATTTGAAAGCGCGGGCTACATGGTGATGTATCATTCTAAACATACTACTAGCACACTTGCATAAATAAAACTAGACTACTAGCACACATGCATGAATGAAAGCACACAAACAAACTAAACACACCCGATACATGGTTTCCCAACCCGCTCACACACACATAAGAAAATAAATAAAAAGAAAATGCGAAAGGGAAAGAAAAACGCAAACCGGGAAACCGATACAAGTTGTGCCGTACACAACACTCTACCCATCGAATGGAGGTGGCTGCGTGTAGTCGAAGCCGTAGTATGCCGCCTCCAATCTTGCGAACTCATCGATCATCGCGTCGGTGTTGCTCCGCATCTCGCCCGCCAAGTTGTCGATGCGTTCAACGTATTGGACGTTGTTGTCGATGTACTGATACATAGGGGCAAAATTCGCCCCCGGAGGACCTGCAGGAGCATAGTAGGGTGCCCCCTGGAAGTGCTGAGGGTAGACAGGGGGCATACCGAAGTACCTGGGGTTGGTGCCGGTCGGCACCTGGCCTGTGCCGGTCGGCACAAAGCCCGTGCCGATCGGCACGGGTGCCTGCTGCGCTGGTTGATGCTGCGCGGCTGTTGCCGCGTCCCAGCTGTCCCAGTCCGCCGCTGCGCTTGCCGAAGACTGGCCGACGACCTCCTTTCTCCCGCGCTTGGTCTTCGTTACCTTGTGTCGCTCGCGGAGGTCGGCCTCAAGCCAATTCCCTTCGTCGATCTTGTTCAGGAGGAAGAGGGCGAGCTCGGGGCAGGGAAGCTTGATGCCGGTGCCGCACACGTAGTAGCCGAGCTTGGCGCTCCCCGTGATGGTCTTCCCGCGCACCATGGACTCGTCGATGAGCGTGGACCTTATCCAACAATCATCCTTCATCATGACGTTACCTTCGGTGACTTGGAAGATGATTGTTTGGAGGTAGCCTCCAAAAGCTAGTCTCGCCTTAGGGTTGGCCCTTTGGCTAAACCAACTCGCCACCATCGTCATGATGGGATTGCACTTGCACGGACTCGCAATGGCGTTGTAGAGCCAATGCAAGTCCGAGTCGGAGATGTTGGTGGTGTCGAGGCGGCCGGTGGTGCGTGCGGCCATCCACCGGTGGAGGATTTGGATCGTGGGGTTCTTGATGTGCCCCCTCTTGCGCTCGTCCGCGTCGGCGATGCGGCGCCAAAATGTGTCGAGCATCTCCGTAGTCGCCGCGCCGTATACGGGGGCCTCCCTATCAAAACCGAGAGCATCGGAGATGCCCTCAATCGTGATGGAGTAAGGCTCGTCCCGCACACGGAACTTGATCTTGTCGTCTCCTTGCTCGTCCACCTCGCGGCTCATGGTGGTGATGAACTCGGTGATGAGCTCGATGTCGAAGCTGCTTGCTTGATCGTGGAGGGTCTCCCATCCAAGGTTGAGGAGGCATTGTTGGAGGTCCGGCCATACCCCGACCTTGGAGAGGAACTCCTCATCCATGTCGATGTTGGGGAAGATGCGGCCGCGGATGTTTGTGTAGTAGAACTCCTCCTCACGGCTCGTGAGGGTGAACCCCTCCCGAACCGCGCGCGGTACATATGCCGGCTCGCTCGGCTCGGCCTCCATTGACGGTCCGCCCGCCGCGGCGGCGGCGGCTGCGGCGGTCGCGCTCCTCGTGCGCGGCCTCGGTCCTCGAGGGATGCCGATGTCGCGGTGGCCGATGAAGAAGTCATCCCGCCCTCGTGGCGGTGTCATCTCGACGGAGAGCTCGGGGCTATCATAGCCCGCCGAACTTGCCCTTCGCGCCGAGGTGAAGGAGCTGGAGTCGCTGCCGGAGTTGTTGTCGCCGGCTTGGTGCGACCCGCTGGAGTGGTGTGATCCACCGGTGTGGTGTGATCCACCGGAGTGGTGCGACCCGCCGGAGCTGAACCCCCGGCGAATCTTCTTGCCGGCGCTCTTGAGCGTGGAACTAAACCCCTTCATTTCCTGCGAAAGAATGGAAACGAATCGCGCAAATGGAGGAAGTGGAGGAGTGGAGAGAGTTACCAGGAAGTTGTGGCGAAAATGGAGGAGGTAGTGCCCCCTCTTATAGCTCTCCATGGCGTCCAAGGGAAGGAACCCGCGCCGGTTCAAATTCCCTGCGCGCGCCGGTCGGCACAGTGCCGTGCCGATCGGCACGGTTCAAAATTTCGCGGATTCCGTCGTACCTCGGCTGCCACGCCTTCTTTTCCTCTTCCCTATGACTTGTACAGTGTCGGATGTCGGGGAACAGGGGCGCACCTGCAAAAGATTAGCTTTCCCATGGTGTGCCGATTGGCACGGAGACCGTGCCAGTCGGCACGATTCAAATTTGCACAGATTCGCACGTACCTTGGCTTCAGCAACTTCTTTTCCTCTTTCCCATGCTTGATACAGTGTCGCATGTCGGGAGACAGGGGAGCACGTTTGAAATTTGAATTTTTCAGGTGGTGCCGATCGGCACGGGTACCGTGCCGGTCGGCTCCTTTGCTCCATCCCGAGGCTGGGTGCTCGGTGTCTCCCCTGTGCTCGGCAGCTGCATGGGTGTCAGTGATCTTTCCTCCTTCCAATGTGCGCAGACTTTGATGATCCGATTCGAATTCTTGGTCAGTGTGCCGGTCGGCACAGCAGCGTGCCGGTCGGCACTGTGTAGTCCGCGCCCGATTCAAACTTCGTTGCTTTGTGTCGCCAAAATTTCAAATTTTCTTGCGGATGTCAGACTTCCTGTAGCGTCGAGATTCTTGGAGGTGGCGTGTCCATGCTGTGCCGATCGGCACTGAAGCGTGCCGGCCGGCAACAGTGCCAAATTTCCGCCA
Organism: Eragrostis nindensis; assembly: GCA_012490785.1. Classification (NCBI taxonomy): domain Eukaryota; kingdom Viridiplantae; phylum Streptophyta; class Magnoliopsida; order Poales; family Poaceae; genus Eragrostis; species Eragrostis nindensis. Next base: position 32,779 of record JAAXCT010001185.1, on the reverse strand, counting down.
GTGCCTCCTTCTTTCGCAAGGATCATCCAGCATATTCCTGCGACACAGAAAAATACCAAAAGCACGGAAATATTCTCGGAACAATTGTTGCACTTACCTTTCCAAATTTTCCTTCATCAAATATTCCGCATATTTTCTTCTCTTTACCCCATATTAATTTTCACCTTCAGTTCGGGGTAACGTCCAGGGCACGGCTTGGCGTGCTTGCAGCTGTGCCGACCGGCACAGGCGATCGGCACAGCCTGTGCCGGTCGGCACATTACAGAATTTCCTCTTTTTGTTTCTTTTCTTCCTGCGCTGTTAGCGAACAAGCAAAATACAAAAACAAAAACTGCAGAAAGTAAACAGACAGCGCAGGTGCTCACACAAAAGTTAAAACAAACACTTGGACTAACAAATTTTATTCCGGGAGCATTATTGTGGATTACAAGCAAACAATTTAAAGGCCGGGTTGCCCTCCCGGTTAGCACTAAATCTCTAATTCACGGGTTGCCCTCCCGAAAGCACTAACACACAAAGACTCACCCTATGACTCGCTCCCGAATTTTGGGTTGCCTCCCAAAAAGCGCTCTTAGTTTTAAAAAGGTCGTAGAGCTTGACCTCCCCGCATAAATCACTTCCTTAGCGTCGCTTTACGGGAAAAAGTTGCGACACTACAAGGTTCTCATGTCTCTTCTCCTTCAATGATAGGACATATCCTTCCTCCAATACCCTCGATTGCTTTATGGTGCGGAGACTTATATTTGTCAACCCCTTTGGATACGGTACGGCCTTCTTCTCCCTTGGGGCGAAAATTAAATGTGTAGGAGGCTCCACTTATGTCGAAACTTATCTTTCCACTCCCCACATCAATGTTCGCCTTCGCTGTCCTCAAGAATGGCCGGCCCAAAATCAATGAAGTCTTTGTCCTTCTATCCATATCAAGCACAATGAAATCCACAGGAACTATATGATCACCAATTTGGACAGGCACATCTTCAGCAATTCCATCGGGATAGCGAACCGATTGATCGGCCAACTCCAAACACATGGCCGTAGGCTCCAACTCTGGCAAATTCAAACTTGCAAAGACATAGCGAGGCATGACACTTACACTTGCTCCAAGATCGCATAAAGCCCCTTCAAAGATTTGAGCTCCAATCAAACACCGGATACTAGGAGATCCGGGGTCGGGCTTCTTTTCTGGTGTAATGTCATTAATAGCTGCAGTGCACTCTCTTGTCATCTTCACTACTTCTTCCGATGCTAAGGACTTCTTGCTTTGCATAATATCCTTTATGTACTTAGCATAGGTAGGCACTTGAAGAGCATCAAGGAACGGGACATTGATATATAACTTCTTCATAATATCGACAAACCTGGAGAACTGCTCATCATGATGTCGAATCCTTTCTGTCTTGGTCAACAGCTGCGTATCCAGAAAGGTAGCAGGACCATGTTCCTTGTTCTCAGTTCCCTTTTCAGACCCGAGAGGTCAATTTCTTCTGTGTGCCGATCGGCACCATCTCCGTGCTGGTCGGCACCTTCAACTGTAGCGTGCCGATCGGCACCAGCATCGTGCCGGTCGGCACGGGGTCGTCTTGCTCCAGCTGCAAACTTCGGATCTTCAGTTTGCTTCCCAGACCTCGTCTCGATGGATTTCAGCTGTTCTGCAGAGCGGGTATTACCAGGAAGAGCTCCTTTCTCGCTTTTTACCGACTCCGCTAATTGGGCCATTTGTTTCTCCATCATCTTCATGAATTGGAGGATTTGCTGATTAGAACTCCCCACTTCGATGACCTTGTCATTGATTGTCTCAAGCACACGATCAACTTCCTTGAATTTGGCTTGAGTGTCCTTGTTGACCTTCTCTTGAGCTTGAAAGAACTCTTGGCATTGAATACGAAGAGGGATGGCATTTTGCATAGACGATGACGGGGTGAAGCTACTCCTTTGTTGCTGATATGGAGTCTTCCATCCTTGACTCTTGACATAATGAGCATTTTCACATCTTCGGGGCAATCCTTGCTCACATGACCAAGTTCTCCACATTCTTCACATGTGGAACGGGCTTCCGCTAGCTTGACGGTCTCTTCCTTGGGAATATGATCAATCTTGTCCAATCTCCTTTGTATGGTGTCAAGTTTGTCCATAAGCAATTCATCATAAGCTCTTTCCACCACACTCTTCATCTTTCCCGTGGAAGGTTGGAGGCTTCTACTTTCTCTCTCACCAACCCATGATTGATTTTGCTCTATCTTCTTGATCAAAGCCGTGGCTTGAGCGGGTGTCTTGTCCAAAAATGATCCTCCAGCCGAAGCATCTAAGTGTTGTCGGGACAAAAGATTCAAACCCGTGTAGAACCTCTCCACTAGCTCCCATTCAGCAAGACCATTGTGCGGACAAGCATCCTTGTACTCATTGAATCGATTCCATGCTTCTCCAACGCTCTCATCAGCAAGTTGAGTGAATCCAAGGATCTTGTTCTTCAAAGCTTGAGTCTTGCCTGGAGGGAAGTACTTTGCCAAAAATTCTGCAGAAAGTAGATCCCAACTAATCTTGGTCGCAGTAGGTAGCCCATGGTACCACTGCTTAGGACGCCCAATAAGAGATAGAGGGAACAATCGCACCTTGGCTTCATTGTCATTCATATGTTCCAATTGAAAGGTACCGCAGATTTCATGAAAATGTTGCAAATGCATATTAGGATCTTCAGAACCTGTGAACGGTTGCTGACCAACCAAAGACATGTAGCGCTCCAGCCGAAAGGTCTAGCTTGTGCAGTGAATTCAGTCTTGGTAACATTGTCCAAGGCAGGCTTGAGACGATTAGCAATTGGCGTTGCGTCTCCCATGTCTTCTTCTTCAGGAACTTCTTCTACCTTGTCTTCTTCCAAAGCTGCAAACAATGCCTTCGGGCTGAGTGGCTCACGGTTGTCTTCTATGTCTCCCACTGACTTGCTTTTCTTTTCCGCCTTACGCTTGCGAAAGAGAATCTCTGGATCATCGAGGTAATTAAAGGGTTTATTTGACTTAGCGCCGTCCATACCTGTCTGTTAAATAAAACAGGACATATATACTGGAAAAGAAAGACAGAGAAATCAAAGAAAGAAAGCTCCGTGCCGGTCGGCACACAGGTGTGCCGATCGGCACAGTGACCAATTTCTCAAACTTCAAACAATGCCTAATTCGAACAAAGGTCCCCGGCAACGGCGCCAGAAAAAGACAGCTTGTTGGTCGTATCTACGCACCCACTTATATACCGCAAGAGCACGGTGTACAGTTGTAGTCTTTTTCCCCTAGAAGAGTATTTCAAGGTTTAATCGAACCACAGAGACCTATGGGAATTAAGCAAAATCATCAGTAAAAGAGTTAGCCAAGCTTTCTAGTGAGCGTGAGCGTGGGTTTCAGGAAAACAGGGTGTTGTGCCGATCGGCACAGGGGATGTGCCGGTCGGCACCATGGTGAAGTTGTCCGAAGTGTTGTCCGAAAAGCCTAGGAACAGATTAGATCATGGGGTAAGTTAGCCAAGTCTGCTAGTTGAGATCGTAACCAAGAAGCTTAATCAAATAGCATCATAAACGGAATTACTCGATTATTGATAACCGAAGATCGATAGGTTGAGACTCTTTTCCGACGAGCCCTGTCACGACCAATCGCCGTAATCGGTCGCCTCTTCCTACTCTACACATCATCTCAAGGATCATCGCGTATGCATTAGCGGCTGTGGAGGTACAGAGACAACGTGCAATTATGGCGCATTACAAGATCCCAATACTACCTTAACCACAATGGAGATAGTGAGAGATTGAATCCCTCACCTCTTATTGCCACCACAATTAAGATAATATCTAATACTTAGTCGTCACTAAGCGTAGGAACAAGTGCATGTAAAGACCATAAAATCCAGGCAATCAATAATCAAAACCATTCATCCACATATTCAACCATACTTCAATGATACATAGTGCAAGATACATCACCATCTAGTAGGCCTACCTTGATGGATCACCTCTTTAGCACCAATGGTTCTTGATCAACAACTAGAGAACATGAAGAACGGGGCAAAGCCCCGGTGGCTCTAAACTTACTAGCTGTGTTGTCCCTCTGGCGGCGGATCCCGAAACCCTAGGGCTTTTACAAGTTTATATAGGGCTGTACATCAGGAAGGGAAGGATTCTCGAGAGAAGAGTCCTTGTTCCGATCGGCACATGGGTTGTGCCGATCGGCACACCTCGTGTCCAGCTCGGTTTCCTCCCTAAGTCGGTTCCGAAGTCCTAGGTAGCTTCCATGTGGGCCTTCCAATCAGTTTTCTTCGAGATCAAGTCTTGTGTTGCTCTTTCAAATCTTCGAATATCTTTTATCTCTTCGTGACGGATATCTCCCAAGATTGGCTCGGATAACTTCCTTCTAGAATAAACTGAATGGTGGGCCAGCTTCAGTGGCCTTGGGGTCCCATGTGCCGGTCGGCACATGGCTGTGCCGATCGGCACGGTGGGCCTTTTCTACTGGTTCTCTTCTCTTCAGGTCCAGATCAGCCACAATGTCCAGAATATCGTCCTTTCCATCTGTTTCTGCAATAAAGCTCCAGAACGACATATATACAAATATGGTGCTATTATCAAGGGTTAATGGCCTATAATGATGACATTTATGCTCTAAATAAGGCACAGTTGGCATATAAAATGGTATGCTAGAAATCGCCAACAACCCCTTGCAACCTTTGCTTGTCATAGCTCCATGTGCTTTCTTTCACTTGTGATATGAGTTTTTGCTCTAACTTGTGACTTCTTTTGAGCTATGACTTGCCTCGACCTAATCAACAAGGTAACTATCTCTCTATCATATACTTGTTGTTTAGTGTCTTGATCGAGTTGTGTTTTTATCTTGGCTTTTGTCATTACATTCTTTATCTTCTCGATCATTTTTATCATGGTTGTCATCCATCACCAAAAAGGGGGAGATTGTAAGCTTCATGACCATTGGAGCTAAGGAAACCCCAAGGTATGAATGTTTTGGTGATAGGATGAGAACCATGAATGTGACTAACACTCTTTGTGAGATCTTATAGGTCACATATGAAGAAAGCTCCGTCCGTTGATGGTGAACGCCAACACACCATGAACTTAATTGACAAGGATGATTGGTTGCCTTCATCTACACAAGAACGGACTTGATGGAGTCGCGGAGAAGACATGGATCAAGGCTAAGGACATGCTAGATCCAAGCGGGTGTTGCTTGGTTAGATGTTAGCTTGAGTCCATAGGAAAAACCGGACTATCAAGAGGGTTCGAGGTGGTTCTCTTAGTACACACTAGTTATAGAGATCATTGGATGCATGGTGAGTCTCTCAGGGGCTAGGGTGGCAGAAGAGAGTTGAAGGAACCAAAAAGATCAAGTGTTGAAGAAGAAGATCAAGAAGAAGATCGAAGCTGCAAAGGCAGAAGAGACCGGACAGTACGGTCATGGAGACCGTACAATACGGTCTACAGAGGAAATCCAGACAGAGAAGCTCAAGTTTCTGGAAGTTGAAGAATAGAGACCGGACAGTGGACCGGACAGTACGGTCCTAGGGACCGGACAGTACGGTCTCTATTGGGTTTTCTAGACAGAGAAGCTGAAGTTTCTGGAAGTCGAAGAATGAAGACCGGACAGTTTGACCGTACAATACGGTCGAGGACCGGACAGTACGGTCTTACAGGTGAAGAGCAACAGAGAAGGAGAAGTTTCTGTTGGCTGAAGAAGAATGGAGACCGGACAGTACGGTCCTAGGGACCGTACAATACGGTCTGGTCTGAGATGAGATGCAGCACTCCCTGGATGCCGGTCTGGTGAAGACCGGACAGTACGGTCAGATGAAGACCGGACAGTACGGTCTACTGTACGGTCATCACGCAGACTGGGCACTTTTGGACAACGGCTAGTTTGAGGTTGGAGGCCTATATATAGTCGGTTGTTTACCTCTTTGAGGTGCTCTTGGACCCAGGAAAGAGGGGAGGTGCTGCCAAGAAGCCAAGAGGAAGAAGTGTGAAGCACTTGAGAAGGATTTGGAGTGATCCTAGTGCTTGAGAGAGTAGCAAGTTGCATCCTTGATCTCTAGGCTAGTGTGGGCTGAGAGAGTCATCTAGGGCTGTTACTCTTGGTCTATGGCAAGGCCTAGACCGGTTAGGCGTCGGTGTTGAGTGTCCAAGGAGATTGTGGAAGTCGACACAAGTTTGTACACGGTCTTGGAGCTTCCCGTGCGAAAGAAGCATCACTAGTGAAGCGCCCTTTGGCACGCATCAAGTGCGGAGCCTTACCTCCGGAAGAGTACCCGGGATCGAGCCCGGCGGGACGTGCCCGCGACTTCACTCGGAGGGTGAAGTGTGCTCTAGGAGGGATCGCCATCGAGCGGAGGGACGGGGTCGAGACTCCGGCGGGAGTGACCCAACGTGGAGTAGGGGAAGGCGCCATCCTTCCGAGACTACGGGAAAACATCATGAGCATTCTCTATCCCTTCTCCTTTACTACTCGCATTTACTTATCGCACTTCATATGATTGTTTGTAGTACTTGAGTTGTGCTCTTATCTTGCTTGTATGTTTACCTTGGTACCTACTAGCTTCACTAGGTTTGCTTGATTGCCTTGCTCGTGTGCTTACTTGTTATAGCCTATCTAGTAGCTCTAAGGACTCTACTTAGTGTGCCTAGTATCTTGGTTGCCTTGCCTTGCCTAGCTTAAGTCTTCCGCTTTCTATCTATCTTGTGCTAGGTTGCTAGTGTGGCGTGATTGTGTTATCTATATGCACTAGCTATATAGGTTAAGGATACTCCTTAGTGTGCTTTACCTTGTTACTAGAACTACTTGCTAGGAGTTGTTTGGGTGTAAGTGTTTGGAAATAGATTCTAGAGTGCACCGATTCACCCCCCCCCCCCCTCTCGGTCACACGATTCTTACAAATCCTACTGAGTGGTAAAGATCTCTTGAAGACAATCAAACATCAGAAAGGAGACATTGATGCCATGAATGTGCAGCAGGCTCAGGCATTGCATTTCCTAAGGCATCATTTAAGTACTATTCTGAAGAATGAGTACATGACTGAACGTGATCCAAAGGTCTTGTGGGATTCACTGAAGAATCAGTTTGAGCAGATAGAATCTGTTTTAAAGCCTAAAGTCGAGCGTGAATGGCAGAACCTACGCTTTCAGGACTTCAAGACAATTGAGGATTACAATACTGTATGGGACTGTCACTCGCATGAAGCTATGTGGCATTAACCTTGAGGACAAGGACCTAATACAGAAGACTCTCACTACCTTCCACCCCAACTCACTTATGTGAGTTGCCAGTATAAGAAAGAAAACTACAAGAAGTATGTTGACCTGAGTAATGCTTTACAGCAAGATCAGGGGGAGGATGAGACGATCTTGCAGAATCATATGTCTCGTCCCACTGGCTCACTGGCACCGCCTGAAGCGCATGCTACTTTATTTCATAAGAATGATAAGGGGAAAGGCCAACAGAATGGTCCTAAGAAGGGTAAGCGTAAAGCTAGGCGCTTCAGGAAGAAGAAGAATGCCGAAGCTAAGCAGCTTTCAAGGGGAGCATATGATACACAAGACCAAGATTGTTATAGGTGTGGTGAGCATGGCTATTGGTCACGCATATGCAAAGCACCCACGCACATAGCAGAATTGTACCAAAAGTTTCATTGGCAAGAAGCAGAAGACCGAGAAGGAAGCACACTTCTTGGAATGCCCAACACCTGAAGTGGGCGATTCTTCAAACCTTCATGAAGAGAAGGAAGAAGACACCCGCGAAGATGGACATTGGTACATCACAAGATGAAGCCAAGAACCTTGAAGGATCACGAGCATATTCTGCATATTTGGCTCTAGATGATGACCTCATGGATGAGGATGATCTTCTTGGAGAGGAATTAGAAGACGTGCATGGTGATATGGAGTAGTCCTCCATACTTATTATACTATCTAGTAGATAGTTAAGTAGTAGTTATGCATTTAATGAATAATGGGTTAATGTAATCTCTAGTAGAGACCTCGTTTTTAATATATAATAGCTTGAAATTTATGTGTAAAGCCTTGGTTTTTCACCTTGTTACTTTTGGTTTTTTCTTGCTTTTGTTTTAATACCTGAAGTATATTCGTTAAATTTCACTTGGAATATATGAAATATATGCTGAACATAATGATTTGCCAAGTCTGTTAGTATAAGTCATCTGCAATGATATTTGTCCACTATGGAGCCACATATAACCTTGTAGGTTATTGCATAAGGTCTTTGTGCGTTACTACCAAGCAGGTAGATTGGAAATTAGAAGCACGTGAACTAATGCAAGTATTTTTATCATATCTACCCTACTCACATTATTTCTTAGAATGTTGTGTACATGAATGGTACATATGTGAGTATTCACACCAATTACTGCTATACTAGTAGTATAATTGCAGTCTATGATACATGTATTATGTCGTAGCGTATGCAAGGTGCATCCAATAAACTTGAAGTTTAGTGATGTGTGATAAGGGGGAGGATTTTGATTGATGATGGCATAGAAAATATGTGGAAATCTAATAGACATGATCTAGTCCTGGATGATTGGATTAAACATTGCGAATGAGCCTGTTACTCTAAGCATAGCCTTTGAAATCAATTTGTCATTTTGAATTGTGTATGAATTCAAGAAGAAAACACAATCTGCACTAATGTGTTGGCTTGCACACCACTAAAGTTAGAAAATGCTAGCCTTGCATGGTTGTTGCATATATCTTCGACATTACGCCTGAACTATGGCCAGTTGCCATTTGCGCTACTCCCATTCTGGCATTGCATGCCATTTGGAAAGTGACACCCTTGTTGAGTTGACACTATACTCCTCTAATGTGCTAAAGGCTTGCTAGTATATACCGCATCAAGAATTGTGCGTTGAATGTACATACAAGCTGAAACTAGTAGTTATTAAGTACTTCTCGAATTAGAAGATCGAGATGAGCGGGAGTAAATGAAGATAATACGGGATTTACTCAACTGAATATGAGTATGTGGAAGTTGGAGATTAAATATGCTAAGTCTATTGTGTGAAACACATAACTCAAGTTCCAAATTGAATTGGCTAATTGAATTGATAGACCTGTAAGTCTAGAATGGCATTCAAACATTCTAGAAGAACAAAAATTCCTTGCATATTTTAACATTATGAAACTTGCAGTTTCTTTACCTAGAAGTGTTTATTTGACTTTGAAGTATTTATTTGGAGTTTGGACCTTGAAGTGTTTATTTGGAGTTTGCATCCAATTTTGTTGCGATGGATAAAAGAAGCTAGACATTATCAGTGTCACTTTGATATGATAGAAAGTCTCCATTCAAAATACCGAGCATGTCTACCTCACTGCATACATATAAGTGCGTGAATATCCAGTAGATATTTTGACCATTTGCATACATGAATAGGCTCCCACTTGAAGTTTGGTGATATAACATAGACGTTATATCAATTGAATGCCTATGATAGGGGATATCACTAGAGATTGTATGCTATAATGTTGGCATTAGGGGGAGAAATGACCCAGAATGAATGCCTTACATTATCATTCCTTGGAAGCTTGAAGCAGGAATGGAATCACGCACTGAATATGCGCATGAAGAAGCGTATACGCATGCAGCGTAATGCCAGAATAATCTTGAAGAAAGGAGTAACCAGAAGTTAAGTTTACACAAAGTAAACTGAATACCGTGTGTGATATACACAGGGACGCTTGTGCTTATATCACGGTCGACTTGTTTGTCGTTGATCTAAAATCTATTGGGACTCCTTTGGATTCTAAATCAATGGACACTTGTCATTGCAATTGTTATGAAACTCCTCCATCTCATGAAGAAGAGAACACCTCGTTAAGAAGGATCAAGAACCTCATGGATGAGTAATCATCATGAGATGAGCAACCAACACCATTGTGCAGACATAAGTGTTGGGAATGCAGAACAATCGATGAATATGAGAATAGAAGAAAAGTTGTGCAACATCTCCTCATGAATTGCAATTGTTTCTCTCACGGAAGTAGAGAACCCGGATCCGGCAGCAAAGTCCATGGCATAGACGCCTGTATGCGTTACTATCGGGTCAATTAAGAATGCAATTGAGGATATGAACCATAGAATGGTGAAAGTATATGGTTCATAAGTCTTTGAAAGATTGATATTCTCATAATACGAATGAAGTTCTGTTGCATCTCTGGCGAAATATAAATATGCAATTAGTCACTGATTATGGAAATCCAAATGACAAGATCCTTGAATAATTCACGTATAGAATTATCGCGACATACAAGACTCTAAGATATAATATCTTCTTGAAAGAATGACATAAGTATCATAGAGCCTCTCGCAAGAGAGAATGAATTTCAGGGAGAGAATCATTTTGGAAAATATCTTTGAAGGAATGAGTCATGAAATGACTTACCAATCGAATCTTGAATAATACCATCTATCCCAGAAGAGAGTATAGACCCGACTATATGAATAAGGAATCATAATGGCACATGTATGTTGGTCGTTTATACGCACCTATTTATATACAGTAAGTGGACGGTGTACATTGTAGCTTTTTCCCTTAGAGTATTCCAAGGTTTATATCGAATCCACAAGGATTAGCAAGAGAACCGTGTAAGGTCTTCTACGTCGTCTAACGAATCAATCCTAGCATGAAGTACTTATTGCACATATGAAAGCTTTTCAAGTTCACAGATTGGCTTAAAGAAAACTGACAGGAAAGCATACACATAACCAAAGAGGAACACCTCGAGTTAGCCTATATGCATCTAGTGGTCGGAGAAAGGATGTGCCGATCGGCACAACGGGTGCACCGATCGGCACCGAAGCAGTAATATGTGACATCTATAATCCTAGCTTACCGATGAGCCCCGTCACTTTAAACAGTTAGTGAACATCGAAGATCGGAAGGAAGAAACCCCTTTCCGATGAGCCCTGTCACGACCCGTTCACCTTAGTCGGTAGCCGCTTCCCACTCTACACATCATCTCAAGGATCTCGCCCGGCGCGTTGCCGTACAGAGACAATGTGCAATTATGGCGCATACAAGATCCGGATATTGTCTTAACCACAATGGAGATAGTGAGAGATTGAATCTCTCACCTCTTAGTGCCACTACAATTAAGATAACATCTAATTACTTAGCCGTCGTTACTAAGCATTGGAACAAGCATATGTAAGACCATAAAATCCAGACGAACACAACTGCAGCCAAGGGTAGAATTAAGACAAACACATAGATAAATATAAGAATTGTACCTTTATTCATCACCGTCAGAGAGGTGCCGATCGGCACAAGAATGTGCCGGTCGGCACTGCCTTAGTGCACCGTTGGCGACTCGTAAGATACATGGCTCTACTTCTCCTAAGCTCCGGTGTAGTACGACCACGCAGAGCGACTAACCAACTAGACTATATCTCTCAATATGGTGGCTCTTCAACTCCGGCGGCCTCCCGGCGATGTGCAGAGGCTTCCTAAACCCTAAAGATGTCAACTCTCGTCCCACCTGTCCTCGGGGCGTCCCATGGGTTATATATACAGTGGGGAGGCGTCTGGAGGCGAAAGAAAACAAATCTAGGTCGGTGCCGGTCGGCACCAAAGGTGTGCCGATCGGCAGGAGTCGTTTCCAATTCGGACTTGATTTTTCCTTTTCGCAGCTCCGCCTTCCATAAATCATATCTCCACCGTCCGGAGTCCAAATGAGGCAATCTTGGACTCTATCTTGTAGCCCTCGAAAATATCTACAACTTTGGTATTCATTGGATCTCCAGATTCGGCATCTTTGTTCCCAAATATGCGATGCCAAAATATCTATCCTGATTCGGACTCCTCTGCGCAGGTCTCCTTGCGGGGCCCATATCTCCTAGCTCCAGAGTCTAAACGGGATAATCCATATTTGTTCCGGAAAGCCCTCGACGAGATCTACAACTTTCCTATATATTGGATTCCCATTAGAGCACGTCTTGAACTCGAAATCCGTGTGACAATACAGTGCTGTTTCTGGACTGCGCGAATTGATCTTTCCTTCCGGATAAACCTTCTAGAAATCCTTAGGCATTGGGCCACGACCTTGGGCTTGCACATTGGGTTCCATGGTCGTCCAGAGGTGCCTTGGATGCGTCATGGGCTAGTGGGAAGCCCTCCTTGCATGGCGAGTCGGGCTTCACGTCGATACTTCTCATATAAGAGCCATTTTGTCGTCTTTTCACCTGTTTCTGCAATATAGCACTAAAACGACACTACATGTGGAATTCGTCAAGGTTAGAGGTAAAACACATGATTATGATGAGAATATGGTACGATGTTGGTGGTTTTGGGCATATAAAAGGGGTACTTAGAAACCACCAACAGCTCCCCGATGCTTAAACCTTTGCTCGTCTTCGAGTAAATAAATCTTACCCCCCCCCCTCAAGGAGAGATCAGCGTTGCAATCATGTTATCTTTACTTGCATTCATCAAGGCACATGCATATCCAGCCCGCTTTAAGAATGTAGCACAAAAGTTTTATGTTGCACCAATTCTATTACTCAAAGATACTAGTGGGGGACAGATTATGACTTAAAACCGACCACAATGATCAAATAAAGTAGCTTCAACTCTCAAAGCAGATTACTCCTCAAACTAGGCATTAAGATCATAAAGTTTTTCCAAAAATTCAGTCTCATATATCCAAACAAAAACTCTCTTGCAAAGAATCAAGACAACACTCATCTCACAAATCTCACAAACCAGACAACTAGAAGTGATCCTATCTACAAATATTTAGTGGAAGGCTTTATGTGTAGCTTGGTAGGAAAACAACTAGCAAAACAATGTAACTTAGAATATTGTCGAATCAAGAGATAGTTCTACTTGGTTTTACAGAGACTTGTCAAAAAGGCCATTGGAATAACATGATGCAAGAGAGAAAAACACACGCTTTAGAAAGGTGGACATGTGCAAATGGCAAAAGATGATCTCAAGACACAAATGAAGTTCTCAAAATCGGATTGCACATGGTTGGAAGGATAGAGTTTCAGCCAATTGAATGCACTTACTTGAATATGATGGTTTTATGCACAATCTTCTATGAAGTCCACTCTTGCAAATTGATATAACACTATAAACAATCTTGATCTTCCATCAATAGTCTTTGAAGTCCATTAACTAGTGCTTCGGAATGTAGATGACGATCCAACTCCCCCATGCTTAAACGATGCTCGTCCCGAGCATATAGGAAGTGGAAAAAGAAAAAGCACTAGTTAACCCTTTTATTTCTTCTCCTTGACGGTCTGAAACACATATACTTGATTTCTGGAGATAACAGGGGCTTTTCGCTGATTTTGTACTTTGTGCCGGTCGGCACGAACCCAACTTTTCTCCGTTTTAACCTCAAATTGATCATTTGCGCTTCAGAAAGTCTTCAGAGGTGTTTGGTGATGAAAATCTTCGTCTTGAGCAAGATATCTTGATAATTTGTGCATAAAACCATAGAAATAGTGCAATGGCTCGACGAGAAACTCATATCATAGGTTGTGGACAAGGATTAGACAACACCAAAAAGAAATATGGGTTTACAGGTGGGAATATTCAGCGAAGTTTGCACACATTCCAGAGTAGAATAGGCAATGCTGAATATGAATAAGGCTAGAAAACAAGTGATAGTTACGCAGACGGAATGGCCAGCTTCTAAGTCTCATACCAAAAGAACACAAACTTGACCCAACTCACTAAATTACATGTTGCAACCTACAGGTTTATCATATAAGTGTAGCATATTTGGCTTTGGTAGGTATGACCAATGCAAGAGAGTAATTTTTGTATGGATTAGAGACATAAGACATTATAGTTTTCCAAAAATTAGTAAGGACTCAAGCTATGTTGGAGTTTTCTTTTTAGAGAGCAAAGCATGTTGTCATGAAGAATAATTCAATCATATGGGGTCTCTATCAAATCATCCGTCAACAAACACCACCACTAAAGCAAATAGAGTTTATAGAATTGGTGCTTAGTTCAAATTCATTAAAATTCAGCGGGGGACAATTATATGCAACGAATCATACATGCAAGTTCCAACAACAAAAGCAACTTTCATCATATGTCAAGCAAATTCATCATAAATATGTATTATTCGAAGTGAAAGCTCAAGCACATAGGCGGTTGTTGGCGGTCGTTAAACCATGTTTTGACCGCCACCCTACCGGTAAATAAATACATAACACCAAGATTTTGTGCATAGTAGTTAGGAATAATACTACTCCACAGGTTTTGGTGAATATTTGGATGCAGGAGTGAGTAATGGAGAAAAGTGGGCCCAGTCAGGGAAATTCCCTGGCCGGCCGGCCCCACCATAGGCCGGCCGGCCCCACCTGGTGGCCACAGGCCCCAGGCTTTCTCCAGTGGGCTGGAAAGTAATCTTCAACGCACAATTCAAGCCCAGCTCGGCAGGATTCCACCGGCATTCTAGAAAGTGGGCCATTTGGGCCTTTACTTGGCTCTCAATCCAATTCTGCCGACCCCAGCAAGGAACCGACTTTCAGACCGCCTTCAGGGAGTGATCTGAAGCGTCCAGGAGCAAGACGGTGGCCAACCGACCGAAGGGACGGCCGGCCGGCCACCCCCCTAGGCCGGCCGGCCGACTTTGTCGCCGCCGCCTCTCCAAAGTCGGCCAGGGTGCTTCCACCGCCTTCACAAGCTATAAATTGGACCCCTCGGCCTCCGAATCAATTGGCACCATCACACTTCATCCAAGTGTTCATTAGTTTAGTTGAGTAGTAGCTTTGGGAGTTAGAGTAGAGTAGAGTAGAGTGAGAGCTCTCTCGGCTTCCGGAGTATTCTCGGAGTTCGGTATAGTTCTTGTATCCTTACTTTGAGATATTATTTTATTTATTATATAATTAGTTTATCTTTATTTATTTCTTTTTGTAGTTCTTTTCTATTTAGTTTATTTATTCGTTAAGTAAGTGCTCGTAGAAGTCTTGTTGTGGGATTCGTGATTGTTGGAATAGCGAGTACGAGAGAGTGCCGTCGTCGGAGATGACGTCGTGTGAAATCTGTGCTTGTTCATTCTTAGATAGGACTGCTCCGTTGATCAAGAGTAGATCCTCTAGGCGGGTTGTAAGCATGGCGCTTAGAACTTGGTCTATGCACGTTTGGCACCCAGCCCCACGGAGGATGGTAGCCGCGAGTGTATGTGACAGCTGCACCGGTCTCTGTAATCCACCACGTCCGGGTTGGACTCAGCAGGGTCTTAATTATAGCATACGGTTCCCTAGGTTTGAACTAGCTTCATCGGTTAACCTAGCACGTGTGTGCCCCGAAACGACATGACTTGTATGTGTATGAGCTTAGCTAGAGTAAATAATCTTTGTAGACTTGACTGCTAGAAAAGTAAATAATAGATAAACATACAGGTAGCCATAACTCTATCTCGTTGCTCTCCCAAATGTATACTGCGATTTATTTTATTACCTTGGATTTGAGGATGTGTGTGCCACCCATATCTATCATGCCTATCTTACCCCCGTCTCAAGTATAGTTGATACATTATTTCTTTCTCCAAATTATCCAATGCATAGCTATTATTCAGCTTTCTTTTGCTCTACTTCCCTGCGGAAATATAAATACGATAACCCTGGAATACTCCAAGGTGAAATGCTACAATGGTGATCCGTGCGCTTGCGGAATTAATGAATTTAATTTTATCGCATAAGAACCGCCAACAAGCATTTCTGGCGCCGTTGCCGGGGAAGTAGCAACTAGGAACTGAATAAATGCATTGAAGTTTGTGAGAAGAATAATTATCACTTACTTTTGCGGGTTTACCCTTGTCCTGGTTTTTCTTCTTGTGGAAATTTGAAACAGGACTGTGCATGACTGGTTTCGACCTACCAGAAAACTTCCACTCAGATCCAGAGCAGTTCTTGAGGAAAGTTCGAGCAAAACTCACCAAACAGATCCGCAAGAACGCTCTGGCTCTCGAATCGTCTCCTCCACCGGTTGTCAGGGCCTCCTCAACGAACAACACCATGGCCGACCCCGTTGTTGAGAAGACGATCAATGACTTCTCCGCGCCAACTACGGAGAACATCCGCGTGGGACCCAACCCGCGCATCACCAACAAGGACTATGAGCTTAAGCCAGCCTTGATCAACATGATCTTGGCCAGTCCTTTCTGTGGGAAGCCGTCGGAGGATGCAAATGCTCACCTCCAAAGGTTCCTGATGACGTGCAACACTTTCGTCATAAAGGATGCACCTCAGGACGCCATCCGACTACAGCTTTTCCATTCTCTCTGTTGGGGAAGGCTCTCCAGTGGTTCTACGCGAACCAAGAGTCCCTCGACACGTGGACGGCATGCTCCAATGCCTTCCTCGCCAAGTTCTTCCCGCCGGGCAAGACGACTGCCCTGCGGAACAAGATATCGGGCTTCCAACAGCTCGCAGATGAGTCGACCGCGGAAGCCTGGGACAGGATGCAGGAGTACGTTCTCTCATGCCCACACCATGGCATGGAAGAATGGCTCCTCATACAGAGTTTCTACCACGGTTTGAGGCCGTCCGCTCGAGAGCACCTCGACGCCGCAGCAGGCGGCTCCTTCTTCTCCCTTAGCGTGAAGAACGCTAAGAAGTTGATTGAGAAGGTGGCGGCCAACCAGACTCATGGTGAACGCCAAGCGGCGAGCACCAAGACCCGTGGAGTGCACCAAGTGGAGACGATGGACATGCTCGCCATCAAGCTCGATCAGCTACTCCGCAAGGTGGAGTCTCCGCAGGACCTGCAAGTTGCGGATTCCCGCATGACATGTGAGGAATGCGGCAACGTTGGGCATATGGGCATCAATTGCCCGAATACGAGAGAGGAATGCAATTCCTCAACAATGGCAATGGGTACCGCTCCCAGAACAACTACGGCTGGAATTCCAGGCCCGACCTCTCCTTCAACAAGAATCAGGGAGGTAACAATGGTAATCTTTCCCGTTATGAGCCCTCTATCAAGGATCTAGTTCTCGGCCAGGTCAAGATCAATGATAGCATTAGTAAGAAGTTTCTTACTACCGACAAGGTTTTAGAGAGCATAGATGCCAAACTAGAGTCGTTCAGCACTGCTCTGCAGAATCAGCTAAGCCATAACAAGATGCTAGAAACACAAATTGCGCAAATAGCTTCAGCTGTGCAGACTCCTCGTACGAAGGAGAGTGTTAGTGCTATCACCACCAGGGGAGGAAGAGGTACTGTGGACCCACCATACCCCAAGGGTGCAGAGAGAAAGACACCAAATGCAGCCCCCAAAGAGAAGGCCGGTTAAAAAGGTTCCAGAAAAGAAGGTCCCTGAAGAGGAAGACGCCGAGAAGGAGAGCTCCGAGGAGGAACCAACGACAGATCCTCCCGTTGAGCAAGCTCCACCTAAGGCAGCACCTCATGAGTATTTTGACACTACAGGCTTGCCTTATCCCGACCGCAGGAAGAAGCTCACTGTGGATGAGCGCTTTGATAAATTTGTTGAGGCTATCCGACATATATATGTGCATATTCCGCTGCTTGATGCCATGCAGGTACCTACTTACACTAGGTATTTTCGGGACATCCTCAATAACAAGCGCCCCATTCCAGCAATGGAGGTAGTGAAGCTTACAGAAGAGTGCAGTGCAGCCATTCTGAACATTCTTCCGGAAAAGAAGAAGGATCCAGGATGCCCTACTATCCCGTGTTCGATTGGCAGCCAGCACTTCTCTCAAGCGCTTTGTGACTTGGGTGCAAGCGTGAGCGTTATGCCCAAGGCGGTATATGACAGGTTAAACTGTCCATTATCGCCTACGGCTATGTGCTTGCAGCTCGCAGATCAGTCCGTTCGTCATCCTGCTGGTATTGCCGAAGACGTCCCCGTACAGATCAGAATCTTCTTCGTCCCCGTCGACTTTGTTGTGCTTGACATGGAAGTAGATGTCAAGACCCCTCTCATCCTTGGGAGGCCGTTCTTGAGCACCACCAACGCCAACATCGACGTGGGGGCAGGAGAGATCCACTTGGACTTCAACGGCAGGGAAGAAACGTTCAACTTCAAGCCTAAAGTTGAGCAATGCAAGCAAGTACGGGTCATATATGGAAAGGACCCAAGGAGAGTGGAGAAGATTGAGATTACTCCACCCATGCCACAGCCAGACAAGCTCATTGCATATATGAGAGACTATCTGGAAGAGAGAATGCAAGAAGGCTAGCAAAAATATGGAGGACTCCAAGGAGGATGCCTCAGCCGCCTAACACATCTCAAGCCCCTCTTACTCCTCCGCAAGAAGGAGTAGGCGAGTCACAATCGCCTAAGAAGAGGAGAGCGAGGCGCTCAAGAAAGAATAAGGCAGCTACGGTATCAACCGATGAGGGTACAACAAAGGCGCCTATTAAAGAAAAGGTCGCCGCCACCAACACAAAGAAGACAACCAAGGTGTGGCGGAAGAAAGAAGGAACCTCTACCTCGCCAGATTCTCCAGCGAGCGAGGTCCAAACGAGTTAAAGACATGGAGAACGTCTAGCTCAAAGACGTAAAAATGAGAGCCCTCCGATTGGGGAGGCCATCCCAATCGTTATCCTAGCTAGGCCTAACACTTGTTTTCTTTCATAAATCATAAAAACAAAATAAAAATTTGAAAAATTTATAAACAACAAAAAAAAAAGGATTCCTGGTGATGCCCATTAGGGGCTAGCCACTTGTGTCATCCTCGCTCTTTTTTGCAGGTCAAGAAGGAGGAGGAAGAGCCTGAATCAAGCTTAAGTCTTACAAAGACTCAAGCTTGGGGAGGGCACCCCAGGTAAGAAGGAGTTCAATACAAGCTCGAGTCTTGCAAAGGCTCAAGCTTGGGGAGGACCCCCAGGTAAGTATTCCTAATTTCTAATAAATAAATAAACTCCCTGTTTCGAATAAATACTAGAATCTTGGTGTTATGCTACACTTAAGGGAAATGATGATTGAGTTACAAATTAGCTTCCCATGTGTCGCATAGATGCAACCTCTACTCCTGACATATGTGTTATTTTTACTTAAGCATGATCACATCATGAGTCTTGCTTATTTCCGTGGGTTGCATTTGTTACACCAAGTCTGAGCATTGTGGATTATGATATGGCATGATTAGGACTTGTTGCAATTTCTTAGTATGGTTTCATCCAGAGATGTTTTTTCTTGAATTGCTGCAAGTACCTAAAACCCTTCTATTTTGGCACACTTCTCTTAGTGTGAGGATTTACTTACCTACCAGAGCCATATCATAATATTCAAAACAGCCCCACTCATAGCCATTTGTTTATGTATTGAGTTTTGTTAAGGTTTGATATACTCTTGAAACTAAGCACTCCTAATTTTGGTCATAATTCCTTCGCGTGTGTTTTCTAAAATTTCTCTCCACCAAATAAAAAAGGGGAATGTATGGATAAATCAACCAAACATTTTTCTCAGAGTTTGCAAAACTTTTGGTCCATCCAAAATGCTCAAGAATATTTCAAAATGTTTCATTGAACCATTCAAAATTTATGGCCCCTTGCACCATGGAGTAGTCAAAAAAAAAAAAACTCTCCATGGTTGCATGACAAAAGTCAATGGCTATATGGTTCTTATCATAAACATCTTGAGCAAAATAAAGGACCAATGTTTTTCAAAACCCCCTTCCATAAGTGTGAGTTCATTTTCTCCCCCTCCATCACATCATTTCCTATGACCAAAAATAAATGGAGTAGCTATGTTGATTGAGACTCATTCTTTAGCTTTACAATATATGCATGACATTTGTGCATTCCTTACCAAGCTCCACATATAAAGCCTCATTTGGTAGAAGGTAGGATGAGTGAAGCTTGTAGGAATATAACTCACATCGGAGTGGTAAGAGAAGTGCCACCAAAACGAAGGAGAATTTTTGCACCTTGCAGCACATAAAAACTCTGGATGCATACCTGCTAGAATTGTGTACTTGTCCGAAAATGCCGTTCTAGTCTTCAATGCTGCATGACAAGGTGTGACATATAAGCCCCACGATTTTTGCAACACTCATGAATATTTTGTGCTCTCGTAAACTTACCACTGTTTAGGGAGTATGTTGTTGCATCTTTATTACCCATGGGGCGCTTCTTTGTAACTCCTGATCCGCCGGTACCCTGAGTTGAGTTTGCTCGGGACGAGCAAAGTTTAAGCTTGGGGAGGTTGTTGGCGGTCGTTAAACCATGTTTTGACCGCCGCCCTACCGGTAAATAAATACATAACACCAAGATTTTGTGCATAGTAGTTAGGAATAATACTACTCCACAGGTTTTGGTGAATATTTGGATGCAGGAGTGAATAATGGAGAAAAGTGGGCCCAGTTAGGGAAATTCCCTGGCCGGCCGGCCCCACCATAGGCTGGCCGGCCCCACCTGGTGGCCACAGGCCCCAGGCTTTCTCCAGTGGGCTGGAAAATAATCTTCAACGCACAATTCAAGCCCAGCTCGGCAGGATTCCACCGACATTCTAGAAGGTGGGCCATTTGGGCCTTTACTTGGCTCTCAATCCAATTCTGCCGACCCCAGCAAGGAACCGACCTTCAGACCGCCTTCAGGGAGTGATCTGAAGCGTCCAGGAGCAAGACGGTGGCCAACCGACCGAAGGGACGGCCGGCCGGCCACCCCCCTATTTGGATGCAGTGAATGATTTTTGCAAACAAACACATAATGATGGGTGGTCTAAAAAGAAAAAGTTAAACTAGAACAAATTAGACACAAGTGAACCAATTGAGTTGGGTAAAGCTCACATCGAAGCAAAACTCTAGGTTGCCCTCCTAGCAGCACTAAACAATCCACACAAAAGACTCCAAAAAACGGGTTGCCTCCCGAAAAGCGCTTTAGTTATAGTCGAATAGCTAGACTTCTTACATACCTGATTGTCGCGAAGCCATGGTTCTTGGTGTAAGATCCCAATTATATCCATGCAGCTTGTACTATACAAACTTCGTCGTGGTTGACTCATAGCCCGTCTTGTTGTGTTGCATATTGCTCAATATGTGTAAATGATATAATGCTCTTGAGTCTTCAATCTTGTTCAACTTCTGATCATTTGCTCATGGGAAATCGCTCAAGCTATTTTCATTGTTGTCATCTTCGTCTCCTTCCTTAGTCTTGTCATCGATAATCTGCAGCTCCTGTTCTCTCTGAATTTTCGCATTACCAACAGACGAAACAGGTTCTAAAACCTGTACCATAATGTAGGTAGCAAAAATATCTTTCCAACGAGTGCTCATACACCTCAAACAGATTCCGTATGAAGGACTTATGAGTTTTTTACTCCAAGGCTGCGTGCTGTTTGAAAATCTGACAGCTTGCACAACGTCCAATGATTAGCTCATAAATCCTTGCAAAAACATCCAAATCCAGCACCGTTTGATGCATTGGAAAGAAAACTTGAAGCTTTATCCAGATATAAAAGTTTCATATATTGATCAGCTCGAAGAACTTACAGAATTACCAATGATTCCAGCTTCTTGATCGTTTCTTCTTCCGGATATCTTGATGACTTAATCGTTTCAAGCATTGGAGCATGTGTCGGCTTGTCCTATGACTTGTGAATCTTGATCAATGTTGTACCAGTAAGTTACGATAATGTAGTGTAGATGCAACTTCTCAAAACTTGCCAATTCATCCACCAAGTTGACGAGAGAAGAATTACGAAGAAATCTGCCATGTCTTGTTCCAGCCGATGATTTGTTTGTGCTTCTGAGCTGCGACCAGGAGGAATTAGAGGCTGGGACCTATGCCATTGCATCGGGCATCAAATTATCTTTCCAACGAGTACTTGTGTGTTCTCATCGGACTCCGTATGAGGGAGATATGGCCGTTTTTCTGAAGGTATGTCAGGCTGTCTCGCGATGAATCCGAATTGAATTCAAACTTTCCAAATATTCAAACTCCGTGTTTGGAACGACTTGAATCCGTGTCAATCATCAAAAGGAAGTCTTCTAAATGTTGGAAACCCATAGATCACGTGGATATTGGACTTTAATTCCATATTTGGCTCAAACCTTCAATTGTTTGCATCTCTCGTGAAATATCCAAACAGCCTGCGCAGCATCTCGTATTTTGGCCATAAATCCTTGTAAGAAGCTCCAAATAATGCGAGACATGAACCGTTGGAAACTAGACTTGATGCTCTTTCAGAATATCAACTTTTTAGGCCATGCAATCTTCTGTAAGGACGTGCACACCTCCGGGAAATCAGCAGACAGAACAACAACTCATGATCAAGAACGTACCCACCATGCTTTTAATGTTATCAATTGAAATCCTCGATCTTCATGGTAAATAGCCCTCAATCTTCTCTCTCATCACCTATTGCTGTAAACAAACCAAATCTTTACAGAGCATTAGTCCAAAACAAATTAACACAAGAGCGCGTACCTTGTTTTGAGCAGTGTGGTGCCGATCGGCATGGGCGTTGCGCCGATCAGCACTAGCGAGTCTTTCATGGAGAGGGACTCCATAGCAGATGATGGGCCACTAACAAAGTTAGCACCTACTGCTATGGAGCAAGCAACATCGTCGTGCTCCAGGTGAGGTTGTGTGCCTAGCCTTGTACCTGTTTTCAATGGACACACAAACAAAGAAAAACAGGGTATATGCAATAAAAAGATATAGGATTAGTTCGATAAACTAGATAGATCGCCCTAGGTTCGAGTTGCCGATCCCCGGCAACAGCGCCAGAAAAAGCCTTGTTGGTCGTTTATACGCACCCATTTATATACCGCAAGTGGACGGTGTACATTGTAGCTTTTTCCCTTAGAGTATTCCAAGGTTTATATCGAATCCACAAGGATCAGCAAGAGAACCGTGTAAGGTCTTCTACGTCATCTAACGAATCAATCCTAGCATGAAGTACTTATTGCACATACAAGAGCATGAAAAAGGTGAAAGTGAGGGTTGTGCCGATCGGCACAGGGAGTGTGCCGGTCGGCACGGAGGCTGAATTGTCCGAGTGTTGTCCAGACAACCTAAGGAACCTAACCTGATCACGGGTAAGTTAGCCAAGTCTGCTAGTTGAGATCGTAACAAAAAAGCTTAGTTAAATAGCATCATAAACGGAATTACTCAATTATTGACAACCGAAGATCGATAGGAAGAAACCCCTTTCCGACGTGCCCTGTCACGACCAGGTCGCCTTAGTCGGTAGCCTCTTCCTACTCTACACATCATCTCAAAGATCTCGCATATTCCAGCGCGTTGAGGTACGGAGACGACATGCAATTATGGCGCATTACAAGATCCCAATATTACCTTAACCACAATGGAGATAGTGAGGGATTGAACCTCTCACCTCTTATTGCCACCACAGTTAAGATAACATCTAATACTTGTCACTAAGCGTAGGAACAAGTGCATGTAAAGACCATAAAATCCAGGCAATCAATAATCAAAATCATTCATCAACATATTTAACCATACTTGATAATATATAGTACAAGATACATCGCCATCTAGTAGGCCTACCTTGATGGATCACCTCTTTAACACCAGCGGTTCTTGATCTAACAACTAGAGAATATGAAGAACGGGGCAAAGCCCCGGTGGCTCTAAACTTACTAGCTGTGTTGTCCCTCTGGCGGCCGATCCCCGTCCCTGGGTTATATATACTATTGGGAGGCGTCTGGAGGCGAAAGGAAACAATTCTGGGTCGGTGCCGGTCGGCACCAAAGGTGTGCCGGTCTCGGCACGAGTCGTTTCCAATTCGGACTTGATTTTTTCTTTTCGCAGCTCCGCCTTTCATAAATCATATCTTCCTCGTCCGTAGTCCAAATGAGTCAACCTTGGACTCTATCTCGTAGCCCTCGAAAAGATCTACAACTTTGGTATTCATTGGATCTCCAGATTCGGCCGTCTTAGTTCCCAAATATGCGATGCCAAAATATCTGTCCTGATTCGGACTCCTCTGCGCAGGTTTCCTTGCGGGACCCATATCTCCTAGCTCCAGAATCCAAACGGGACAATCCATATATGTTCCGGAAAGCTCTCGACGAGATCTACAACTTTCCTTTACATTAGATTCCCATTCGAGCATGTCTTGAACTCGAAATGCGTGTGACAATACAGTGCTGTTTCTGAACTGCGCGAATTGATCTTTCCTTCCGGATAAACCTTCTAGAAATCCTTAGGCATTATGCCACGACCTTGGGCTTGCATGTTGGGTTCCATGGACGTCCAGAGGTGTCTTGCATGGCGAGTCGGGCTTCATGTCGATACTTCTCATATAAGAGCCATTTTGTCGTCTTTTCACCTGTTTCTGCAATATAGCACTAAAACGACACTACATGTGGAATTCGTCAAGGTTAGAGGTAAAACACATGATTATGATGAGAATATGGTACAATGTTGGTGGTTTTGGGCATATAAAAGGGGTACTTAAAAACCACCAACAGCTCCCCCATGCTTAAACCTTCGCTCGTCCTCGTGTGAATAAATCACTTCACCCACTCCAGGAGAGATCAGCGTTGCAGTCATGTCATCTTCACTTGCATTCATCAAAGCACATATATATCCAACCCGCTTTAAGAGTATAGCACAAAAGTTTTATATTGCACCAATTCTACTACTCAAAGATACTAGTGGGGAACAGATTATGACTTAGAACCGACCACAATGATCAAATAAAGTAGCTTCGACTCTCAAAGCAGATTACTCCTAAAACTAGGCCTTAAGATGATAAAGTTTTTCCAAAAATTCAGTCTCATTCATATCTCTTGCAAAGAATCAAAACAACACTCATCTCACAAATCTCACAAGCCAAACACTAGAAGTGATCCTTTCTACAAATATTTGGTGGAAGCTTTATGTGTAGCTTGGTTGGAAAACAACTAGCAAAACAATGTATCTTAGAATATTGTCAAATCAAGAGATAGTTCTACTTGGTTTTACAATGACTTGTCACAAAGGCCATTGGAATAACATGATGAAAGAGAGGAAAACACACGCTTTACAAAGGTGGACATGTGCAAATGGCAAAAGATGATCTCAAGACACAAATGAAGTTCTCAAAATCGGATTGCACATGGTTGGAAGGATAGAGTTTCAACCAACTGAATGCACTTAGTTGAATAATAAGGAATTATGCACAAATCTTCTTTGAATTCCAATCTTGCAACTTGATACAACTAGTGCTTCGGAATGTAGATGACGATCCACTCCCCCATACTTAAACGATGCTCGTCCCGAGCATATAGGAAGTGGAAAAAGAAAAAGCACTAGTTAAACCTTTTATTTCTTCTCCTTGACCGTCTGAAACACATATACTTGATTTCTGGAGATAACAGGGGGCTTTTCGCTGATTTTGTACTTTGTGCCGGTCGGCACGAATTTGTGTCGATCGGCGCGAACCAGACTTTTCTCCGTTTTCACCTCAAATTGATCCTTTGCGCTTTAGAAAGTCTTCAGAGGTGTTTGGTGATGAAATCTTCGTCTTGAGCAAGATATCTTGATAATTTGTGCATAAAACCATAGAAATAGTGCAATGGCTCGACGAAAAACTCATATCATAGGTTGTGGACAAGGATTGGACAACACTAAAAGAAGTATGGGTTTACAGGTGGGAATATTCTGCGAAGTATGCACACATTCCAGAGTAGAATAGGCAATGCTGAATATGAATAGGGCTAGAAAACAAGTGATAGTTACGCAAACGGAATGACCAGCTTCTAAGTCTCATACCAAAAGAACACAAACTTGACCCAACTCACCAAATTACATGTTGCAATCTACAGGTTTATCATATAGGTGTAGCATATTTGGTTTTGGTAGGTATGATCAATGCAAGAGAGCAATATTTGCAAGGATTAGAGACATAAGACATTATAGTTTTCCAAAAAAAAAAATTAGTAAGGACTCAAGCTATGTTGGAGTTTTCTTTTTAGAGAGCAAAGCATGTTGTCATGAAGAACAATTCAATCATATGGGGTCTCTATCAATCATCTGTCAACAAACACCACTGCTAGAGCAAATAGAGTTCATAGAATTGGTGTTTAATTCAAATTCATTAAAATTCATCGGGGGACAATTATATGCAACGAATCATACATGCAAGTTCCAACAACAATAGCAACTTTCATTATATCTCAAGCAAGTTCATCATAAATATGTATTATTCGAAGTGAAAGCTCAAACACATAGGCGGTGATGATACAAACGAGCTCCCCTAGATAGAGTAATGACATTTCGTCACCCTAAGGTAGCTATTAGGGATAATGTCATTGTCCATTCTAAATTCTAAGTGGCAAATTACAAACAACCTTTCGCATGAACAAAACAAGAAGGGTACCACATCATAAAAGAAAGCAAAACTCAAGTTGATAGCAAAAGGCAAGAGCAGCGAATGAGAAGAGAATAGGATTAGAGAAGAGAAGGAGCAAAGAGATGTTACCGCCTTTTAGTGAATTGAAGTTCAGAGCGTGCCTCCCCCTTGCTTAAGATGTTGCTGAATTGCAAGAGAGAAGCTTGACAGCACGGACAACAGCGGAGTGCCGATCGGCACAATCAGTGGTGCCGGTCGGCACAGGAAGTGGTGCCGGTCGGCACTCTTCATCTTTGGCTTCGTTTCTGGATCATCACCTTGTAGCTGCTGTCCCATTGCTCCCTCTTGTTCACGCGGCTTTTTCTCCTCAATTCCTTCAACTTCCTTCTTGTGAGATCAATTCTTTCATTCCTGCAAAGCAATTGAAGTGCACATACTACCCCCGAGGTAATGGGCGGGAGTAGAAGAATATCCACCAGCTAACAACAACTTCATAGTTCTACTTGTGTCGATTTGGTTCTAGTAAAAAAAAATCCTAATGGGTGTACGTGTATGCACAAGTGTGGATGTATGAAGTCAACCATCACAATGTTAGCAAGCAAGACCATAATGTTATTCCACAATTTAGTCTAAACACCACGTTCACACAAAATTGCTAAAAGAATATGCACGCGATTACACAATTCTAGAAACAGAAGTTACTTATTATTTAGCCTTGAAACAATGCTATCAAAGTGAAGAAATTATGATATTAGCAACGAACATTAGTGGCGTAGAAACTAAACAAGAACAGTGTTTACACCTAGCTCTAAGCACCATGCTTACAACTAAATTACTAGCAATCTAAAACGAAATTCTTTAACAACCAAAGTCTAAACACCATGTTCATGACTTAGTCATTGCAAAACTCCGCTGGATTAGAAAGATAGCGCATTGAAAAAGAGTAGCAACCAACCAATGCAAATGATGCAAAACATAGCAATGCAAATCAACTATCCAATGTTGTTCAACAAACAAGTATAAACACCACGTTTACACCTAAATTTGCTAAAGAAAGCTGGAACCAAGCAATTTAGTGCTCATTAGAAAGTTCAAAGCAAGCTATCATGAGTGAAATTGTGGTTATGATCATGCAAAGTTCAAGGCTTGTGAACAAGTTATGTGACAGCGATGGAAAGCTTAGAAAAGCATTTAGGTGTTGTGCCGATCGGCAATGGAGTTGTGCCGATCGGCACAGGGAGGTTTTGGCTCTGAATGACACAAAAAATGAGTGGAGGAAGGCTTGGGTAGGCTGAAATCAGATGGTTAAATGCATGCAGGCGGAAAAATTATGCAAATACGAAAACAAAGCAGGTGCTCACATATTATGCGGGCAGTGGATGATTTTTGCAAACAAAACACATAATGATTATGGTCTAAACATAAAAAGTTAAACTAGACCTAATTAGACACAAGTGAATCAATTGAGTTGGGTAAAGCTGACATTAAAGCGAAAACTCTAAGTTGCCTTCCTAGCAGCACTAAACAATCCACACAAAAGACTCAAAAACACGAGTTGCGTCCCGAAAAGCTCTTTAGTTATAGTCGAATAGCTAGACTTCTTACAAACCTGATTGTCGCGAAGCCATGTTTCTTGGTGTAAGATCCCAATGATATCCATGCAGCTTGTACTATGCAAACTTCGTCGTGGTTGACTCATAGCCCGTCTTTATTGTGTTGCATATTGCTCAATGTGTGTAAATGATATAATACTCTTGATTCTTCTATCTTGTTTAAATTCTGATCATTTGCTCATGGGAGAATTGCTCAAGCTACTTTCATTGTTGTCATCTTCATCTCCTTAATCATGTCATCAAAAATCTGCAGGTAGCAAAAATATCTTTCCAACGAGTGCTCATACACCTCAAACGAGTGCTCATACACCTCAAACGGATTCCGTATGAAGAACTTATGAGTGCTCATACAACTCAAACGGATTCCGTATGAAGAACTTATGAGTTTTTTACTCCAAGGCTGCGTGCTGTTTGAAAGTCTGACAGCTCGCGTAGAGTCCAATGATTAGCTCATAAATCCTTGTTGAAACATCCAAATCCAGCACTGTTTGATGCGTTGGAAAGAAGACTTGAAGCTCTATCCAGATATAAAAGTTTCATATATTGATCAGCTTGGAGAACTCACAGAATCACCAATGATTTCAGCTTCTTGCTTCGTCTTCCGGACAATCTTGATGACTTCATCTTTACAGCGTTGGAGCATATGTCGGCTTGTCCTATGACTTGTGAATTTTGATTAATGTTGTACCAGTAAGTTATGATGATGTAATGTAGATGCAACTCCTCAATTCTTGCCCAATGACCTCATCAAGTCGACGGTGAAGAATTCCAAAGAAATCTTCTACTGCTTTTTCTAAACTGACACACTCTTTCTGACTTTTCACCTCGACCAGAAGGAATTAGAGGCTGAAACGTGTGCCATTGCGTCGGGCATCAAATTATCTTTCCAAGTAGTACTCGTGCGTCCTCATCGGACTCTGTATGAGGGAGATATGGTCTTTTTTTGAAGGTATGTCAGGCTGTCTCGCGATGAATCCGAATTGAATTCAAACCTTCCAAATATTCAAACTCCGTGTTTGGAACAACTTGAATCCGTATCTATCATCAAAAGGAAGTCTTCTAGATGTTGGAAACCAATAGATCACGTGGATGTTGGACTTTAATTCATATTTGGCTCAAACTTCCAATTGTTTGCATCTCTCGTGAAATATCCAAACAGCCTGCGCAGCATCTCGTATTTTGGCTCAAACTTCCTTGTAGGAAGCTCCAAATGACGTGAGGTTTAGACCGTCGGAAACTAGACTTGATGCTCTTTCATAATATCAACTTTTTAGGCCATGCAATCTTCTGTACAAATGCGCACACCTCCAGGAAATCAGCAGACAGAACGACAAACTCATGATTAAGAACATATCCACCATGCCTTCAATGTTATAAATTGAAATCCTCGATCTTCATGGTAAATAGCCCTCAATCTTCTCTCCCGTCACCTATTGATATAAACAAGCCAAATCTTCGTAGAACATTAGTCCAAAACAAATTAACACAAGAGCGCGTACCTTCTTTTGAGCAGTGTGGTGCCGATCGGCATGGGCGTTGCGCCGATCGGCACTAGCGAGTCCTTCATAGAGAGGGACTCCATAGTAGATGATGGGCCACTAACAAAGTTAGCACCTACTGCTATGGAGCAAGAGAGTCGACAAAGAGCGGAATCGTCGATGTCGGCGTCGACGTCAATGCGGTGCCGATCGGCACCAACTGGTGCGCCGACCGGCACTTGCAGCAACATCGTCGTGCTCCAGGTGAGGTTATGTGCCTAGCTTTGTTCCTGTTTTCAATGGACACACAAACAAAGAAAAACAGGGTATATGCAATAAAAAGATATAGGATTAGTTCGATCAACTAGATAGATCGTCCTAGGTTCGAGTTGCCGATCCCCGGCAACGGCGCCAGAAAAAGCTTGTTGGTCGTTTATACGCACCCATTTATATACCGCAAGTGGACGGTGTACGTTGTAGCTTTTCCCTTAGAGTATTCCAAGGTTTATATCGAATCCACAAGGATCAGCAAGAGAACCGTATAAGGTCTTCTACGTCGTCTAACGAGTCAATCCTAGCATGAAGTACTTATTGCACATATGAAAGCTTTTCAAGTTCGCATATTGGCTTAAAGAAAACTGACAGGAAAGCATACACATAACCAAAGAGGAACACTTCGAGTTAGCCTATATGCATCTAGTGGTCGGAGAAAGGATGTGCCGATCGGCACAACGGGTGCGCCGATCGGCACCGAAGCAGTAATATGTGACATCTATAATCCTAGCTTACTTGGCACTTTAAACAGTTAGTGAACATCGAAGATCGGTAGGAAGAAACCCCTTTCCGATGAGCCCTGTCACGACCCGTTCACCTTAGTCGGTAGCCGCTTCCCACTCTACACATCATCTCAAGGATCTCGCATATTCCAGCGCGTTGAGGTACAGAGACAATGTGCAATTATGGCGCATACAAGATCCGGATATTGTCTTAACCACAATGGAGATAGTGAGAGATTGAATCTCTCACCTCTTATTGCCACCACAATTAACATAACATCTAATTACTTAGCCGTCATTACTAAGCATTGGAACAAGCATATGTAAGACCATAAAATCCAGACGAACACAACTGCAGCCAAGGGTAGAATTAAGACAAACACATAGATAAATATAAGAATTGTACCTTTATTCATCACCGTCAGAGAGGTGCCGATCGGTACAAGATTGTGCCGGTCGACACCGCCTTAGTGCACCGTTGACGACTTCTAAGTTATATGGCTCTACTTCTCCTAAGCTTCGGTGTAGTATGACCACGCAGGGCGACTACCCAACTAGACTACATCTCTCAATATGATGGCTCTTCAACTCCGGCGGCCTCCCGGCGATGTGCAGAGGCTTCCTAAACCCTGAAGATGTCAACTCTCGTCCCACCTGTCCTCGAGGCGTCCCATTGGTTATATATACAGTAGGGAGGCGTCTGGAGGCGAAAGGAAACAAATTTAGGTCGGTGCCGGTCGGCACCAAAGGTGTGCCGATCGGCACGAGTCGTTTCCAATTCGGACTTGATTTTTCCTTTTCGCAGCTCCGCCTTCCATAAATCATATCTCCACCCTCCGGAGTCCAAATGAGGCAATCTTGGACTCTATCTCGTAGCTCTCGAAAAGATCTACAACTTTGGTATTCATTGGATCTCCAGATTCGGCCATCTTGGTTCCCAAATATGTGATGCCATAATATTTGTCCTGATTCAGACTCCTCTGCGCAGGTCTCCTTGCGGGGCCCACATCTCCTAGCTCCAGAGTCTAAATGGGATAATCCATATATGTTCCGGAAAGCTCTCGACGAGATCTACAATTTTCCTGTATATTGGATTCCCATTAGAGCACATCTTGAACTCGAAATCCGCGTGACAATACAGTGCTGTTTCTGGACTGCGCGAATTGATCTTTCCTTCCGGATAAACCTTCTAGAAATCCTTAGGCATTGGGCCACGATCTTGGGTTTGCACATTGGGTTCCATGGTCGTCCAGAGGTGTCTTGGATGCGTCATGGGCTAGTGGGAAGCCCTCCTTGCATGGCGAGTCGGGCTTCACGTCGATACTTCTCACATAAGAGCCATTTTGTCATCTTTTCACCTGTTTCTGCAATATAGCACTAAAACGACACTACATGTGGAATTCGTCAAGGTTAGAGGTAAAACACATGATTATGATGAGAATATGGTACGATGTTGGTGGTTTTGGGCATATAAAAGGAGTACTTAGAAACCACCAACAATGTACTCACAAAGTACATGCTAGCACAAGAATTATGTTTTCCTACATTACCATGAAAGGTAATATTGATTGTTATTATCCTCCATAGGAAAAAAAATCAAGATTAATGAAGAATTGTTCTGATCCTGAAGGATGAACATTACAGATTTGCAATGATGAATGTCATGGCTTGAAGCATGACATACTATGTTCACTTGCGAATTGTCACCCAGCATGTGGCATCCCAAGAATGCACTTGGATGAGAAGGACATAACATGATCATAATCTGTCTTGAATTTGAAGACTACAGATACAGATCATGTGAGAATGAAACCTCAAAGATTATCTATGAAGATAATGCAACTTATATGCACAAATATAAAAGGGATATATTAAGTTAAAGGTCATGAAAACACCTTACAACCAAAATTCTCCCTATTCATGAAATGCATCAGAATGAAGAGATTTTGGTGACTCATAGACGAAGATATAAGAAGGTTTAGAAAAAGTGTGCAGATCAGGGGGAGAACTTCCCTGAGCACATAATCTTTATCACTGGAGTCTAGAAGACAACCAAAGTGAGTTCTAGAAGAAATAAACATTGTACACTTTTTCCCTCATTGAGTTTTTTACCTGAAGGTTTCTCAAGAAGAGGTTTTTAATGAGGCAATGTGTGCAATAAAGAGCTACGGTACTATGTACTCTTTTCTCTATTTTTTCCCACTGGGTTTTATGAAGAGTTTTTAATGAGACATGTGTGTCGTCGTAAAATGCTCAAGGGGGAGTGTTTATAGTAATAATACTTGATGGAGCAGGAAAGGAAGTTCTAGGAGAACCTATCCTAGTCCTACTCCATATGTGGGCAATTTACCAGAGAGTTCCTTTCCTAATAGGAGAGGAGGATCTCTTCCCCGAGTAGAAAATAGTGGAATACCTCATAATGTAAATCACAAGTTATGCAAAATAATAAAGAGAAGGCTCCACCCTACATTGTGTCTTGCCTCTTATCTACTTTTATTGTTGTTTTCTACCGTCGATAGCGTTACTACAAACAAATTTGACTCAAGCAACCAACGATTTAGCCTCTATAGATGGGATCTTATCAATTAATCTTATCTTCCTTACAACGATCCTTTCTAAT